>OY740781.1:4022363-4149863 GCA_963514005.1 Raja brachyura
ATAACCATATAACCATATAACAATTACAGCACGGAAATAGGCCTTCTCGGCCCTTCCAGTCCGTGCCGACCATTTATTTTCCCCTAGTCCCATCTACCTGCACTCAGACCATACCCCTCCATTCCCTTCCCGTCCATATACCTATCCACTTTACTTTTAAATGTTAAAATCGATCCTGCCTCCACCACTTCTGCAGGAAGATCATTCCACACAGCCACCACTCTCTGAGTAAAGAAGTTCCCCCTCATGTTACCCCTAAACTTCTGTCCCTTAATTCTCATGTCATGCCCTCTCGTTTGAATCTTTCCAACCCTCAATGGGAAAAGCTTATCCACGTCAACTCTGTCTATCCCTTTCATCATTTTAAAGACCTCAATCAAGTCCCCCCTTAACCTTCTGCACTCCAAAGAATAAAGACCTAACTTGTTCAACCTTTCTCTGTAACTTAGTTGCTGGAACCCAGGCAACATTCTAGTAAATCTCCTCTGTATTCTCTCTATTTTGTTGACATCCTTCCTATAATTAGGCGACCAAAATTGTACACCATACTCCAGAATGGGTCTTACCAATGCCTTGTACAATTTTAACATTACTTCCCTACTCCTATATTCAATGCTCTGATTTATAAAAGCCAGCACACCAAAGACTACCTGGGGCCTGGAGGTGAGAAGGTCCAGGACCCAGGCACACAGGGGGGTGTTGAGCCCTAATTCCAGCAGCTTCTCGGCCAGTCTGGTGGGGACTATCCACTAAAACTATCCCCTGCACGCGAGGGACAATCTACTATCTTTACCAAAGCCAATTGGCCTACAATACGGCACGTCTTTGGAATGTGGGAGGAAAGCGAAGTTCCCAGGTAAAACCCTCGCGGGTCAGCTTGAGTTTAGTTCATTGTCACGTGTGCCTAGGTGCAAAGTCACTTTTAGTCGTCACGTGCTCAGTGAAGGTACGGTGTTTCACTTTTTGCTGCGTGCTAACCACTCTGCCGAAAGACAATACATGATTACAATCGATCCATTTACAGTGTATAGATACATGATAAGAGAATAACGTTTAGTGCAAGGTAAAGCCAGCAACGTCTGATCGAAGATAGTCCGAGGGTCATCACTGAGGTAGAAGAGAGATCGAGCGACTGCCCATATGGTGCCAGCACAACAACCTGGCCCTCAACACCAGCAAACCCAAGGAACTGATTGTGGACTTTGGAAGGAGTAGGATGGGGACCCACAGTCCTGTTTATATCAACGGTCGATGGTTGAAAGGGTCAAGAGCTTCAAATTCCTGGGCGTGCACATCTGTGAAGATCTTTCCTGGTCCGAGAACACAGATGCAATTATTGAGAAAGCTCATCAGCGCCTCTACTTCCTGAGAAGATTACGGAGAGTTGGTCTGTCAAGGGGGACTCTCTCTAACTTCTACAGGTGCACAGTAGAGAGCTTGCTGACTGGTTGCATCGTGGCTTGGTTCGGCAACTGGAGCGCCTTGGAGAGGAAAAGACTACAAAAAGTACTAAACACTGCCCAGTCCATCATCGGCTCTGACCTTCCTTCCATCGAGGGGATTTATCGCAGTCGCTGCCTCAAAAAGGCTGGCAGCATCATCAAGGACCCACACCACCCTGGGCACACACTCATCTCCCTGCTACCTTCGGGTAGAAGGTACAGGAGCCTGAAGACTGCAACAACCCGGTTTAGGAATAGCTACTTCCCCACAGCCATCAGGCTATTAAACCTGGCTCGGACAAAACTCTGAACATTAATATCCCTCCATCTGCTATTTGCACTTTATTAATTTATTAATTCATGGGTGTATTTACGTATATAATTGTAGTCAATGCCTTCTATGTTCTGTTGTGCTATGCAAAGAAAGATTTTCATTGTCCTGTCAGGGACACATGACAATAAACTCTTTTGACTTTGATTGACTTTGACTTTGAGATAGTAGTTGAGCACTGCTCTCTGGTTGTGGTAGCACGATTCAGTTGCCCGCAGTCCTCCAAATTTGAGGAAGGGCGTTTTTGCCATTGAGGGAGTGCAGCATAGGTTCACCAGGTTAAATCCCGGGATGGCTGGACTGTCATCTGTTGATAGAATGGAGGGGTAGGGTTTGTATACTTTGGAATTTAGAAGGATGAGAGGCTATCTTATTGAAACATTAAGGGTTTGGACACACTAGAGGCAGGAAACATGTTCCTGATGTTGGGGGAGTCCAGAACCAGGGGCCATAGTTTAAGAATAAGGGGCAGGCCATTTAGATACGGAGATGAGGAAAAACGTTCCCACACAGAGAGTTGTGAGTGTGTGGAATTCTCTGCTTCAGAGGGTGGTGGAGGCCGGTTCTCTGGATGCTTTCAAGACGGAGCTGGATAGGGAGCTTAAAGATAGCGGAGTCAGGGGATAGAGGGGTTAGAAGATTGAGGGGGGATTAGAAGATTGAGGGGGGATCTTATAGAAACTTACAAAATTCTTAAGGGGTTGGACAAGCTAGATGCTGGAAGATTGTTCCCGATGTTGGGGGAGTCCAGAACAAGGGGTCACAGTCTAAGGATAAGGGGGAATTCCTTTAGGACCGAGATGAGGAAAACATTCTTTACACAGAGAGTGGTGAGTCTGTGGAATTCTCTGCCACAGAAGGTAGTTGAGGCCAGTTCATTGGCTATATTTAAGAGGGCGTTAGATGTGGCCCTTGTGGCTAAAGGGATCAGGGGGTATGGAGAGAAGGCAGGTACGGGATACTGAGTTGGATGATCAGCCATGATCACATTGAATGGCGGTGCTGGCTCGAGGGGCCGAATGGCCTGCTCCTGCACCTGTTGTCTATTGTCTGAGTCACAATAAACTAATCTGAGCTGTGTGTGTTGGATAGCGAAAGTGTACGGGGCGATCGCTGGTCGGCGCAGACTTGGTGGTGCCGAAGGGTACCTGTTTCTGCGCCGTATCTCTAAACCGGATAAACAGGTAACTTTTATCTATCTTTTATCTTCCTCCAGGCTGGACAAGTCGCCAAGTTTCGCCAGGTCACCTCGAGGATGTGCAACTTGATCGAGAAAAGATCGCAGCTTCTCTCGGGGACCCTGCCGCATGATGAGCTAAAAGACTTGAAGCAAGAGGTCACCATCAAAATAGACGCTGGCAACAAGTATGTGTGACCATTCCGTCCGCCCATATTCCTTCCTCTGACTTCACAATTTGCGTCTCTTCTATTCTTACCTTGCACCCCTTGTCCTGCCCATCACAACTGCATCCTGGTAGAGTTCCTGCCTTTGATTCAGACGACGGCCACTGTCCGTGCGGAGTTCCTAAGTTATAGGAGCAGAATTAGGCCATTCGGCCCATCAAGTCTACTCTCCCATTCAATCACAGCTGACCAATCTCTCCATCTCAACCCCATTCTCCTGCCTTCTCCCCATAACCCCTGACTCCTTAACTAATCAAAAATCTACCAATCTCCACCTTAAAAATATCTGTCTCTGTTGATGATTAAAAATATCCATCGATGGCTTGAATTATGGCCCTCTGCATATAACCATGTAACCATATAACAATTACAGCACGGAAACAGGCCCTCTCAGCTCTTCCAGTCCGTGCTGACCATTTATTTTCCCCTAGTCCCATCTACCTGCACTCAGACCATACCCCTCCATTCCCTTCCCGTCCATATACCTATCCACTTTACTTTTAAATGTTAAAATCGATCCTGCCTCCACCACTTCTGCTGGAAGATCATTCCACACAGCCACCACTCTCTGAGTAAAGAAGTTCCCCCTCATGTTACCCCTAAACTTCTGTCCCTTAATTCTCATGTCATGCCCTCTTGTTTGAATCTTCCCTACCCTCAATGGGAAAAGCTTATCCACGTCAACTCTGTCTATCCCTTTCATCATTTTAAAGACCTCAATCAAGTCCCCCCTTAACCTTCTGCGCTCCAAAGAATAAAGACCTAACTTGTTCAACCTTTCTCTGTAACTTAGTTGCTGGAACCCAGGCAACAGTAGTAAATCTCCTCTATACTCTCTGCGGCAAAGAATTCCACAGATTTAGCATCTTCTGACTAAAATTCCTCCTCATCTCCTTTCTAAAGGTACGCCCATTTATTCCGAGGCTGTGGCCTCTGGTCCTGTACTCCCCCACCAGTGGGAACATCCTCTCCACATCCACTCTATCCAGGCCTTTCACTGTTCAGCAAGTTTCAATGAGGTTCCCCCTCATCCTTCTAAAGTTTGCACGTTCTCCCTGTGACCGCGTGGAATTTCTCCGGAGAATCCAGTTTCTTTCCACCCCCAAAGACGTGCAGGTTTGTACGTTAATTGGCTTTTGTAAATTGTCCCTAGTGTGTAGGATGGTACCACTCATGTTCCTGCCTTCTCCCCACATCCCCTGACTCCACTATCTTTAAGAGCCCTATATAGCTCTCTCTTGAAAGTATCCAGAGAACCGGCCTCCACCGCCCTCTGAGGCAGAGAATTCCACAGACTCACAACTCTGTGTGAAAAAGTCTCTGTTCTAAATGGCTTACCCCTTATTCTTAAACTGTGGCCCCTAGTTCTGGACACCCCCAACATATGTTTTCTGCCTCTAGCGTGTCCAAACCCTTAATAATATCTTATATGTTTCAATAAGATCCCCTCTCATCCT
This sequence comes from Raja brachyura, assembly GCA_963514005.1. The sequence continues at coordinate 4,026,998 of OY740781.1, forward strand.
TCTAAACTCCAGAGTATACAAGCCCAGCCGCTCCATTCTCTCAGCGTATGACAGTCCCGCCATCCCAGGAATTAACCTTGTAAACCTACGCTGCACTCCCTCAATAGCAAGAATGTCCTTCCTCAAATTAGGGGACCAAAACTGCACAGAATATTCCAGGTGTGGTCACACTAGGGCCCTACACAACTGCAGAAGAACCTCTTTGCTCCTATACTCAACTCCTCTGGTTATAAAAGTCAACATGCCATTCGCTTTCTTCACTGCCTGCTGTACCTGCATGCTTACTTTCATTGACTGGTGAACAAGGACCCCCAGATCCCGTTGTACTTCCCCTTTTCCCAACTTGACACCATTTAGATAGTAATCTGCCTTCTTGTTTTTGCTACCAAAGTGGATAACCTGTCATTTATCCACATTAAACTGCATCTGCCATGCACCTGCCCACTCCCCCAACCTGTCCAAGTCACCCTGCATTCTCATAGCATCCTCCTCAAACTGCCACCCAGCTTTGTGTCATCTGCAAATTTGCTAATGTTACTTTGAATCCCTTCATCTAAATCATTGAAGTATATTGTAAATAGTTACGGTCCCAGCACCGAGTCTTGCGGTGCCTAATTTTGCCCACTAAGAGGAGGAGAATATCCTCAAAGTAGACATACCTTGAAGATATTTCGCAGTGAAGCAGACAAAACTGACTTAAATCGAAGGTAGACCCAAAATGCTGGAGTAACTCAGCGGGACAGGCAGCATCTCTGGAGGTAAGGAGTGGGTGACGTTTTGGGTCGATACCAGACTGACAAAAGGGAGGTTGGTTTGTGTGAGGGTCTGGGCTACGTCTACCATTCTTGTGGTCTTGGATGGAGCTGTACCAAAACCAAGCTGTGATGCATCCCGATAAAATGCTTCCTGTGCTGAGTTTCTCCAGCACTTTGTGTCCTTTGGTGTCAACCAGCACCTGCAGTTCCTTGTTGCTACAGTGCATCCTGCACAGCTGTACTTGGTGCATTTGTTTGACCACTCGACAAATGCCCCATCTCTTCTTCCATCGCAGAATGCTGGAACTGGACCTTGTTGTCAGAGATGAGAACGGCAATATCCTCGATCCGGACCACACCAGTGTCATCAGCCTCTTCCAAGCACACAAGCGAGCAACGCAGCACATCACAGAGCGGATCCGAGAGGAGTCGGTAAGAGGCCCCGCACCCTTCCTCCTGCTTCTTGTGTTGCATTATGGGAAGGGGAAAGCCGTCAGCCATCTTGTGGCCCATGACTGATTGGGCTGCTCCACTTGCAAGTGGGCTTTTGAAAGTCCCTGAGACTGTAAAGATAGCGGAGTCAGGGGACACGGGGAGAAGGCAGGAATGGGATACTGATTGTGGATGATCAGCCATGATCACATTGAATGGCGGTGCTGGCTCGAAGGGCCAAATGGCCTACTCCTGCACCTATTGTCTTTTGTCTTCATTGATCATAAAGTCAAAAGGAATAGGAGTAGAATTAGGCCATTCGGCCCATCAAGTCTACTCCACCATTCAATCATGGCTGGTCTATCTCTCCCTCCTAACCCCATTCTCCTGCCTTCTCCCCATAACCTCTGACACCCGTACTAATCAAGAATCTATTTATCTCTGTCTTAAAAATATCCACTGCCTTGGCCTCTGCAGCCTTCTGTGGCAAAGAATTCCACAGATGCACCACCCTCTGGCTGAAGACATTTATCCTCATCTTGTTCCTGCAGGAACGTCCTTTAATTCTGAGGCTGTGACCTCTAGTCCTCTCCCACTAATCAATGGCACTATCCTAAGTTTGCATAGAGTCAGACAGTGTGGAAACAGGCACTTTAGCTCAACTTACCAACGCCAACCTAGATACCCCATCTACCTTAGTCCCTCCTGCCTGCAGTGAACCCATATGCCCCTCTCAACCTGTCCTATCCATGTACGTGTCCCGGGTGTCTCGGGGGCCGCCCAAGCTGTGCGCTGTGCTCGGAGTTCAGGAGTGAACCCTGGATGTTGGAGCTGTGAGGTAGCTTCTGCATTGTCACATGTACCCACTGTAGGGCCAGTGAAATAATTTATTGTGATGTGTCCCTGATAGGACAATGAAATTCTCGCTTTGCTTCAGCACAACAGAACATAGTAGACATTGACTACAAAACAGATCAGTGTGTCCGTATACCATTATATACGTAAATACACACATGAATAAATAAACTGATAAAGTGCAAATAACAGATAAAGGGATATTAATGTTCAGAGCTTTGTCCGAGCCAGGTTTAATAGCCTGATAGCTGTGGGGAAGTAGCTATTCCTGAACCTGGACGTTGAAGTCTTCAGGCTCTTGTACCTTCTACCTGAAGGTAGCGGGGAGATGAGTGTGTGGCCAGGATGGTGTGGGTCCTTGATGAGTAGTTCCTGGGCAGTACACAGGTGTTGCCACGTTCCTGACGCCGACAAAGTTACGACAAGTTCATCGAAGAGTTTTGTCGTCTTCTTGCGGCGGCCAATCAAGCATGGCGCCGCACGTGGCAGGAGGCGGTCCTCCTCCAGGCCGCTCCCCTTGTTAGAAACATAGAAACATAGAAAAATAGATGCAGGAGTAGGCCATTCGGCCCTTCGAGCCTGCACTGCCATTCAATGTGATCATGGCTGATCATCCAACTCAGTATCCCGTACCTGCCTTCTCTCCATACCCCCTGATCCCTTTAGCCACAAGGGCCACATCTAACGCCCTCTTAAATATAGCCAATGAACTGGCCTCAACTACCTTCTGTGGCAGAGAATTCCAGAGACTCACCACTCTCTGTGTAAAGAATGTTTTCCTCATCTCGGTCCTAAAGGAATTCCCCCTTATCCTTAGACTGTGACCCCTTGTTCTGGACTCCCGCAACATCCGGGAACAATCTTCCAGCATCTAGCTTGTCCAACCCCTTAAGAATTTTGTAAGTTTCTATAAGATCCCCCCTCAATCTTCTAAATTCCAGCGAGTACAAGCCGAGCCTATCCAGTCTTTCCTCATTTGAAAGTCCTGACATCCCAGGAATCAGTCTGGTGAATCTTCTCTGTACCCCCTCTATGGCAAGAATGTCTTTCCTCAGATTTGGAGACCAAAACTGTATGCAATACTCCAGGTGTGGCCTCACCAAAACCCTGTACAACTGAAGTAGAACCTCCCTGCTCCTATACTCAAATCCTTTCGTTATGAATGCTAACATACCATTTGCTTTCTTCACTGCCTGCTGCACCTGCATGCCTACTTTCAATGACTGGTGTACCATGACACCCAGGTCTCGTTGCATCTCCCCTTTTCCTAATCTACCACCATTCAGATAATAGTCTACCCTCATGTTTTTGCCGCCAAAGTGGATAACCTCACATTTATCCACATTATACTGCATCTGCCATGCATCTGCCCATTCACTCAGCCTATCCAAATCACCCTGCAGTCTCCAAGCATCCTCCTCACACCTAATTATACCCCCCAGCTTGGTGTCATCTGCAAATTTGGAGATGTTGCATTGTCCTCTCCCTTCGATCACGCCCCCCCCCCCCCCCCACCCGCCGGCCCACTCATGGATCTCGGCACCCCTCCCCCCCCCCCCCCCCCCACTCTCCCGTTAGGTCCCCTCTTTAATCCCGGTGGATGGACCCCTGCTGGGTCCCCCCCTTCATTCTCATATCCCCCCATACCCCCCATCGGGTCTCTCCTCCTCAACAGCCCAACATCGGAAAGTGCAAACAAAATGTCACACACGTGACCAGATGCCATCGCACAAAGCAATGCCTTAAAAATTTATTGTAAGAGATTAATCTTATTCATTGGTATTTTCCTACCGACAGAACTACAATGCATGTTTGCTTATGATATGAACATTCTAGCTTTTTAAAATTCACAAGAGTTTGTAAGATAAAACTAGGTTGTGAAAAAAATGCTTTCCTGTCACACACACACACACACACACGTGACCAGTCACATTTGACCTACAACCCTAAACGGACATTGTCCGCATAACATGAAAATTCCACTCGATAAACTTTGAAAAAATGTATGAATCATATACACAGCACAAAACAATATACCTGTATTGCTTTCAGAATTAGAGGAGATGTCTATGCCACAATTTGTTCAGATTTTTTGTTCACACTCAAGACTAGGAATGGGCCTATTTGTTCTTGGTGGCCCTCCTCTGTCGGGTCTCCCCCTTTGTTTCCGGTGGCCCTCCCTCTGCCTTGTCTCCCCTTCTTCTGCAGTTGTATAGGGCTCTGGTGAGACCACATCTGGAGTATTGTGTACAGTTTTGGTCTCCTAATTTGAGGAAGGACATCCTTGTGATTGAGGCAGTGCAGCGTAGGTTCACCAGATTGATCCCTGGGATGGCGGGACTGTCATATGAGGAAAGATTGGAAAGACTAGGCTTGTATTCACTGGAGTTTAAAAGGATGAGGGGGGATCTTATAGAAACATATACAATTATAAAAGGACTGGACAAGCTAGATGCAGGAAACATGTTCCCAATGTTGGGCGAGTCCAGAACCAGGGGCCACACAGTCTTAGAATAAAGGGGAGGTAATTTAAGACTGAGGTGAGAAAAAACGTTTTCACCCAGAGAGTTGTGAATTTATGGAATTCCCTGCCACAGAGGGCAGTGGAGGCCAAGTCACTGGATGGATTTAAGAGAGAGTTAGATAGAGCTCCAGGGGCCAGTGGAGTCAAGGGATATGGGGAGAAGGCAGGTTATTGATAGGGGACGATCAGCCATGATCACAATGAATGGCGGTGCTGGCTCGAAGGGCCGAATGGCTTCCTCCTGCACCTATTGAACATTTTCTATGTTTTTATGTTTCCCCTTATATCTCAGTGCCCCCCCCCCCCCCCCCCCCCGCCCCCCGACCCCCAACAGATAGCTCTGGCACCTTGCTCCATTTCCACTCTGAGATTAATTGTCTAACTGCTACTTGGGTTTTCTGTGCAAGACAGCAGCGGACTTGGCACCTCGCGGGCTTTGCTAATCCTTTGGCCGTTTTTGTTCCCGCTCCTCTCCGACAGCGTCAGAATCAGAATGAGTACGGCAGATTTGCGCGCTTGTCCTCTTCGCCCACCCACACCCTCTTCATCTGGGTCCGCAACTTTGTCTGTAAAATCGGGGAGGAAACGGAACTCTTCATGTCACTGTACGACCCCAACGAACAGAAGATAATCTGGTGAGTGTTCACACTTTGTCTCCACCTTTCATTCCTATCAGTTTCTTCCCCGCTGTTAACAGGCGACTGAATAGACAATAGACAGCAGACAATAGGTGCAGGAGTCGGCCATTCGGCCCTTCGAGCCAGCACCGCCATTCACTGTGATCACGGCTGATCATCCCCAATCAGTACCCCGTTCCTGCCTTCTCCTCATATCCCTGACTCCACTATCTTTAAGTGCTCTATCCAACTCTCTCTTGAAAGCATCCAGAGAACCGGCCTCCACCTCCCTCTGAGGCAGAGAATTCCACAGACTCACAACTCTCTGGGTGAAAAGGTTTTTCCTCGTCTCCGTTCTAAATGGCCTACCCCTTATTCTTAAACTGCGGCCCCTGGTTCTGGACTCCCCCAACAGAACAATCCTACCACAATTAGGGAAAAGTCCTGAACTACTATCTACCGACCTCACTGGTGACCCTCGGACTATCTTTATCTTAGTGCCTTGCACTAAACGTTACTCCCTTGTCATGTGTCTGTACGCTGTCAAGGTGTGTAATGTGGGAATTCCACACAGACAGCAGCCAAGGTCATCATGGTACCGAGGTCCCTGGCCCAGTGAGGCAGCCGCACTACCTGCTGCGCCACTCTGCCACCTTCCATTTGAGAAGGAAATTGTAGGACTGTGCGTTGGAAGTCGACAGGCAACAATACATTTGCCCGGCCTGTCACTAATCACTTAGGCGATTTTTCGGGCGACTACAGGCACCTGCCGCTAAATTTTCAACACGTTGAAAAAATTTCAGCGACAGTGGTGACAATTTTTGCTGTCGTAGGTTGTCGTTGGTTGGCGTAGGTGAATTCCGTTAAAACTAGTCCCTGGCAGTCGCCCAAAGAGTCGCATAAGTGGGACTGGCCCATTAACAGTGACCTCTTTAAGAACAAAAAATATTTCCTTGGAGTCGTAGAGTCATCCGGGGTGGGGGTGGGAGATTGCAACCTTCACGTGGTCCGCCCTGTTTCGACTAATGCAATCAACTCGACGTGCACAAACGGAAGATCAAATAGAACAAGCTGTCCGACAACTTTAGGCCGTGCACGCCCTCCACACGCAAGATCCAGGGTGAAAAGAGGCCCTTCAGCCCAACTTGCTCACGCCGCCCAACATGTCCCATCTACACTAGTCCCACCTGCCCGTTTGTGGTCCTTATAATCAGCCATGATCACATTGAATGTAGGTGCTGGCTCGAAGGGCTGAATGGCCTACTCTTGCACCTATTGTCTATTGTCTATAAAAGGGTGACCAGCACTGAACACAATACTCGAAATGTAGCATCACCACTGTCTTGTACAACCATAACATCCTGGGATGTCAGGACTGTCTTATGAACAAAGACTGCATAGACTCGGTTTAAAATCTCTTGAATTTAGGAGATTGAGAGGGGATCTTATAGAAACTTACAAAATTCTTAAGGGGTTGGACAGGCTAGATGCAGGAAGATTGTTCCCGATGTTGGGGAGGTCCAGGACAAGGGGTCACAGCTTAAGGATAAGGGGGAAGTCTTTTAGGACCGAGATGAGAAGGACTTTTTTCACACAGAGAGTGGTGGGTCTCTGGAACTCTCTGCCACAGAGGGTAGTTGAGGCCAGTTCATTGGCTATATTTAAGAGGGAGTTAGATGTGGCCCTTGTGGCTAAGGGGATCAGAGGGTATGGAGAGAAGGCCGGTACAGGATACTGAGTTGGATGATCAGCCATGATCACATTGAATGGCGGTGCAGGCTCGAAGGGCCAAATGGCCTACTCCTGCATCTATTTTTCTATTTTTCAATGTTTCTATGTCTATTGCCTATAAAAGGGTGACCAACACTGAACACAATACTTGCAATGTGGCGTCACCACTGTCTTGTACAACCATAACATGGCATCCCAACTACTATACTCAATATGCAGAGGAAGGAACTGCAGATGCTGGTTTACACTGAAGATAGACACAAAATGCTGGAGTAACTTAAATATCAGTTTACGAATAAAGAGTAGGCCATTTAGGACTGAGATGAGGGAAAACCTTTTCACCCAGAGAGTTGTGGATTCACAACTATGCACTGAATGTTTTCAAGAGGGAGTTAGATGAGGGGGAACAGAATCAAGAGATATGGGGAGAAAGCAGGAACGGGGTACTGATTTTGGATGATCAGACATGGTCATCTATTCTATTCTGGCTATTCTCTTTCCCTATGTTTCTATGCTTCTGTGCAACTTAGCGGAGCAGGCAGTATCTCTGGAGAAAAGACACGAGTGACAGGTTGGAACTCTTCTTCAAGCTGAGAGTCAGGGGAGAGAGAAAGGATGTCTATTCCACACTCAATACTCTGACTGATGAAGGCCAAAGCACCAAAGGCCTTGTGCTGGTGCAAGTCAGCGCAGTTAATTCTTCCGAATCTTTCTGTTTATACATCGCAAGGATATAAATGACACTCATCGATCAGTGGACGCAGTCAAGCTGAACGCAACTTACCACAGTTGGTGGTGAAGCACAGCTACATTTGAAGAAAGCCTTTAAAGAATTCAGATTAAATGACTATGACACATAGGAAGGAAGAAATGAAATTGGGAAATGTTAATAAAAGGATCCCGGAGAAAATGCAATAAAACAAAAAATCGCCTCAGAATACAATTTGGAGCAGTAATTACAGCAAGTTGGAGCATAACACAATGCAGACTATCTCCCATTTGTCACTGTCAATTGCTTGCCTCTTCTGACTCGGCTGGAAGTGATCAACTGATGATTCGGCAAAATCTTTAAGGAGCCTTAAGTTTGGAACTTTGGAGCACGGAGACTTACTTAAGTTAACTTATTTTAGCATTCATAGCGAAAGGATTTGAGTATAGGAGCAGGGAGGTTCTACTGCAGTTGTACAGGGTCTTGGTGAGGCCACACCTGGAGTATTGCGTACAGTTTTGGTCTCCAAATCTGAGGAAAGACATTCTTGCCATAGAGGGGGTACAGAGAAGATTCACCAGACTGATTCCTGGGATGTCAGGACTTTCATATGAGGAAAGACTGGATAGACTCGGCTTATACTCGCTGGAATTTAGAAGATTGAGGGGGGATCTTATAGAAACTTACAAAATTCTTAAGGGGTTGGACAGGCTAGATGCTGGAAGATTGTTCCCGATGTTGGGGGAGTCCAGAACAAGGGGTCACAGTCTAAGGATAAGGGGGAATTCCTTTAGGACCGAGATGAGGAAAACATTCTTTACACAGAGAGTGTGAGTCTCTGGAATTCTCTGCCACAGAAGGTACTTGAGGCCAGTTCATTGGCTATATTTAAGAGGGCGTTAGATGTGGCCCTTGTGGCTAAAGGGATCAGGGGGTATGGAGAGAAGGCAGGTACAGGATACTGAGTTGGATGATCAGCCATGATCACATTGAATGGCGGTGCAGGCTCGAAGGGCCGAATGGCCTACTCCTGCACCTATTTTTCTATGTTTCTATGTTAAAGTGGAGGGAAGAACTGCAGATGCGGGTTTAAATCGAAGGTAGACACAAAATGCTGGAGCAACTCAGCGGGGCAGGCAGCATCGCTGGAGAGAAGGAACGGGTGACGGTTCAGCTCGAGACCCTTCCTCAGAGTGAGAGTCAGGGGAGAGGGAAATGAGATATGGAAGAGTACAAAGAACATGAAATACAGGAGCAGGGCACGTGTAAGAATTGTCACGAGTCATCGATGTTTTATTGTCATATTAGACTGAGTGGAACCCGTTGGGCCACATCCCCCAACCCTATAATCCACCACTCACACATACCCCCAACACAGCCCGCTTCCACCACACGCCCATTCCCCCAACGTGACCCATTCCCCCAACGCAATAATCCACCACTCACACATACCCCCAACTCAACCCGCTTCCACCACACGCCCATTCCCACAACGCAATAATCCACCATTCACTCATAACCCACAGGAGGCCTGGTCCCCCAACACAACCCGTTCCCAAAAGTAAGAGGGGAGGGGAAGACTAGAGATATGGAAGGGCAGATATAGATAGACAATAGGTGCAGGGGGAGGCCATTCGGCCCTTCGAGCCAGCACCGCCATTCAATGTGATCATGGCTGATCATCCCCAATCAGTACCCCGTTCCTGCCTTCTCCCCATATCCCCTGACTCCGCTATCTTTAAGAGCCCTATCTAGCTCTCTCTTGAAAGCATCCAGAGAACCGGCCTCCACCGCCCTCTGAGGCAGGGAATTCCACAGACTCACAACTGTCTGTGAGAAAAAGTGTTTCCTTATTAAATTATGAAAAACATGTTCCAAAGTTTTCAAAAGGTATCTGTTAGTCGCCTCTTTACCAAATGATTCAGCTGGAATTTTTATATCTCCCATGAATGGGCTTTAAAAGAGCTTATTGAACGGATCTATAAGAGATGGTTAATTCACTTTTACTGTGAGAGGACAGCTTAATGGTGGAGAACTTCTGCACAGAGCCTCGGCTTGCATTTAAATCATGACTTTAGACTTTACTTTACTTTAGGGATACAGCGCGGAAACAGGCCCTTCGGCCCACTGAGTCCGTGCCGGCCAGCGACCATCCCGTACATTAACACCACAGGGCCTGTCCCACTTGCGTGCGATTGCGTGCGTTTGGCACGACCAAACGGAAGCGGAGTTCGCGCGAAGTTTGCGCTGAGTACGCGCTGAGTAAGCGCTAAGTTTGCGATAAGTTCGCGTGTGAGGTCATTTGCGTCATACCTACCAATCAGCTGGGCAGGAGGCGGGCCGCCGGATTTTCGTGAACAGCTTTTTGCTGCGTGCTAACCAGCCAGCAGAAAGACAATACATGATTACAATCGATCCATTTACAGTGTACAGATACATGATAAGGGAATAACGTTTAGTGCAAGGTAAAGCCAGCAAAGTCCGGTCACGGATAATCCCAGGGTCATCAAAGAGATCGAGAGTAGTTCAGCACTGCCCTCTGGTTGTGGTGGGATGATTCCGACTGAGAATGGGGAATCGAGGACCAGAGGACAGAAGTTCAAGTAAGTAAGTTTATTGGCCAAGTATTCACATACAAGGAATTTGCCTTGGTGCTCCACCCACAAGTAACAACATGACATACAGTGACAGTTACGAATGACTCAGAAAACACTAAACATTAATAATAATAAAACATTAATGATAAAACACCATTGATCGAGCACGTGAACCAACAAAATACCAGATCAAAGGGAGGCTACAGATTTTTGGCTGTTGAGTAGAGCAACGACTCGTGGATAAAAACTGTTTTTATGTCTGGCTGTGGCGGCTTTGACAGTCCGGAGTCGCCTTCCAGAGGGAAGTGATTCAAAGAGTTTGTGGCCAGGGTGAGAGGGGTCAGAGATGATCTTGCCCGCTCGCTTCCTGGCCCTTGCAGTGTACAGTTCATCAATGGAGGGAAGGTTACAGCCAATAACCTTCTCTGCTGATTGGACGATTCGCTGCAGCCTCCGGGTGTCGTGCTTGGTGGCTGAGCCAAACCAGACCATGATGGAGAAGGTGAGGACAGACTCTACGATGGCCGTGTAGAATTGGACCATCATTGCCTGTGGCAGATCTAGCTTCCTCAGTTGCTGTTATGGGGGAAGGGGAAAAGATTTAATAAGAATCCGAGGGATAACGCTTTCACACAGAGGGTGGTGGGTGTATGGAACAAGATCCCAGAGGAGGTAGTTGAGGCTGGGGCTATCCCAACATTTAAGAAACTGTTAGTTAATTAGTTCCCCGATGTTGGGGAGGTCCAGGACAAGGGGTCACAGCTTAAGGATAAGGGGGAAATCCTTTAGGACCGAGATGAGAAGGACTTTTTTTCACACAGAGTGTGGTGGGTCTCTGGAACTCTCTGCCACAGAGGGTAGTTGAGGCCAGATCATTGGTTATATTTAAGAGGGAGTTAGATGTGGCCCTTGTGGCTAAGGGGATCAGAGGGTATGGAGAGAAGGCAGGTGCGGGATACTGAGTTGGATGATCAGCCATGATCATATTGAATGGTGGTGCAGGCTCGAAGGGCCGAATGGCCTACTCCTGCACCTAATTTCTATGTTTCTATGTTTCTGTGTTAGACCGGTACATGGATAGGACAGGTTTGGAGGGATATGGACCAAACGCAGACAGGTGGGGCAAGTTGGCTGGTGTGGGTGAGTTGGGCCGAAGGGCCTGTTTCCATGCTGTATCGCACTTTGACTCAATGACTCTATGAGTGATGTTTACGACTGTCGGGACTGCTGCTAAATGATTCATGTTTAACAAAATGAATTCTTGTACTTTCAGTGAGAACTATTTATTCCGCTGGGCGAGCACTGGCTTACCGAAGGAAATTGACATGCTGAATAATTTGAAAGTGGTGTTCACTGTGAGTATCGTGAGCAATTATCCTGGATTTGTCCAGGCCACAGACTAAGGCCATTTGGTCCATTTTATTGAGTCCAGTTTTATACTCAATCCCAGCGCCCAATCAACATATTCAGTCTGAAGAAGGGTCTCGACCCGAAACGTCACCCACTTCTTATCTCCAGAAATAGTGCCTGTCCCTCTGAGTTACTCCAGCTTTTTGTGTCTATCTGGTTGAAGCTGGCATCTGCAGTTCCTTAGATTAGAGTTGATATGTTGATGTAGCTCTTAGGGCATGGAGGAAAAGCAGGAACGTGGTACTGATTTTAGATGATCAGCCATGATCTTATTGAATGGCGGTGCTGGCTCGTAGGGCCGAATGGCCTCCTGCAGCCCCTATGTTTTTTTTAAAGTTTCGATTCTGTTTCTTAATATATTCTTCTGTTCTTTCCTCTTTTTATAGTCTTTTAGAGTGATACGGTGTGGAAACAGGCCCTTTGGCCCAACTTGCCCACACTGGCCAACATGCCCCAGCTACACAAGTCCCACCTGCCCCTGTTTGGCCCTTGGGGACTGTGCATGAATGTAATCGGCATATCACAGTACAGTCATCGAAACTGCAGATGCCAGCTTGCAAAAGAGGACACAATATGTTGGAGTAACTCTGCGGGTCAGGCAGCATCTCTGGAGAACATGGATAAGCGATGTTTCGCATCAGGTTGGCCTGGAGAACGGTTGAAGCCTGCAACGTCACCTATCCACGTTCTTCTAGAGATGCTGCCTGACCCATTGAGTTACTCCAGCACTGTGTGATTCCCCCCCCCCTCCCCCCCAAGTATAATTGGTAGAGCTAAGGGAAAAGTGATTTAAAAGAGTGGGGCGATTGTATTTGATGGTAATAGATCTTCTTTTGGGATCAGATCGTAAAGAGATGCCATGTCCTGGTAGCATCTTGGGCACTTGGAGAAGAAGATCTTCTTTTTTCTTTTTGTGTCCATCTTCCATGTTATTTTCAAAGTCTACAGAGAGATTTGGGCCATTTGGAAGAGTGGGCTGAAAGATGGCAGATGGAGTTTAATGCTGATACGTGTGAGGTGCTACATCTTGGCAGGACAAATCAAAATAGGATGTACATGGTAAATGGTAGGGAATTGAGGAATGCTGTGGAACAGAGGGATCTAGGAATAACTGTGCATAGTTCCCTGAAGGTGGAATCGCATGTGGATAGGGTGGTAAAGAAAGCTTTTGGTGTGCTGGCCTTTATAAATCAGAGCGTTGAATATAGAAACATAGAAACATAGAAATTAGGTGCAGGAGTAGGCCATTCGGCCCTTCGAGCCTGCACCGCCATTCAATATGATCATGGCTGATCATCCAACTCAGTATCCCGTACCTGCCTTCTCTCCATACCCTCTGATCCCCTTAGCCACAAGGGCCACATCTAACTCCCTCTTAAATATAGCTTATCCAGCTTAAATATAGGAGTAGGGAGGTAATGTTAAAATTGTACAAGGCATTGGTGAGACCAATTCTGGAGTATGGTGTACAATTTTGGTCGCCTAATTATAGGAAGGATGTCAACAAAATAGAGAGAGTACAGAGGAGATTTACTAGAATGTTGCCTGGGTTTCAGCAACTAAGTTACAGAGAAAGGTTGAACAAGTTAGGTCTTTAATCTTTGGAGCGCAGAAGGTTAAGGGGGGACTTGATTGAGGTCTTTAAAATGATGAAAGGGATAGACAGAGTTGATGTGGATAAGCTTTTCCCATTGAGGGTAGGGAAGATTCAAACAAGAGGGCAAGACATGAGAATTAAGGGACAGAAGTTTAGGGGTAACATGAGGGGGAACTTCTTTACTCAGAGAGTGGTGGCTGTGTGGAATGAGCTTCCAGCAGAAGTGGTGGAGGCAGGATCGATTTTAACATTTAAAAGTAAAGTGGATAGGTATATGGACGGGAAGGGAATGGAGGGGTATGGTCTGAGTGCAGGTAGATGGGACTAGGGGAAAATAAATGGTCGGCACGGACTGGAAGGGCCGAGAGGGCCTGTTTCCGTGCTGTAATTGTTATATGGTTACATGGTTTACATGTTACAAATGTTGACCTCGCTGTCATCATCCGTCCTGAAAAGGACGCAAGCTTCCGGCGACAATCAGTGGGAGCCATCACTTGTCACAGTAGATGATGGTGGCGGCAGAATTAGCTCGGGATAATTCCAGTTTCCAGCCTCGCCATGTGGACGCTTGGGGCGGGAGAAGAAGATTATTAAGAAGGTGATGAATACAGTGCAGTAGATTGCACACATTGACACTGAAGCAGCAGGCCATTCTGTGAAGCTGGGGCGACACGGTGGTGCAGTGGTAGAGTTACAGCTTTGCAGTGGCATAGACCCGGGTTCAAAACCGACCACGGCTGCTAGTACAGAGCTTGCATCTTCTCCCTGTGACCTGCATGAGTTTTCACCGGGTCCTCCGGTTTCCTCCCACATTCTAAAGACCTACAGGTTTGTAGGTTAATTGGCTTGGTAAAATTGTAAATTGTCCCCAGTGTGTGTGGGATAATGTTAGCGTGAACTCGGTGGGCCGAAGGGCCTGTTTCCGCACTGTATCTTTAAACTAAACTAAACCAAATCTTTGTAGTAAGTCTCTTCTAAGGATGTCCTTCCATGAGGTGGTTTGGGACTTAGTTTCGAGGTTTCTTATTGTCATGCCAGACTAATTCCTGGGATGTCAGGACTGTCTTATGAACAAAGACTGCATAGACTCGGTTTATACTCTCTAGAATTTAGGAGATTGAGAGGGGATCTTATAGAAACTTACACAATTCTTAAGGGGTTGGACAAGCTAGATGCTGGAAGATTGTTCCCGATGTTGGGGAGGTCCAGGACAAGGGGTCACAGCTTAAGGATAAGGGGGAAGTCTTTTAGGACCGAGATGAGTACTTTTTTCACACAGAGAGTGGTGGGTCTCTGGAACTCTCTGCCACAGAGGGTAGTTGAGGCCAGTTCATTGGCTATATTTCAGAGAGAGTTAGATGTGGCCCTTGTGGGTAAGGGGATCAGAGGGTATGGAGAGAAGGCAGGTACGGGATACTGTGTTGAATGATCAGCCATGATCATATTGAATGGTGGTGAAGGCTCGAAGGGCCGAATGGCCTACTCCTGCACCTAATTTCTATGTTTCTATGTTTCTATGTGGGCCGAGGTACTGTGAAAAGCTTTGTTTTGCATGCTGTCCTGCCAGATCAGATCATGTTTGTATAAAAGTATCTCCAAGCTAAACTAAACCAAACATGCAGACTATTATTCACCGTTAATATTTTTGTTTTAGGATTTGGGAAACAAAGACTTGAATCGTGAAAGGATTTACTTGGTGTGCCAGATAGTACGGGTGGGCCGAATGGACCTGAAGGAGACCAACGTTAAAAAAATGACTCAAGGATTGAGAAGGCCATTGGGGGTATCAGGTATGGAACACATGCACCACTTGGACTTTTTTGGGATTACAAAGCTTTAGCAATCCAGGGCATACACAAAATACTGGTGTTAACTCATCGGGACAGGCAGCGTCTCTGGAGAGAAGAAATAGGTGAGGTTTCGGGTCAAGACCCTTCCTCGGACTGAGAGTCAGGGGAGAGGGAAATGAGATATGGAAGAGTACAAAGAACATGAAATACAGGAGCAGGGCAGGTTTAAGAGTTGTCACGAGTCATTGGTGTTTTATTGTCATATTAGACTGAGTGGAACCCGTTGGGCCCCATCCCCCAACGCAATAATCCACCACTCACACATACCCCAAACGCAACCCGTTTCCACCACACGCCCATCCCCCCAACGTGACCCATTCCCCCAACGCAATAATCCACCACTCACACATACCCCCAACGCAACTAGTTTCCACCACACGGCCATTCCCCCAACGTAACCCATTGTCCCAACGCAATAATCCACCATTCACTCATTACCCTCAGGAGGCCTGGTCCCCAACGCAACCCGTTCCCCAATGTAAGATTTCACCACTCACCAGTTGTGTCCCTGCCACACGGGAGGCCTGGTCCCCAACGCAACCCGTTCCCAAAAGTAAGATTCCACCTCTCACCCGTTCCCCCAACACTACCCGTTTCCCCAATGTAATGTTCCACCACTCACCCATAGCCCCCAACCGTGCAGGTCATTTTAAACATTAAAAAAAATGCAATAGCACTCAGATTTAATGTGATGCAGGTGCCACTGACAAGGCCATCTTTTGGTATCCAAATCTAATCATTAAACTTTGCTGTGCTGGGACAGGCTGGCAGATTCTTTCCCTGAACGACATTGGCTGTGAAGGACTCAGTGTTCTGGCATAGAATATTGTAGCCGGTAGGGCATTGTGACGTCATAACGGCCTAACTGCCAGTGCAGATGTGAAGAACTCCAACCAGTAATTGTCACTAAAGCTTTGAAATCTCCCCCACTACGTCCCTGTCCGTACAACAATGTAAAAACACTCTCATACCTTGTGTATTGGCAGCAGAGATGATATTGTGATTTTTGGTTTTTGGAATTTCACGGCAGCTTGTTGTAAATAGATGTCTGTGAGATGCTGGAAGAGTCTCCCTCACAAAGGCAGTTATTATTTTCAAAATTGGCTTTTTTAAAACTTTAAATATCAATAACCTGTGAAATACAACAACAAATCTGAGGGAAACTTTTAAGAATGAGGATGGGAAAAAGCTGAGTAAGTTGTGAATAAGTTGTGAAATATAACATCAAATCTGAAGGAAACTTATTACATTGTCGATGGGAAAAAGCTGAGTAAGGCTCTGCAAATATTTTCGTGCTCTTGTGTACCATTTTGTTGAAAATACAATCACACACACACACACACACACACACACACACACACACACGTGTCGCTTCCTTCACCAGCAGGCGGGGGACAGGGCAAGCGGGGGAGCGCTGTCTGAGTGAAATTCACGCGGTGCAAAGCCAAGGTGATACAGACACACACCGCGATGAACAGGAAGGTTGGCGCTGTATTTAAGTCGGCTAAAGCACAGTGTACGGTAAGTTCTTTAAAAAAGGGGGTGGGGAAAGGGGAGCTAGACTTATATATAGATGTATATATATAGATATATATATAGATGTCCTGAAAACAATATTACAATATCTGTAGCTCAACAGATATGTTCAATGGTTCAATGGAGCTTTATTTCTCACACGTGCAACTGCACGGTGAAATTCTTGTTGGGCGTGTCACATATGTGGGCGCCGCTTTTATTTGCCGCCATTATTCATAGTCCAAAGTCGGGTCGGCCCACGTGCTCGATGTACTTTCCTCTCCTCTCCCCTCTCATCTCCTCTCCTCTCGTCGCCCGGCCATCTATGTGTCCTGGGGGTACCTCCTGCAGCCGACCTTGAAGGCTGCAGCTGGAGGCCTTACCCCGATTCTTCACCCTCCTACCGGCCCTTGCCCCCGACGTCCAACGTCTCGACCATCATCGAGCAGAGGACCGATGCCCCAAGTTTTTTACACCGAGAGTGGTGGGGGCCTGGAACATGCCGCCTTGGGGGGGTGGTGGAGGCTGATACGACAGTGGTGTTTTCCAGGATGTTAGATAGGCACAAGGAAGTGCACGTAATGGGGGGTTGGGGACCACGTGGAGGCAGAGGAGATCAGTTCAGCTAGGCATCATGTTCGGCACGGACATTGGAGGCCGCAGGGCCCATTAGTCTGCTGTACTGTTCCTCAGTCTGAAGAAGGGACTCGACACGAAACGTCACCTTGGAAAGACATAAAGCGCTGGATTGATTTACTAGGTCGACACAGTGGTGCAGCGGTAGAGTTACTGCCTTACAGCATCAGCGACCCGGGTTCGATCCTGACTACGGGTGCTGCCTGTAATGGGTTTGCACGTTCTCCCCGTGACCTGCATGGGTTTTGTCTGGGATCTCCGGATTCTTGCCACACTGCAATGACCCACAGGATTGCAGATTAATCGGCTTGGTGTAATTGTAAATTGTCCCTAGATTAGTGGGCGGGGATCGTTGGTCGGCGAGGCCCCGGGGGGGGTTGAAGGGCCTGTTTCCGCACTGAATCTCTAAAGCTAAAGTGTGCAGAAGTGGTTTACCAGCATAGGGCTTGGATTGGATGGTATCAGACCCATGCAGACGAAACGATGGATTTCCAGTTTCCTGACAAAACGTCTTCAGCGCGTGTACGTGAACGGAAAGAGCTCCAATTGGCACCCAGTGTTGAGTGGTACACCCCAGGGCACAGTACTTGGCCCACGCCTATTTTTGCTTTACATCAATGACATCCATGAAAAAGACTATTCGCTGATGATTGTTTGCTGTACCGTCCAATTAAATCAGCTGATGATGAAGATGCTCTCCAAAAGGATCTCGATACTATGGTCCGACAGAGGTTCACCTGCACCTCCTCCAACCTCATCTACTGCATCCGTTTGCTCCAGATGCCAGCTGATCTACATCGGTGAGACCAAGCGGTGGCTGGGCGATCGTTTCGCCAAACACCTCCGCTCGGTCCGCAATAACCAACCCGACCTCCCGGTGGCTCAGCACTTCAACTCCCCCTCCCATTCCGTATCCGGCCTCTCGGCTCTGGGCCTCCTCCACGGCCAGAGTGAGCAACACCGCAAGTTGGAGGAACAGCACCTCATATTCCGCTTGGGGAGTCTGCATCCTCTGGGCTTAAACATTGAATTCTCTCAATTCTGTTAACCCAGGCTGCCTCCTCCCCTTCCCACCTCTCCCTCAGCCCTCGGGCCCTGGCATTCCTTCTCTCTCTATCTCTCCCCCATCCAAGTCGCACTAGCTTCTCATTTTCACACTACAAACAGCTTACGATGGCCTGTTTCCTTTATCATCGATACTTTTTTGCATATCTTTCATTCATTGTTCTTTATCTCTCCACATCACCGTCTATATCTCTCGTTTCCCTGATCCCTGACCAGTCTGAAGAAGGGTCTCGACCCGAAACGTTGCCTATCTCCTTCGCTCCTTAGATGCTGCTGCACCTGCTGAGTTTCTCCAGCCTTTCGTGTAGCCCTGAATTAAATGTGATTCAAAATAATCTATTTGAACATGGCTTAATAACTGGAGAAAAGCTAATCTTAAAATTCTGGAAAAACACTCCCAAAACAAACAGTTAATATGTGGATTCCAACTATGTTTGAAATACTACACTTGGAGGATATGAGACTCCAAGTGTAGTATATGAGAAGATAGGACCAAGATGAGAAGGACATTTTTCACACACAGAGCGGTGGGTCTCTGGAACTCTCTGCCACAGAGGGTAGTTGAGGCCAGTTCATTGGCTATATTTAAGAGGGAGTTAGATGTGGCCCTTGTGGCTAAGGGGATCAGGGGGTATGGAGAGAAGGCAGGTACGGGATACTGAGTTGGATGATCAGCCATGATCATATTGAATGGCGGTGCATGCTCAAAGGGCTGAATGGCCTACTCCTGCACCTAATTTCTATGTTTCTATGTTTCTATAAGACGTGGTCTGCATTTTTAAATCTACTACAAGGATAGGGTGCAAGAATACCTCAAAAAAGTACCGGCGTAGGGTCTTGGTAAAGGGGGAAGAAAAAATGTCGAGTTGGTAGATTCCTTTTGCGCGATGTTTATAATAAAGTAACTGGCTTTTCTTTTTCCCTTCTCTCTCTTTCGCTTTTTTTTCCTCCTCTCCAGGGTCTATCTCTTAATCTCCTTTCTCGAACTCTTCGCCCAAGGGTCCCCTGTCCCTGTTTTTTCTAAAGCTTTAATAAAATTAAGGGGTGCAATGATGGTAATAATGTACATGGGATGTACACTGATGTAACTTACGGTACCTCTAATAAAATTTTTTTAAAAAGAGGGAAAGATAGATCAGCCACGATTGAATGGCAGAGTAGACTCGATGTTGACGTGGACAAGCTCTTCCCATTGAGGGTAGGGAAGATTCAAACAAGAGGGCATGACATGAGAATTAAGGGACAGAAGTTTGGGGGTAACATGAGGGGGAACTTCTTTACTCAGAGAGTGGTGGCTGTGTGGAATGAGCTTCCCGCAGAAGTGGTGGAGGCAGGATCGATTTTAACATTTAAAAGTAAAGTGGATAGGTATATGGACGGGAAGGGAATGGAGGGGTATGGTCTGAGTGCAGGTAGTCAAGTCAAGTCAAAAGAGTTTATTGTCATGTGTCCCTGACAGGACAATGAAAATCTTTCTTTGCATAGCACAACAGAACATAGAAGGCATTGACTACAATTCTATACATAAATACACCCATGACTTAATAAATTAATAAAGTGCAAATAACAGATGGAGGGATATTAATGTTCAGAGTTTTGTCCGAGCCAGGTTTAATAGCCTGATGGCTAGGTGGATGGGACTAGGGGAAAATAAATGGTCGGCACGGACTGGAAGGGCCGAGAAGGCCTGTTTCCGTGCTGAAATTGTTACATGGTTATATGGAATGGCCTAATCCTGCTCCTGTGACTTACAAATTTATGGCTCCAGAACTTGCTAGCCCTCCCTCAGTATCGTGTGCGTTAATAAGAGCGCCAGTGTGTGTCAGCTTCACCATCAATCTTTCCTCAAAGAGTTACAACAGCACTTTCCTACCAGCTTGACGAATACAATTGTCTAATGTCATATTAACGGTGATTTTCCCCACAATCAAATCTGACAAAAAAACTGGATCTAATGGAAGATTAAAAGGCACCCACGGAGTCATTGCAAGCCAGCGTGTGCTGATTGAAAAAGTGGAAGCGCAGATTGTGATCTAAAATAGCTGATCCTGGAGTTAAGACCGGAAACTGCTGGAGCGCTTTGTCAGGAGATGAAATGTTGTTCATCGTCTTTCACTGGCACAATGTAGAGCGCCTGCGGACGAAGGGGTGGGTGGGTGGGGATGGGGCAATGGCAAGTAAGGGAAATCTAGAGTTGGCTGAAGAAGGGTCTCGACCCGAAGCTCCTTCGCTCCTTAGATGCTGCTGCATCTCCAGCTTTTTGTGTAACCCAAGGTGAAATCTAGAGTCGTGCAGTTATGCAGCAGCAGGGGCGGCACGGTGGAACAGCGGCAGGGTTGCTGCCTCACAGAGCCACTGACCCCGATTCGATCCTGACCACGGGTGCTGTCTGTGTGGAGTTTGCACGTTCTCCCCGGGACCCGCGTTGGTTTCCTCCGGGTGCACCGATTTCCTCCCACACTCTAAAGACGTGGGGTAAATGGAGGCTAATTGGTGAAATTGTACATTGTCCCCAGTGTGTGTACGATCGTGCTGGTGAATGAATACTTTGTTGTCCAGCCGTGGCAAAATTATTTGCTTGCATACTCTCGGTATGTAAATGGTTGCCGCGTGAGTGCGTATAAGGGCGCACGTATAGTGTGCGGGGATCACTGGTCAGCACGGACTCGGTGGGCCGAAGGGCCTGTTTCTGCGCTGTATCTCTGAACTAAACTAAACTAAATCAGGCCTTTCGGCCCGACTCATCCATGCTGCCTACTATAATAACTAATCTGACACCCCAGCGATACTGCCTGCTCCACCGAGTTACTCCAGCACTCTGTGTCTTATTTATGTAAACCAGTATGTTCACGTCAATGTCTTGATGAGACTGCATTTGACGTTTGTTCTCAACGCCCCGACTGATGTAAGCAAGTGTGCCTAATACCAGGTGGTGCACGGACGGCACGGTGGTGCAGCGGTAGAGTTGCTGCCTCACAGCGCCAGAGACCCGGGTGCCATCCTGACTACAGGTGTAGGGAGTTTGGACGGTCTCCCCATGATCTGCGTGGGTTTTCTCCGGGTCCTCCCACACTCCAAAGACGTACAGGTTTGTAGGTTAATTAGCTTTGGTCAAATTGTAAATTGTCCCAAGTGTGTGTGTGTGGGATACTGATCCCCAATCAGTACCCCGTTCCTGCCTTCTCCCCATATCCCCTGACTGCTATCTTTAAGAGCCCTATCTAGCTCTCTCTTGAAAGCATCCAGAGAACCGGCCTCCACTGCCCTCTGAGGCAGAGAATTCCACAGACTCACTGTGAGAAAAAGTGTTTCCTCGTCTCCGTTCTAAATGGCTTACCCCTTATTCATAAACTGTGGCCCCTGGTTCTGGACTCCCCCAACATCGGGAACATGTTTCCTGCCTCTAGTGTGTCCAAACCGTTAATAATATTATATGTTTCAATGAGATCCCCTCTCATAGAAACATAGATAGAAACATAGAAAATAGGTGCAGGAGTAGGCCATTCGGCCCTTCGAGCCTGCACCGCCATTCAATGTGATCATGGCTGATCATCCAACTCAGTATCCCGTACCTGCCTTCTCTCCATACCCCCTGATCCCTTTAGCCACAAGTGCCACATCTAACGCCCTCTTAAATATAGCCAATGAACTGGCCTCAACTACCTTCTGTGGCAGAGAATTCCAGAGACTCACCACTCTCTGTGTAAAGAATGTTTTCCTCATCTCGGTCCTAAAGGAATTCCCCCTTATCCTTAGACTGTGACCCCTTGTTCTGGACTCCCCCAACATCGGGAACAATCTTCCAGCATCTAGCTTGTCCAACCCCTTAAGAATTTTGTAGGTTTCTATAAGATCCCCCCTCAATCTTCTAAATTCCATCGAGTACAAACCGAGTCTACCCAATCTTTCCTCATATGAAAGTCCTGACATCCCAGGAATCAGTCTGGTGAATCTTCTCTGTACCCCCTCTATGGCAAGGATGTCTTTCCTCAGATTTGGAGACCAAAACTGTACGCAGTACTCCATGTGTGGCCTCACCAAAACCCTGTACAACTGCAGTAGAACCTCCCTGCTCCTATACTCAAATCCTTTCGCTATGAATGCTAACATACCATTTGCTTTCTTCACTGCCTGCTGCACCTGCATGCCTACTTTCAATGACTGGTGTACCATGACACCCAGGTCTCGTTGCATCTCCCCCTTACCTAATCTGCCACCATTCAGATAATAGTCTACCCTCATGTTTTTGCCACCAAAGTGGATAACCTCACATTTATCCACATTGTACTGCATCTGCCATGCATCTGCCCATTCACTCAGCCTATCCAAATCACCCTGCAGCCTCCAAGCATCCTCCTCACACCTAACTATACCCCCCAGCTTGGTATCATCTGCAAATTTGGAGATGTTGCATTGAATTCCCTCGTCCAAATCATTAATATATATTGTAAATAGCTGGGGTCCCAGCACTGAGCCTTGCGGCACCCCACTAGTCACTGCCTGCCATTCTGAAAAGGACCCGTTTACTCCTACCCTTTGCCTCCTGTCTGCTAGCCAGTTCTCTATCCACATCAATACTGAACCCCCAATACCGTGTGCTTTAAGTTTGTATGCTAATCTCTTATGCGGGACCTTGTCGAAAGCCTTCTGAAAGTCTAGATATAACACATCCACTGGTTCTCCCTTATCCACTCTACTAGTTACATCCTCGAAAAATTCTATCAGATTTGTCAGACATGATTTACCTTTCGTAAATCCATGCTGACTTTGTCCAATGATTTCACCACTTTCCAAATGCGCTGCTATCCCATCTTTAATAACTGACTCTAGCAGTTTCCCCACTACCGATGTTAGACTAACTGGTCTGTAATTCCCCGCTTTCTCTCTCCCTCCTTTTTTAAAAAGTGGGGTTACATTAGCTACCCTCCAATCCTCAGGAACTACTCCAGAATCTAAGGAATTTTGAAAAATTATCACTAATGCATCCACTATTTCTGTGGCTACCTCCTTGAGTACTCTGGGATGCAGACTATCTGGCCCTGGGGATTTATCGGCCTTCAATCCGTTCAATTTACCCAACACCACCTCCCGGCTAACCTGGATTTCACTCAGTTCCTCCATCTTATTTGACCCCCGTTCCACTGCTATTTCCGGCAGATTATTTATGTCTTCCTTAGTGAAGACAGAACCAAAGTAGTTATTCAATTGGTCTGCCATGTCCTTGTTCCCCATGATCAATTCACCTGTTTCTGACTGCAAGGGACCAACATTTGTTTTAACTAGTCTCTTTCTCTTTACATATCTATAAAAACTTTTGCAGTCAGTTTTTATGTTCCCTGCCAGTTTCCTTTCATAATCTATTTTCCCTTTCCTAATTAAGCCCTTTGTCCTCCTCTGCTGGATTCTGAATTTCTCCCAGTCCTCTGGTAGGCTGCTTTTTCTGGCAAATTTGTATGCCTCATCTTTTGTTTTTATACTATCCCTGATTTCCCTTGTTATCCATGGATGCACCACCTTCCCCGATTTATTCTTTTGCCAAACTGGTATGAACAACTTTTGTACTTCATCCATGCAGTCTTTAAATACCTTCCATTGCACATCCACTGTCAACCCTTTAAGAATCACCTGCCAGTCTATCTTGGCCAATTCACATCTCATACCTTCAAAGTTACCTTTGTTCAAGTTCAGAACCCTTGTTTCTGACTTAATTTTGTCACTCTCCATCCTAATGAAGAACTCAACCATATTATGGTCACTCTTGCCCAAGGGGCCACGCACAACAAGACTGCTAACTAACCCTTCCTCATTACTCAATACCCAGTCTAGAATAGCCTGCTCTCTCGTTGGTTCCTCCACATGTTGGTTGAGAAAACTATCCCGCATACATTCCAGGAAATCCTCTTCCTCAGCACCCCTGCCAATTTGATTCACCCAATCTACATGCAGATTGAAGTCACCCATTATAACCGTGTTACCCTTGTTGCACGCATTTCTAATTTCCTGTTCCTCATCCTTCTAACCTCCAGAGTGTACAAGCCCAGCCGCTCCATTCTCTCAGCATATGACAGTCCCACCATCCCGGGAATTAACCTTGTAAATCTACGCTGCACTCCCTCAATAGCAAGAATGTCCTGCCTCAAATTGGGGGACCAAAACTGGACACAATACTCCGGGTGTGGTCTCACTGGGGCCCTGTACGACTGCAGAAGGACCTCTGTGCTCCTATACTCGACTCCTCTTGCTATAAAATTTGATGGGGCCCAATGGCCTACTCTTGCACCTATTGTCTGTGGCCTATCATTACTTGGTTTTCTCTCTCCTAGGATGCTGCCTGATCTGTTGGGTGAATCCAGCATTCTCTGTTTTATTTCATGGTTTCCCGCACTGCATCTCTAAACGATACTAAAACGATACTAAAACCCCTGTCTCACGTTGCGAGTTGGCCCACGAGTGACCCCGAGTTTTCACTCGTGGTGATCACGTACAGCCAACATAGCCGGAACGTGGGACCTCGCGCGATCAACTTGTCCACTCGTGGCGCTAACGGCAGGTACCCGCGAAACTTGTGAACTCGTGAAAAAAGTCAAACATGTTTGACTTTTTCCACGAGTCAAATTTAGTGTTCAAGTTTAAAATTGAAACATATAGACTCGTTGTAAGAACGTAGGGCCCGTGCGTTTAACTTAGTGAATCGTGAGTCTACCGTGGGAACTCTTTAAATTATTTCAGTGCCATTCACACTCGAATCTTAATCACAAAATTTAATTCACCCTAGACTAAATATTATTTGTTTTTTGGTCATTTTCGTCTTATTTTCCCATGTGTACACTTTTATATATAATGTATATCCTAAAAATATGTTAAAAAAACTAGGAGTGAAAAAAAGGTTTAATTACCACAGGAGTTGGAAAATCATTCTATTAGAATGATAAAAAAAACCATTCCAATGTCTAAACACTGGGCTTCAGCCCTATCCTACCCTTTCTGGGGGTGATTACTGCAGTTATTTATTGGAAAATTAGCTATAAAAACCATGGAGATGAATCAATGAACATTGGATTTTCCTGACGCATAGATTTGGTGTTGCGGTCCGACCAAGAGGAGGTGATGTGGACACGGTTTCAGTTATAGTTCTAGAGGAACATTGCTTCGGATCGATGTCTCTTATGCACTCCTCAGAAGAACTGGGTGTGCTCTTCACCATTATGGCTCCCAGCCTACAGGTTTCTGATCTGAACAACTAACTTCTTCCCAATTTCTCCTCCACCCACCCCCCCCACCCCCCCCCCCCCCTATTTCCCTCTCCTCCTCGGCGCTCTTGTTCACTCACACCTTCCCTCCCTCCCTCCCTCTCGCAGGGCTTGGTTCAAAGGGGGCAACGAGCCAAGCGGGGTCTGAACCCTTTCTGACAACGAGCGCAAAGAGAAAAAAAAGTATTGTCAAGCGCTCCAAACTTCGTTTAAAATAAGTAAATCTGACTTTGGCTAATAATTTAATAATAAATCCTTATACAAAACTAACACCCTACAAACTCTCTGTCTCTCACGCTGCCTGTTGCCTTGTGGGGGGTGTGTGTCAGAGAGAGGGGGTGTGGGTGTGGAGGGGACCCGATGTGAATGTTACCACTATAGGATGACGAGGTTGGGCTCTGAGCTGCAGTGAGAGAGAGCAGAGAGAGAGAGAGAGAGAGAGGGAGAGAGAGTGGGTGTGCACGTCAGCAGCAAAGTTATATACAACGGGGGTACACAAAATGCTGGAGAAACTCAGCGGGTGCAGCAGCATCTAAGGAGTGAAGGAGTAAGGAGATAGGTGACGTTTCGGGTCGAGACCCGAATATACAAAGGGCTTGTACGCGCTGGCAAGTTAGGTTTCCTTTGTTCTCCTCCGGGGCTTCAGAGAGATCGGAGGGAATTATGCCTCCCTTGCACACCACTCCCTTGCACACCACTCCTACCCAAGAGACTTGTCACCCCAGACAGATTAATGACGCCCCCCCCCCCCACCCTCCCCAACCTCCCTCACGCCTGGGGACCAAAGCAGCTCAGGAGGCGAACCCTGAGCTCCGTCTCCCAACAATCTGATGCGCATTTTCCCTCTGTAGGTCATATTAATAGATGCAGCCGCGCTGATATCTATCTTTAACTCAAAGCCACAGGATGGAGATGTTTTCTTTAACATTGTTGCTTTATTAAAACATACCTTCATTCACGGTTGGCTCAAGTGTAACGGGAGAGGAACCTTGGCACATCGTATAAAAACATGCCCGTGGGAACTCGGTTAAAAACTTGACCATAAACTTTGAATCTCGTGCATAACCACGAGTCCGTTTTTTTTCTTTCACTTGGGGTCACTCTTGGGTGGACTCGCACCGTGAGACAGGGCCTTAAATCTTCTGTTACTCCCCCGACAACATTACAGTGACTGACTGAAAGAATGCATGCATCCACGGCATCACTGAACGATTTTTCCCTTCAATGGAGTTCCCAATTACTCAATTTCTATTTATACTTCATTCTGGTGGAATTGGAACCGTTGATAATTGGGCTACAAATTCATCGTTACAATGGTATCATCGCTCTTGGCACCGTAACATAGGTAGTTGACTGACGAATTCATCGGTCTTCTGAAGTCATTTAATATTGCCGTGAGCGTAAAGAACAAATGTTTTCGAGAGATAGAAACGCCAGCCAGCATCAATCAGAAAACTAAAAAAACTAGTAATGATAGACCATAGACCATAGACAATAGGTGCAAGAGTAGGCCATTGGGCCCATCAAATTGTATAACAAGAGTTGGTCGCCCAATTATAGGAAGGATGTCAACAAAATAGAGGAGATTTACTAGAATGTTGCCTGGGTTTCAACAGCTAAGTTACAGAGATAGGTTGAATAAGTTAGGTCTTTATTCTCTGGAGCGCAGAAGGTTAAGGGGGGACTTGATAGAGGGCTTTAAAATGATGAGAGGGATGGACAGAGTTGACGTGGATAAGCTTTTCCCTATGAGAATAGGGAAGATTCAAACAAGAGGACATGACTTTAGAATTAAGGGACAGGGGTTTAGGGGTAACATGAGGGGGAACTTCTTTACTCAGAGAGTGGTAGCGGTGTGGAATGAGCTTCCAGTGGAAGTGGTGGCGGCAGGTTCGTTGGTATCATTTAAAAATAAATTGGATAGGCATATGGATGAGAAGGGTATGGAGGATTATGGTATGAGTGCATGCAGGTGGGACTAAGGGAAAAAAGTTGTTTGCATGGACTTGAAGGGCCGAGATGGCCTGTTTCCGTGCTGTAATTGTTATATGGTTATATGGTTATAGGAGTCGAGTATAGGAGCAAAGAGGTCCTCCTGCAGTTGTACAGAGCCCCAGTGAGACCACACCTGGAGTATTGTGTCCAGTTTTGGTCTCAAAACTTGAGGAAGGACATTCTTGCTATTGAGGGAGTGCAGCGTAGATTTACAAGGTTAATTCCCGGGATGGCGGGGCTGTGAAATGCTGAGAGAATGGAGCAGCTGGGCTTGTATACTCTGGAGTTTAGAAGGATGAGAGGGGATCTCATTGAAACATATACGATTATTAAGGGTTTGGACACGCTGGAGGCAGGAAACATGTTCCCGGTGTTGGGGGGAGTCCAGAACCAGGGGCCACAGTTTAAGAATAAGGGGTAAGCCATTTAGAACGGAGACGAGGAAACACTTTTTCTCACAGAGCGTGGTGAGTGTGGAATTCTCTGCCTCAGGGGGTGGTGGAGGCCGGTTCTCTGGATACTTTCAAGAGAGAGCTAGATAGGGCTCTTAAAGATAGCGGAGTCAGGGGATATGAGGAGAAGGCAGGAACGGGTTACTGATTGGGGATGATCAGCCATGATCACATTGAATGGGGGTGCTGACTCGAAGGTCCGAATGGCCTACTCCTGCACCTATTGTCTATTGTCTATCGAATTCCACAGATGCACCAGCTTCCGGGTAATGAAATTCCTCCTCATCTCCATTCTAAAAGTACTTTTATTCTGAGGCTGTGCCCTTTGGCCCTAGTCTCTCCCACAAAGTTCGAAGGGCCGTCACGGTATGGGACCGGTAAGGGTGAGGGGTGAGCCGTGATTAAATGGCGGAGCAGACCTGATGGGTCGAACCACTCCAATCACATGAACTTATGAACTGGCGGATAGCTGAAATTCAGAAAGTCATTAAAATATCAAAGGCCACAGACAACAAATTAATCTGATTGATTAGCAGGGATGAATAATTACTTCTGAAACTATTTAATGGAAATCAGCAAAAGATGAAGCATAAACAGACACAGAATGCTGGAGTAGCTCAGCGGGACGGGCAGCATCTCTGGAGGGAAGGCATCTCTCCAGGGATGCTGCCTGTCCCGCTAAATTGCTCCAGCATTTTGTGTCTAAAGGGCCTGTCCCACCAGCATGCAACTCCATGCGATGAGCGCGACCTAACGTGATCGCTTGAGCCGTCTGGCGTCGCGGGGCCGGTCCCACTTCGATCACCGGAGCCGTGCGGAATTGTGCGGAGTTCGTCCCGACATCGCGCGGGGCTCCGAAAAACTGACTATGTTCAAAAATTCCGCACGGCAACGGCTTGTCGGCTCGCATTCGCCTCGACGCATTACACACCGCCCCGACATCGTGCCTCCGTGACCCTCTCTGTAGGTGCCTCCGTGACCCTCTATGTGTGTGGCTCCGTGGCCCTCTGTGTGTGTGTGCCTGTGTGCCCCTCTCTGTCCTGGCGAACTTACCTTTAAGACTTCGCTCCAAGTTCGCCTCACTTTGCGCCGCGTTGCGCCACTCACCCGACCTCCGCGCGGCCCTCGCTGCCGGTTTGGTCGCGCTTGCCGCATGCAGGCGCATGCTGGTGGGAACGGCCCTGTACAGGGGATCACCCGACCTCCACGCGGCGCCCGCTTCTAGTTTGATCGCATCTAGCTCATCGCATGGAGTCGGATGCTGGTAGGACAGGCCCTTACCTTTGATGTAAACCAGCGTCTGCAGTTCCTTCCGACAAAAGATGAAGCGTCTTTGACTGAACAAAATGGACCAGACACACTTTATTGATGTTACATGTCACATGTACCTACGTACAGTAAAGTTTCAGTTTCAGTTCAGTTTATTGTCACGTGTACTGAGGTACAGTGAAAAGCTTTTGTTGCGTGCTAACCAGTCAGCGGGAAGACAATACATGATTACAATCGAGCCGTCCACAGTGTGCAGATATCATAGTTAAAGTCATAAGTGTTGCGGTTGGAGTAATGATTTAAGAATGTGACCATGGGTGTCTCCAGGGTTGGAGGACGCCTGTGTATGACTGTTTAACGTGGGGAGACTGGTGCACAGACAGCCACCCCCACGGTCCTTGACAGATCTGGGTCGGGATCCAGTGGCATGGAGTCCAAGACGACCGGAGACCCTTTTAGAAACATAGAAACATAGAAAATAGGTGCAGGAGTAGGCCATTCGGCCCTTCGAGCCTGCACCGCCATTCAATGTGATCATGGCTGATCATCCAACTCAGTATCCCGTACCTGCCTTCTCTCCATACCCCCTGATCCCTTTAGCCACAAGTGCCACATCTAACGCCCTCTTAAATATAGCCAATGAACTGGCCTCAACTACCTTCTGTGGCAGAGAATTCCAGAGACTCACAACTTTCTGTGTAAAGAATGTTTTCCTCATTTCGGTCCTAAAGGATTTCCCCCTTATCCTTAGACTGTGACCCCTTGTTCTGGACTCCCCCAACATCGGGAACAATCTTCCAGCATCTAGCTTGTCCAACCCCTTAAGAATTTTACTTCGGAGTCACGTGAGTGACTACGTGAAGAAGACCCCGCCTGGCGCTGGAACGGCATTACGTCGACGCTATCGGCAGAGGAAGAGCTGCAGAGCGCAGCTCCAGCACAGCGGTAAGGAAACGGCCCGCAGGTAAGTAAAATTATTTTACTTCCAGGGCGTTTTTCTTAAAACTCCGTAGGCTGGTAGGAAACCAGCAGGAGTTTAAATAAAAATAAAAATAAAATGTTTTAAAAAGAAAATCGCGGGTAAAACGTGCGTCCCGGGGTGAAAAAAGTCGGGACAGCAGACTATTGCGGAGCTGGTTCCGATACCGGTGGCCGATTGAAATACCCGTTAGGGAGCCTTTAGTTGCTCCACAAACAACACTTGAAAACCCAGTGCCTAAAAGTAAAAAGAGGCTTGAAAGGCCTGAGGTTTCTAAAAGATCCTGTATGGTAAGCCTAAAATTGGCTAAGTATGGATCTAATGGAGGAAATTCTCCAAATTATATCAACCAAGGGTCTAAGTACCCAGAATATTCCCAGGCAGCCCCTGAGGGGGTTCCATATCGTGAATATGGTGCCAATTCGAATTGGGAATTTGAAACCCCAGTGCCTGGGTATGGACTGGAGGAAGTCTCCTTGAACGAGTTTCAGGAGTACCAGGGCTGTATGTGACAGACCCTGAAAGTGGTGTTTGTGGTCAGAAGTACCCACCACAATGCAAATCCAGGTGTGTCTGAAGGGCACAAAGTTACTATACCTGGTGGAGGCGGTGAGGCCATGGAAGGAAACCTGGCGGCCAATGTTAATTATATGGTCTCTCACCTGCCTCAAGAAGCTGTTATGGTTGAAACAGCAGATTTGCATTTAAACATGTGCTCGCTTCGGC
Source organism: Raja brachyura (assembly GCA_963514005.1). The sequence goes on from OY740781.1 coordinate 4,057,962, forward strand.
AGCACATATACTAAAATTGGAATTATACAGAATTTAATGCATGAAGCATTCTAAAACACCTTTAAGAAGGTACCTGGTAAATCCGGGTTTTGGGCGCCAATGTCAGCAATTATGCGGGCGCAGGAATTACGATTAAAAGAATCCTCAAACTAATTGGCATCACTGTCTTTTAAGACAAGCTGGGAAGTTGTGGAATGACTAAAGTTCAGAATAAAACAAAATATGTTAGGTTTATTCTGCAAACTTATTTGAGTTAAATTATATAAATAAAAGATTGCCATTCGGCCTCTTTTACATCCAAAGATTTACAGGACAAGCAATGTTCAAACTCCTGGTTATTGATTCGGAGAAAATCTGTTTAAGCAAATTAAGTATGGATGAAGGGGAAGAACTGTTGGTCTTATGAAACCCTTCAGTTGGCCAGTAGGCTGTTCATATGGAAAAGGGATTTGATTTGAGCCGAGGCAGGAGTATGATAAGGAAGAATTTCCAGCCAGCAAATCGTTTCTCGGCTTTTTGGCTAAGATTAAGCATGGTATCTGTTCTTATCAGTTTAAATCTGATACGTCCCTTATCTAGGGACCATATATTAAATAAAATAACGAATGTACACCCACATTTTTGGGTAAGGAGGTAATTTCGTCAAACAGTTGGGGAGGTACAAAACTTAATCCTATTTAAGAAGGATGTTTGGATGAACCTCAGATTGGTGGTAGACTCCAAATGTTGATAATGAAGAGGTATGGATCCATTGGGACACAATAACCTGATCATTCTTCATGTTATAGTCTTGGAATAATTCAAATTGACAAAGACGTGGGAATTTGTGTGAGGAAGGAGGTATTGAGAAACAGGAAAGGATCCACAACAATTGTATCAAATATTTTCCCCAGGCCATAGAAGATGGGGTTGTACAATCATGTTAGATCTCACACAATTAAATATATTGTCCAGTAAAAAAAAATTTTTAAATGGACACATTCAACACTGCTATACAGCAGGTATCAACTGGTGGTTATGGCTGCAATAAATTGAAGAGATGCATTTTTCGGTCCCAATTCACCATAATTTCATAGGTAATTAAAGTTATGGATGAGACAGTTTGTGGTACTACAAGCTTTCCCTTTAAGGATTAAGCCAGCATTTGCACTGCCTTAGGCACAAAAGTACATCGTTATGGCTTATCTAGATGACATTTAATTGTCAATGCTAATCAGGAGCCAGGTGGAAAATTAGTCTCAGTAACTACAAGTTGTTTGAGAAGTTGGGTTCCTGATCCATCCAACAAATCTAAGATACAACAATCCCAAACCATTGAATATCTGGGGTTTGAGATTAACTCAGTTACCATGTTGGTAACTTTACCAATGGATAAGTGTTGGATTTGACAAATGTGTGTCAAGACTTGATTTACGAACCTTATCCCTCCATCCGAGAGGTTGCCAAAATTATTGGTAAATTGGCAGCAGCATTTCCAGACAGTAGAGTTTGGTCGTCTACATTACCAAAATCTTCAAAGGGCAAAAACTCAAGCGCTTATTCAGCGAGCAAGCCATTTGATAGGCCAATGCAATTGCCTAAGGAAGTTTTATCAGAATTACATTGATGGATTGAGAATGTTCCATAAGCTGCTTAGAACTTTTAGTTCATCAGCCAGTAGTGTTTTGCAAAATGACGAAGTTCTCTCGGATGGGGGGGGGGGGGGTTCGGATAATGAGACCAGCTGTAGAGGCAGATGGGCTGTCCAAGAGGATTTATTGTTCCAAACATGGTATTAATTATTTGGAGCTCCTGGTAGCATTTTATGTATTAAAAGCTTATTGCCCTTCATTAAAGGATTTGCATGTCCAAGTACAAATAGATTATACCACAGCTGTGGCATATATTAATCACATGGGTGGTGTTAGATCAATATCATGTGATCATCTGGTAAACCAGATGTGCCAATGGTGTATGGCAAAAAATATTTGGCTTTCAGCTATTTATCTCTCGGGGAGAGACAATGTTGTGACAGATAAAGATCACAAATATTTGAAGACAATACAGAATGGATGTTAATCCACAAAATTTCAAAATATTGTCAGTCGCTATGGAGTGCCGGACATTGATCTGTTTGCATCTAGATTGAATCACCAATTGCCCAAATACGGGTCTTGGGGAACACGATCCAGGGGCAGTAGCGGTGGATGTTTTCTCGCTACACTGGGGAATTTGTTCTTTTATGATTTTCCCCATTCTGTCTCATTGGGCAATGTCTCAATAAAAAGCGCAAGACGCTGTCGAATGCAATTTTTTGGTGGTGTCAGATTGGCCCACGCAGTCATGATTCCCATTGATGCTAATATGCTTATTGAACCATGTATGACAATTCCCAGTTGCGGCAATCTGTTGACACAACCAGTAACAAAAGGAATTCATCCATTGCATGATCATATGTATTTGTTAGTTACACAAAGAGCTGGAGAGGCTCAGCGGGTGCAGCAGCATCTAGGGAGTGAAGGAGATGGGCGACGTTTCGGGTCGAGACCCTTCTTCAACACATATGTATTTGTTAATCTGCAGGTTCTGACCAGACCATTGCAAGAGTTGTACTGTCGGACAGGACCATGGATGTTATAGTTGCAGCTTGGAGGAATAGCACTAAAACAATATAAGTCGCATATAAGGAAATGGGAAGTGTACACAGTCAAAGATATCTTATCATACTGCAAACATTTCAAATGTATTACAGTTCCTTGCTGGGTTACAGTTTGATGAGCATTTGAGTATAGTGCCATTAATTGTGCTCGTAGTGCATTGTCATCCTATTTAGGACAAATTTCAGATCGAGATTCATTGGGTCTCACCCATTAGTATCCCGACTCATGAAAGGAATTTCAATAAAATCATCCTAAGCCCATATATACAGGAATTTGGGATGTTAGCATTGTTCTCACTTTGTTTAAACAATGGACTCCAATTAATTCAATGTCTTTGCAGAAATTAACATTCAAGGTGGTAAAGTTAATGGCATTGGTATCAGCTCAAAGAGAGTACAAGCTTTGCAGTTGTACGGTTGGATTGCATACATGTGACTGCAGATAACATTATGTTTTATGTTTATGACTTGATCAAACAAAGCAGACCAGGAAGAACTGGAATGAAGGTAATGTTTAAAGCATATCCTATTGATGAAACATTGTGTGTGGTTAAGCATTTAACTCAGTACATTGAGGTAACCAAAATCTCAGAGGTTCTGAGAAAGCGTTATTAATAACACACAAAAGCCACATACAAAAGGTTCAGTTCAAACCATTTCTGGATGGTTTGTGTCTAGCAAGAATAGACACTGATGTGTTTAAATCTCACTCCACTAGGGCGGCAGCTACGTCCGTGGCAAAGGTACAGGACGTGCCACTCGATAAAATTTTAGAGGCCGCAGGGTGGTCTAGAGAAGAGATTTTCAAAGTTCTAGAATAAACCTGTTGTCACAGTGCCAGGATTTAGACACACAGTAATGGGTTCTCTTTAATGCTTGCTTTGTTTTATATTATCGATTTATATTATCGATTTATGTTACCATTGACAACATTTATCAATTTATTTTGTAAATTTCCCCTAAGGTAGAGGGGTTATTATTAAAAAGTTGTTCTTTTTATGATTAAAGGGCTTATTACATAAATTGTAACAATGTCCTAAAATACTATTTACTCACTACTGTTTTGACTAAACAGAGAGTCGTATGAAATGAGTTTACGACATGAAAAACACAGAGCTTCAAAATCTTCACGTAGTCACTCACGTGACTCCGAAGTAAAATAGTGAGATTAAACGAGAACTTACCAGTTCGAAGTTTGATCTTTATTTTATGAGGAGTTACGATGAGGGATTACGTGCCCTCCACTCCCAACCCTCATAATGTAAATGATCATCTGGTAGTTCTAGTCTATTTTGAGCCTTACTATTTTACTTCGGCTATTGGTTTCTGTGTTTTTCATGCCGCTGCTTTGAAGTATGCCGTTCCAGCGCCAGGCGGGGTCTTCTTCACGTAATCCCTCATCGTAACTCCTCATAAAATAAAGATCAAACTTCGAACTGGTAAGTTCTCGTTTAATCTCACTATTTTGTAAGTTTCTATAAGATCCCCCCTCAATCTTCTAAATTCCAGCGAGTACAAGCCGAGTCTATCCAATCTTTCCTCATATGAAAGTCCTGACATCCCAGGAATCAGTCTGGTGAATCTTCTCTGTACCCCCTCTATGGCAAGGATGTCTTTCCTCAGATTTGGATTCCTCAGATTTTCTGCCGCAGCCTTCATCCATGCACCTTCCCAGCCGTTGTGACGCTCCACTAAGGGCAGCCATTGTCCTCCGCCTGTTCCACCGTTGAGGTCTTGGTCGGATCGCTCTTTGTCAGAGACCTCCCCCTCGACCTTACCGCCATGGGTGGCCCTACCAGGACCGTAGCTCCAGACGGCATCGCTCTCAGGATCTCAGGCCCACACGAGCTTCTCCACCACGACAAGGTGACAATCCACGGGGAAGTGAGCGTGTGATGCGATTGTAATACGGGATTGTTGATCTGCTTCTGTGGGCAGCACGGAAACTGTCACCTGGGTTGGCTGCCTTCTTGGAGCTTGCATGCAACCTGGGCAAATAATACAACAGCCCTCACCTGGGCAATACACAGAGAGCCGCCATGTTTATCTGCCGCCAACAAAGTTATGAAAGGTTCATCCAACAGCACTTGGAATATTGTGTCCAGGGGTGGTGGTGGAGGCAGATACAATCGTGGCGTTTAAGAGGCATTTTTGATCGGCACGTGGATGTGCAATGAATGGAGGGATATGGGATTAGTTTGTCGGCTTTCGTGTTTTGAATGGCGAGCGAGGGTCTGTACATTCTTGTGCTGTACTCTTCTCTGCTCTATGTCTAAGGGTCACAGCAAAACGTGCCAGAGAGATAGGGGTTGCATGGTGGTGCAACAGTAAAGTTGTAGCCTTATAGCGCCAGAGACCCGGGTTTGATCCTGACTACGGGTGTTGTTTGTGCAGAGTTTGTGCGTTCTCCCCGTGACCGCGTGTGTTTTCACTGCGTGCTTGTGGTTGCCTCCTACATTCCAAAGACATGCAGGTTCGGAGGGTAATTGACTTTGGTAAAGATTGTAACTTGTCCCTTGTGTGTAGGATAGTGCCAGTGTAACAGGATCACTGGTTAGCGCGGACTTGGTCCGTCGAGGGGCTGTAGCGTGGCACGGTGGCGCAGCGGTAGAGTTGCTGGACAGAGCAAGTGGACCCAGGTTCGATCCCAACCATAGATGCTGTCTGTATGGATTTTGTACGTTCTCCCAGTGACATGTGAGGGTTTTCTCTGAGATCTTCGCTTTCCTCCCACACTCCAAGGACGTACAGGTTTGTAGGTTAATTGGCTTGGTGTAAGTGTAACTTGTCCCTAGCGTGTGTAGAATTGTGTTAATGTGCGGGGATCGCTGTTCCGTGCGGACTTGGTGGGCAGCGTGCGCAAAGGCGGCTGTGTGAGGAGGGGGACGTGGGTTCACTGGTCGTTCCACAGGTCCAAGGGAAGGTGACGGTTGGAGGCCCCGCTGCAGCCTGGGGCTCGCCTAGATCGGGCACCGCCCATAACACCTAGAGAGTGGACTGGGACATTGAAAATGGCGCCAAAATCCTGGCGCCTCGTGCATGCCGTCTCAGTGGACTATTTCTGTAGGTTTTCTAAAGCATTTGATGTCATCCCACACCAGAGACTGCTTCGGAAGCTTGACTTCTACGGTATTCGTTCCAACACGAAACGATGGATTTCCAGTTTCCTGACAAAACGCCTTCAGCTCGTGTGTGTGAACGGAAAGAGCTCCAATTGGCACCCAGTGTTGAGTGGTACACCCCAGGGCACAAGTACTTCGCCCACATCTATTTTTGCTTTACATCAATGACATCCATGAAAAAGCCGCAAGTACGACCAGACTATTCGCTGATGATTGTTTGCTGTACCGTCCAATTAAGTCAGCTGATGATGAAGATGCACTCCAAAAGGATCTCGATACTATGGTCGAGTGGTCACAACAATGGGGCATGCAGTTCAACCCTTCCAAATGTGAAACCATGCGTGTCACCAGAAAAAGGAATCCAGGCGTCACATCTTACAACATACTTGGTGTCACCCTTGAAGAATCCAAACAAACCAAGTATCTTGGCATCAAATTGCAGAATGATCTACGTTGGAATGGTCAGACTCATCATGTAACAGTGAAAGCAACAGGTGTCCTAAACTTCCTGAGGCGCAACTTCCATCATTGTTCAGCTTCTGTCAAGGAGAAGCTGTATTTCACCCTCGTTAGACCTCACCTGGACTACGCAGTTGCAGCTTGGGACCCGTACACAGATAAAAACATTTCATCCATCGAACGTGTCCAAAGACAGGCCGCTCGATTTGTTACTAACACCTACGAGAGAGAAGCGAGTGTCACCAAACTTCTGAATTCTCTGGGCGGGGTGGAACCCTCTCCAAGACAGACGTGAAGCTCACCGTTTGACCTGTTTTTACAAAATGTTAAATGGTCAGCTAGACATAGATCACAAGACCTACACCAACCCCAAACCAATTAGGAGCAGACGAGGCATTCGATCCAATTTGTGGTCCCAGCCACAAAGACAGATGTGTACAGCAATTCGTTCTTTCCGCGCACTATTAAAGCATGGAATAATCTCCACCAAGCCACGGTTGCCCAGCCAGATGCAACTACATTTAAAGTGGCACTTTCTTCCCAATAACCCTCTCTGGCTAAACTCCTCCCTTCATCACCTCCAGTTTAAATTCCAGTTGGAATATTTTGGAGGAGCAAGGAACCGAGAACAACCAAGATGTTTGTAGGTTAATTAGCTTGGTATAAATGTAGTTTGCCCCCAGTCGGTGTAGGATAGTGTTAAGGGCCTGTCCCACTTGGCTGCCATTTGTGCGTTACGCAGATGGGGCGTGAAGAATTTGTACATCACAAAATCCAGCGACTCCGCGCGAGGCCACGTGTCTGCCTATGTCATCACGCAACCTTGCGTGCATCACGTGCGTGTCACGTCGCGTGCGTCGTGACGTGGAAATGATGTCGCAAATGACGGCCAAGTGGGACAGCCCCTTTAGTATGCGGGGATCGCTGGTCGGTCGGGACTCGGCGGGTTTAAGGACCTGGTTCTGCGCTGTATCTCTAAACTAAATTGAACTGAATTGAACTAAACGGAAGAAGGGTCTCGACCCGAAACGTCGCCTATCTCCTTCGCTCCTTAGATGCTGCTGCACCCGCTGAGTTTCAACAGCTTTTTGTGTAACCCTAAACTAAACTCAACTCAACTCAACTGAGCTAAACTAAAAGAAACTAGAATGAAATAAAATAAAATACGTATGCCCAGGCAGCTGGAGGCTAGTGAATGGCTAGTGAATGTTTACCTCCTGGGATCATTAAGTAAGCAATACCCTGCAACGGAAGGAGAGAACAACCTGTACAAAACAGCAGCAAACCATTGGAACTTTCCCAGCAGAGGGAGCCCAGATCATGCGCGTATCTAATTATTAAACACACAACAACCCTGGGAACACAAGGAGACCACACAGCCCAGGGACACTCTGGAGCATGCATATATTATTGGAGCTGAGAGAATATACCGCATCCATGCACTTTAAAGAGGTGTTTAAGAAAGAACTGCAGATGCTGGAATCATTGAAAGTTGAGGAACTCGGCGGGTGAGGGGAGGGTGGGAGATTGCAACCTTCACGTGGTCCGCCCTGTTTCGGCTAATGCAATCAGCCCGGCGTGCACAATAGTTGTCCGACAACTTTGGGCTGTGCACGCCACACGCAAGGAGAAGAAGAACAAGCCGGTGAGGCAGAATCTATGGACAGAAGGAATAGGCGACGATTCAGGTCGAAACTCTGAAGAAGGGCATAGAGGTCTCTTTAGAATGGAGATGAGGAAGAATTTCTTAAGTCAGAGGGTGGTGAATCTATGGAATTCATTGCCACAGATGGTGGTGGAGGCCAAGTCAATGGGTATTTTCTAAAGTGGAGATTGGCTGTGGAGAGAATGGGGTTGAGAGGGAAACTTAGATCAGCCATGATAGAAACATAGAAACATAGACATTAGGTGCAGGAATAGGCCATTCGGCCCTTCGAGCCTGCACCGCCATTCAATGTGATCATGGCTGATCATCCAACTCAGTATCCCGTACCTGCCTTCTCTCCATACCCTCTGATCCCCTTAGCCACAAGGGCCACATCTAACTCCCTCTTAAATATAGCCAATGAACTGGCCTCAACTACCCTCTGTGGCAGAGAGTTCCAGAGACCCACCACTCTCTGTGTGAAAAAAGTCCTTCTCATCTCGGTCCTAAAGGATTTCCCCCTTATCCTTAAGCTGTGACCCCCTTGTCCTGGACCTCCCCAACATCGGGAACAGTCTTCCTGCATCTAGCCTGTCCAACCCCTTAAGAATTTTGTAAGTTTCTATAAGATCCCCTCTCAATCTCCTAAATTCTAGAAGTATAAGCCGAGTCTGTCCAGTCTTTCCTCATATGGAAGTCCTGACATCCCAGGAATCAGTCTGGTGAATCTTCTCTGTACTCTCTCTATGGAAAGAATGTCTTTCCTCAGATTTAGAGACCAAAACTGTACGCAATACTCCAGGTGTGGTCTCACCAAAACCCTGTACAACTGCAGTAGAACCTCCCTGCTCCTATACTCAAATCCTTTTGCTATGAATGCTAACATACCATTTGCTTTCTTCACTGCCTGCTGCACCTGCATGCCTACTTTCAATGACTGGTGTATCATGACACCCAGGTCTCGTTGCATCTCCCCTTTTCCTAATCTGCCACCATTCAGATAATAGTCTACCCTCATGTTTTTGCCACCAAGGTGGATAACCTCACATTTATCCACATTATACTGCATCTGCCATGCATTTGCCCATTCACTCAGCCTATCCAAATCACCCTGCAGCCTCCTAGCATCCTCCACACAGCTAACACTGCCCCCCAGCTTAGTGTCATCGGCAACTTGGAGATGTTGCATTCAATTCCCTCGTCCAAAGCATTAATATATATTGTAAATACCCCACTAGTCACTACCTGCCATTCTGAAAAGGACCCGTTTACTCCTACCCTTTGCTTCCTGTCTGCCAGCCAGTTCTCTATCCACATCAATACTGAACCCCCAATACCGTGTGTAAGTTTATATACTAATCTCTTATGTGGGACCTTGTCGAAAGCCTTCTGGAAGTCCAGATATAACACTGGTTCTCCCTTATCCACGCTACTAGTTACACCCTCAAAAAATTCTATAAGATTCGTCAGACATGATTTACCTTTCGTAAATCCATGCTGGCTTTGTCCAATGATTTCACCACTTTCCAAATGTGCTGCTATCCCATCTTTAATAACTGACTCTAGCAGTTTCCCCACTACCGATGTTAGACTAACTTGTCTGTAATTCCCCGTTTTCTCTCCCTCTCTCCTTTTTTAAAAACTGGGGTTACATTAGCTGAAGAAGTTAAGAACTAATGACACTTGTGGGCTGCGAGTTGCATTCTGGCCAAAATGATGAAGCTCAGCTGATTTCTCTCCGGGAAGAGGTTTCAAAGGTTTCAAAGGTCGTTATTGTCACATGTACCAATTAAGATGCAGTGATATGCAAAATACCATACAGCCATACGTAAAAAAGAGCAACAAGGCACACAACTGCATAAAAGTTAACATAAGCATCCACCGTTGCGGATTTCCCACATCCTCACTGTGATCCGAACTTCTTCTTTATTCTCCTGCGATTGGGGCAGTCGAACCATTTGCAGTTGGGACGATCGACGCTCCCGCAGCCACCGGTCGAAGCCACTGCGCCGGGGCGGGGAAAACTCCGTGTCGGGGTGAGCAAAACTCCCGCATCGGGGCGGTTGACGCTCTCGCGGCTTGGAGTTCCCAATGTCAGTGTATGACCAGAGACCTCGGCCTCCGTGATGCTCAGTCCGCAAGCACCCATGGCTGTAGCTCCAAGGTCGATCCCTGGCAAAAGGACCGCGGGCTCCGTGATGTTAAAGTCCCGTAGGCGCCCACGGTGGAGCTCTCAAAATCCGGTCTCCAGCAAAGGCCGCCAACTTCTCGATGTCAGGCCACAGTGCGGAACGGAGATACGATACGGGGGAAAAAAAAAAAAAATCACATCTCCGTCGAGGGAAGAGATAAAAACACTTTCAGGGCTAACGGAATCATGGGATACGGGGAGAAAGCAGGAACAGGGCACTGATTCTGGATGATCAGCCATGATCATATTGAATGGCAGTGCTGGTTCGAAGGGAATAGAGACCCAGCCTACTTAACCTCTCCCTATAGCTCACACCCACTAGTCCTCGTAAATCTTCTCTGAGCCCTTTCAAGCTTGACAATATCTTTCCTATAACACGGTGCCCAGAACTGAACACAATATTCTAAATGCGGTCTCACCAACGTCTTATACAACTGCAACATGACCTCCCAACTTCTATACTCAACACTCTGACTGATGAAGGCCAAAGTGCCAAAAGCCTTTTTGACCACCTTATCTACCTGTGACTCGACCTTCAAGGAAACATGCACCTGCACTCCTAGATCCCTCTGCTCCCCAAAATGCAACATCTCCCACTATTCTGTATTAAATTCCATGAACTATTCCTCAGCCCACCTGGCCAATCGATCCAGATCCTGCTGCAATCTTTCACAACCATCTTCACCATCTGCAAAACCCTTTGTATCACTTTTGTATCATCAGCAAACTTACTAATCTTGCCCTGTATGTTCTCATCCAAATCATTGATGTGGAAGGCTAAGAGTAACGGGCCCAGCACCAAACCCTGAGGCACACCACTAATCACAGGACTAGCAGATACTCCTGCATCTATTTTCTATGTTTCTATCCATGTACGTGTCCAAACATCTCTTAAACCCTGTGATAGAAACATAGAAATTAGGTGCAGGAGTAGGCCATTCGGCCCTTCAAGCCTGCACCGCCATTCAATGTGATCATGGCTGATCATCCAACTCAGTATCCCGTACCTGCCTTCTCTCCATACCCTCTGATCCCCTTAGCCACAAGGGCCACATCTAACTCCCTCTTAAATATAGCCAATGAACTGGCCTCAACTACCCTCTGTGGCAGAGAGTTCCAGAGACACACCACTCTCTGTGTGAAAAAAGTCCTTCTCATCTCGGTCCTAAAGGATTTCCCCCTTATCCTTAAGCTGTGACCCCTTGTCCAGGACCTCCCCAACATCGGGAACAATCTTCCTGCATCTAGCCTGTCCAACCCCTTAAGAATTTTGTACGTTTCTATAAGATCCCCTCTCAATCTCCTAAATTCTAGAGAGTATAAACCGAGTCTATATAGTCTTTGTTCATAAGACAGTCCTGACATCCCAGGAATCAGTCTGGTGAACCTTCTCTGTACTCCCTCTATGGCAATAATGTCCTTCCTCTGATTTGGAGACCAGAACTGTACGCAATACTCCAGGTGTGGTCTCACCAAGACCCTATACAACTGAAGTAGAACCTCCCTGCTCCTATACTCAAATCCTTTTGCTATGAAAGCTAACATACCATTCGCTTTCTTCACTGCCTGCTGCACCTGCATGCCTACTTTCAATGACTGGTGTACCATGACACCCAGGTCGCGCTGCATCTCCCCTTTCCCTAATCGGCCACCATTTAGATAATAGTCTGCTTTCCTGTTTTTGCCACCAAAGTGGATAACCTCACATTTATCCACATTATACTGCAAGAAACAGGCCCTTCAGCCCACTGACTCCCTACTAGCCATCCATTAAATTAATAACCCACTTTCTCATCCACTCCCTACACACTAGAGACAATTTATGAAGGTCAATTAACTTACAAACTCCGCACGTCTTTATGATGTGGGAATAATCTGGAGCACCTGGAGGCAATGAAACAAGATCGATAGATTCCTGATTAGTATGGGTGTCAGAAGTTAAAACCCTGTCCCACAGTATGAGTTAATTCCAAGAGCTCTCCTGAGTTTATAAAAAATCAAACTCGTGGCAAGCACGGAGGATGTACGTAGCGGGTACGTCGGAGCTCGGGGACGTCTCTTAGCAGCTCGTAACGCCAACGGCAGGTACTCGGGAAGGCTCGCTAACGGCAGGTAAGCACGGGAAGACGCGTGAAGATTTTTCAAAATGTCCGCCAGAGCCCAGAGTACCGACGAGCGGCCATTACCGTAAATCTCCGAGTTCGAATCAGGGCAAACTCGGGGAGAGCTCTTGGAGTGAACTCGTACCGTGGGACAGGGCTTTCATGGGGAGAAGGCAGGAGAATGGAATTCGGAGGGAGAGATAGATCAGCCATGATTGAACGGCGGAGTAGACCAGATGGGCCGAATGGCCTAATTCTACTCCTATTCCTTGTGGCATGAAACCTTCACGATCACAGGAAGCACATGCAAACTCCACACAGACAGCGCCTGTGGTCAGGATCGAACGTGGGTTTCTGGTACTACGAGGCTGTAACACTACCCGCTGCACCACTGTGCCGCCAATATATAGGTGCCGTCAAATATCGGTCACACGGGGTCCCCTTCCTCGACTGCGGGTCATTTGTTCCCCGTTATGCCTTTTCCACTCAAGCGGGATAAGTTCAGTTTGCAGATATAGCACCGAATTCGGCCCTTCGGCCCACCATGTCGGCACTGACCAGCGGTGTATGTATACTAGAACTATCCCACACACCAGCGACTGGTTACAATTCTTACTGAAGCCAAATAACCTGCTGCACAAACCTGTACGCCTTTGTAGTGTGGGTGGAAACTGGAGCACCCGGAGTACACCCACGCTGACACAGGGAGAACGTACAAACTCCATATAGGCAGCACCCGTAGTCAGGATCAAACCCTGGGCTCCGCCGCAGTCAGGCAGCAACTCTACCGCTGCGCCACCGTGCTGCCCCAAAGAGAGGAATTATATTTTCTCTCCTAGATTAGTGATACCTTGCCCAAGGTAATCTGCTGATTAGGAAAAGGGGAGATGCAGCGCGACCTGGGTGTCATGGTACACCAGTCATTGAAAGTAGGCATGCAGGTGCAGCAGGCAGTGAAGAAAGCGAATGGTATGTTGGCATTCATAGTGAAAGGATTTGAGTATAGGAGCAGGGAGGTTCTACTGCAGTTGTACAGGGTCTTGGTGAGGCCACACCTGGAGTATTGCGTACAGTTTTGGTCTCCAAATCTGAGGAAAGACATTCTTGCCATAGAGGGGGTACAGAGAAGGTTCACCAGACTGATTCCTGGGATGGCAGGACTTCCATATGAAGAAAGATTGGATAGACTCGGCTTGTAACCATATAACCATATAACAATTACAGCACGGAAACAGGCCTTCTCGGCCCTTCCAGTCCGTGCCGACCATTTATTTTCCCCAAGTCCCATCAGACCATACCCCTCCAGTCCCTTCACGTCCATATACCTATCGCTTGTACTCGCTTGAATTTAGGAGATTGAGGGGGGATCTTATAGAGACTTACAAAATTCTTAAGGGGTTGGACAAGCTAGATGCAGGAAGATTGTTCCCGATGTTGGGGAAGTCCAGAGCGAGGGGTCACACAGTTTATGGATAAGGGGGAAGTCTTTTAGGACCGAGATGAGAAGATCATTTTTCACACAGAGAGTGGTGAATATGTGGAATTCTCTGCCACAGAAGGTAGTTGAGGCCAGTTCATTGGCTATATTTAAGAGGGAGTTAGATGTGGCCCTTGTGGCTAAAGGGATCAGGGGGTATGGAGAGAAGGCAGGTACAGGATACTGAGTTGGATGATCAGCCATGATCATATTGAATGGCGGTGCAGGCTCGAAGGGCCGAATGGCCTATTCCTGAACCTATTTGCTATGATTTTACTTTGGAGTCATGTGAATGACTACGTGAAGAAGCCCCGCCAGGCGCATGCTCAGCATTACGGTGACTCATGTCGGTAAGGAAGGGCTGCAGATCGCAGCTCCACCGGTAGTGAGTAACAGGCCCGCATGTAAATGGGTTGAAATTACTTCCTGGGTAGAAACTCCGTGACGCTGACTGGAATAGCCAGGAGGAGTTTGGGAAGTTTTAAAAAAATGGACACGGTGAAAAAATCGGTGCGGGAAAAACGCGCGTCCCGGGTGGAGACACAGTTAAGATCGGGACCACAGATTAGTACGGAGCCGGTTCCGATACCGGTAGCCATTGACTCTGCCATAGTTCAGCCTTTAGACGCTCCACAGCCACAGGCCACGGAGGGTTCTCCAGTGGAAAGGAAAAATAAAAGGAAGTCTGCGAGGCCTGTAATATCAGATGAATCTGATGAAGAAGAGGCAGGGCCAGGCAAACGAGCCCTGTGGCTCAGGATGGACCAAATGGAGAAAATGCTTGAAAATTATTAACCCAGGCTCAAAAGACCCAGAGTATTCCCAGGCAGCCCCTGAGGGGGTTCCATATCATGAATATGGTGCCTTTACAACATGGGAATGTGAACCTCCAGAGCTTTGTTTAGGTCTGGAAGAAGTCTCCTTTGAGCAAGTCTCAGGAGTACCAGGGCGGCAGGAGACTGACCCTGAAGGTGGTGTTTCTGGTCTTGAATACCCACCACAGCACAAAAGTACAACTACAGGTGTACCAGATGTAGCACAATCCTTTGCTACACCAGAGGGAAGCGGTGAGGTCATGGAAGAAAACCTGGCGGCCAACATTAATTATTTGGTTTCTCACCAGCTTCAGGAGACTGTCATGATTGAGACAGCAGACCTCTATAAAACACCTGTTAATTGTGCATCACTGAGGGTGCCGACGGTGAATCCAGCTATTTGGACACCCATGACTTTAACAATGCGAGGACAGGAGGGTCCTCAAGCTCATTGCAGCTGGCATTACTGCTTTTGGGAGGCAGTTGGAAGGGCATGGTATGTCCAAAAATCCAAAAAGACATGTTGGCATTGTTTTGTAACTCTTAATTTGAGATTAATTGTATGAGATAAATCGCCATTTGGCCCATCCTGCACCCAAGATTTGCTGGTTTGTGTAAATCAAGCAATGTTCAAACTCCAGATTATTTATTCGGAGAAAACCTGCCTAAACAAATTAAAGATATCGATCAGGAGGCAAAGACTATCAGCCTCATGAAACCCTTTATATTTGGTGAAAGGAGACAATCTGGCTGGATGAGAAAGGGGTTGATTCAGGAGCAGGAACAAGCAGAGGCAGGGGTATGGGGATAAGGTATTACCACCCATCACAGCCCAATGTTAATCCATATATTAGGAGAAGGAGACCGTCACGGTCATTTGCTGAGGTACAAAAACTTTATTCTATCACAGAGGAAACTGTTGTGGAACCTCCGGTTGGTGGTAGATGGCAATTGTTTTATGATGAATGGTACTGGATAACATCCGATCGGTTTATATTAGATACTGTGTCAGGTGCTATTATAGAATCTATGGAAGGAGTGGATCCACCTGTACAGGATAAACCTAATCGGGTTTTGGTGTTTTCTGCACCTGAAAATTCTCAGGTAAAAGAAGAAGTAAACCATTTATTTAAAAAAGGGGCAATTGAAAATACGGTGAATCATCCGCAACAATTTGTGTCAAATATTTTCCCCAGGGCAAAGAAAGATGGGGGTTGTAGAGTCATTCTGGATCTCACAAAATTGAATACATATGTCCAGTATTGACATTTCAAAACGGACACCTTCAACACTGCAAAGCAGTTGTTGTCCATAGGGTGTTACATGGCTACTATAGAATTAAAAGATGCATATTATTCAGTGCCAACTCATCACCATTATCGTAGGTACTTGAAGTTTAATTGGACGGGTCAGCTGTGGCAATATAAAGCATTACCCAATGGGTTAAGTTCAGCTCCCAGGCTGTTCACAAAATGATTGGAACCAGCACTTGCATTTGTTAAGGGCTCAAAATCACCTTGTCATGGCTTATCTTGATGATGCTTTAATTGTTAATGCCACTCAGGAATCAGCTGAAGATTCAGTTTCAGCAACTCTAAGCCTGTTGGAAAGGCTAGGGTTCCTGATCCATCCAACGAAATCTAAGCTGCAGCCGTTGCAAACAATTGAGGCCTTGGGATTTGCCATTGATTCAGTTGCTATGTCAGTAACTTTACCGTTACTATTTATGTATATGATCAAATCAAACAAAGCAGACCGGGGAAATCTGGAACCAAGGTAACCTTTAGAGCATATCCTGTCGACCAAACATTGTGTGTGGTTAAGCATCTGACTCGATATATTGAAGTAACCACGAGTCTCCGAGGTTGTGAGACAACAATGCTTATTGCCCATAAAAAAACATACAAAAAAAGTGTCAGTACAAACTATTTCTAGATGGTTAAAACAGGTTTTGGATGTAGCTGGAGTAGACACTGATGTGTTTAAATCTCACTCCACCAGGGCAGCGTCCACGTCCGCGGCAATAGCACAGGACGTGCCGCGCGACTAAATTTTAGAGGCCGCAGGATGGTGTAAAGATGAAACTCTTTCCAAGCTTTACAATAAACCTGTTATCGCGCACGGTGCCAGAGTTTGGACATGTAGTGTTGGGTTCTGTTTGATTATCTGCTTTCTTTTATGTAATGATTCATATTTTTTGTTGTAATTCCCCTATGATAGAAGGGTATTACTTTTCTTTATTATTATTATTAAAATACTTATTGCATTATTCAAGCAATGTTTAATAATATTATTTACTCACTACTGTGTCAACTGAAGCAGTGTGTCGCATGGAATGAATCTACGGCATGAAAATCACAGAGCTTCAAAATCTTCATATGACTCCGAAGTAAAATAGTCAGATTAAACGAGAACTTACCTGTTCGAAGTTTGATCTTTATTTAATGAGGAGTTACGATGAGGGATTACGTGCCCTCTGCTCCCGACCCTCATAATCTATTTCTAGATCATCTGGTAGTTTCCTGTGTGAGCCTTACTATCTTACTTCGGCTATTGGCTCTGTGTTTTTCACGCCGCTGCTATGAAGTATGCAGAGCATGTGCCTGGCGGGGCTTCTTCATGTAATCCCTCATCGTAACTCCTCATAAAATAAAGATCAAACTTCGAACGGGTAAGTTCTCGTTTAATCTTACTATTATATGACATGGATTGACCTGGATAGAGTGAATGTGGACAGTATCTGTCCACTAGTGGGTGTGTCTAGGACAAGAGGCCATAGCATCAAAATAAAAGGACGCACCTTTAGGAATGAAAAGGAATTTCATTAGTCAGAGGGTGGTGAAACTGTGGAATTATTGCCACAGAAGGCTGTGGAGACCAAGTCAGTGGATATTTTTAAGGCAGGGTTTGACAGATTTGTGATTAGTAAAGGGCCTGTCCCACCAGCATGCAACTCTATGCGATTAGCACGACCTATCGTGGTCGCTTGAGCCGTCCGGAGTCGCGGGGCCGGTCCCACTTCGATCGCCGGAGCCGTGCGGAATTGTGCGGAGTTCGTCCCGACCTCGCGCGGGGCTCCGAAAAACTGACTATGTTCAAAAATTCCGCGCGGCAACGGCTTGTCGGCTCGCAGTCGCCTCGACGCATTACACACCGCCCCGACATCGTGCCTCCGTGAACCTATCTGTAGGTGCCTCCGTGACCCTCTCTGTGTGTGGCTCCGTGACCCTCTGTGTGTGTGTGTGCCTCTGTGCCCCTCTCTGTGTGCCCCTCTCTGTCCTGGCGAACTTACCTTAGACTTCGCTCCAAGTTCGCCTCACTTTGCGGCGCGTTGCGCCACTCACCCGACCTCCGCCCGGCCCCCGCTGCCGGTTTGGTCGCGCTTGCCGCATGCAGGCGCATGCTGGTGGGAACGGCCCTGTACAGGGGATCACCCGACCTCCGCGCGGCCCCCGCTTCTAGTTTGATCGCGTTCATCGCATAGAGTTGCATGCTGGTAGGACAGGCCCTTAAGGGTGTCAGGGGTTATGGAGAGAAGGCAGGAGTTGAGAGGGAAAGATAGATCAACCGTGATTGAATGGCAGAGTAGACTCGATGGGCCTAATTCTGCATCCTAGAAAATTATGAACTTTTATCGCAAGGAACAATGTCCACTCAGCAAACCTGCGGTCAGAGTGGTGAAGAGACAAACATTGATCACCTGCATGCAAACAAAGAAATGTGCTTGGATAGGGAATATGGATTTCTTGTTTTGGATCGTCTAATTACCGTTTAATAGGGCCAACAAGGCTTGGTTGGTATTCGATTTACTGTTAATGGAGGTTGGTGCCGTGTTAAATCCTGATGACTAGAAATTGGTTCCTAAGCAAGTCTGAGTGCCCAAGTTAACTATAAAGCTGTTAGGATATTGCTGTTGTAAGCTGAAGATCCACATGCTTTGACAGAAGACCTATTCTTTACATTTCCTTGGGCGCTCCAGTTTCCACCGACACTCCAAAGACGTACAGGTTTATAGGCTTTGGTAAATTGTAAATTGGCCCTCGGTGTGTAGGAATGTGCCAGTGTATGGGGTGATCATTGGTTGGCACGGACTCAGTGGGCTGAATGGCCTGTTTCCATGTTGTCTTTCTAAAGTCCAACATATGAAGACAGGTACATGGATGGGAAAAGGTTCAGAGGGAGACGCCAAAGGTGGGAAGGTGGAACTAGGGTAGATGGGCATGTTGGTCGCCATGGGCAAGTTTGGCTGAAGGGCCGGCTTCCATGCTGTATAGTGTAATGTCTTAAGTTGACAAATAAAAACAAACCATTGAAACTATTGATCAAAACGATTGATAGAACGTGTATCAGAAGCCAACGCTCATGAAAAAAACATAGAAACATAGAAATTAGATGCAGGAGTAGGCCATTCGGCCCTTCGAGCCTGCACCGCCATTCAATATGACCATGGCTGATCATCCAACTCAGTATCCCGTACCTGCCTTCTCTCCATACCCCCTGATCCCCTTAGCCACAAGGGCCACATC
Source organism: Raja brachyura (assembly GCA_963514005.1). The sequence goes on from OY740781.1 coordinate 4,076,937, forward strand.
TAACTCCCTCTTAAATATAGCCAATGAACTGGCCTCAACTACCCTCTGTGGCAGAGAGTTCCAGAGACCCACCACTTTCTGTGTGAAAAAAGTCCTTCTCATCTCGGTCCTAAAGGATTTCCCCCTTATCCTTAAGCTGTGCCCCTTGTCCTGGACCTCCCCAACATTGGGAACAATCTTCCTGCATCTAGCCTGTCCAACCCCTTAAGAATTTTGTAAGTTTCTATAAGATCCCCTCTCAATCTCCTAAATTCTAGAGAGTATAAACCGAGTTTATGCAGTCTTTGTTCATAAGACAGTCCTGACATCCCAGGAATCAGTCTGGTGAACCTTCTCTGCACTCCCTCTATGGCAATAATGTCCTTCCTCAGATTTGGAGACCAGAACTGTACGCAACTGAACTGAAAGGTAGACAAAAATGCTGGAGAAACTCAGCGGGTGCGGCAGCATCTATGGAGCGAAGGAAATAGGCAACGTTTCGGGCTAAAACCCTTCTTCATGAAAGGCAAGGTCTCTGTTGTTCACTAACTAATGAACCATGAAAAAGAACCTGTGATAGTGGTGTGCCTCGAGGTTCGGTGCTGGGCCTATTACTATTTGTCACCTGCGTCAATGATTGGGACGAGAATGTACATGGCATGAATAGCGAGTTTGCAGAAGACACTAAAGTGGTTCTTGGTTGGTTCTTGGTTACTTGGTAGGTATATTACAAAACTTACCTTGAGCAGCGCTGCAGTTCTGCCGCTCCCCGTGTGCGCGACTTTGGCGCCTTTCAGAGGGGGGCGGGCTTAAAGTGCCGTTTTTTTACAGACTGGGCAAATCGATCCATGTCGGGCGATTTCGTTGCGGAAGAACAATCGCTCCGACATTTCATTAATGAAGGTATTTTTAAATTACGCTAGATTATTTATTATCTAGAGTAATTTAAAAATCACCTTCAAAAGCCTTGAGCGCTGACAACGGGAAGGATTTTGCGTACGGGAGAAAAAAAGGTACAGTTTATTTTTATATTAAAAGTTGGTTTTTATGGAGGCTTTAATAATATTTTCATGTTGCGAAATGGGGTCCAAAAGGCAATGGGGAACAAGATGCTAATTTCCGAGTATGAAAATGGTCATAACTTTCTTAATACTGAAGATATGAAAGTGAATGTGTCAAATTAAACTTCTTTTTATGCTTTATCTGATCGGATAAATTGCAGACTTGATTTTTAAAATCTCAAAATTTTGTAACATTGCTATACTTGGTCCTCCAAAATATTCCAACTGGGATTTAAACTGGAGGATTCGACGCGTAACGTCACCTCTCCATGTAAAAAGTGGGTGTTCTTCTAGATCGTGAAGGTGGTTGTCAAACATTGCAGCAGGATCGTGATCGGTTGGCCAGTTGGAGGCTGAGGAATACAGAGCAGTGCGAGGAGTTGCATTTTGGCAAGTCTGACCAGGGCAGGACCTCCAGTACACAGTGAATGGCAGAACTCTGGGGAGTGTTGACGAGCAGAGGGATCTAGGAGTGCATGTTCTTAAAGGCGGCATCAAAGGTAGATAGTGGAGGTTGGTCAAGAAGGCTTTTGGTTCATATTGAGCACAGAAGTTGGGAGGTCACGTCACAGTCACATAAGACATCTCTGAGACCATATTTAAAATATTGTAGCTAGACCAAAATGCTGGAGAAACTCAGCGGGTGAGGCAGCATCTATGGAGAGAAGGCAATAGGGGACGTTTCGGGTCGAGATCCTTCTTCAGAATGATGTTGTGGGGGGGGGAGGGGGGTGGACAAACAAAAAGAGGCGGAGACAGTAGGCTTGTGGGAGATCTGGGGAAAAGGACGAAAGCAAGGACTATCTGAAATAACCATATAACAATTATAACACGGAAACAGGCCTTCTCGGCCCTTCCAGTCTGTGCCCACCATTTATTTTCCCCTAGTCCTATCTACCTGCACTCAGACCATACCCCTCCATTCCCTTCCCGTCCATATACCTATCCACTTTACTTTTAAATGTTAAAATCGATCCTGCCTCCACTACCTCTGCTGGAAGATCATTCCACACAGCCACCACTCTCTGAGTAAAGAAGTTCCCCCTCATGTTACCCCTAAACTTCTGTTTCTTAATTCTCATGTCATGCCGTCTTGTTTGAATCTTCCCTACCCTCAATGGGAAAAGCTTATCCACGTCAACTCTGTCTATCCCTTTCATCATTTTAAAGACCTCAATCAAGTCCCCCCTTAACCTTCTACTCCCGTCCATATACCTATCCTGAAATTGGAGAAGTCAATGTTCATACCGCTGGGGTGTAACTACCCAAGCGAAGTATGAGGTGCTGTTCTTCCAATTTGCGGTGGGACTCACTGTGGCCATGAACAGAAAGGTTGGATTGGGAATGGGAGGGGGAGTTGAAGTGCTGAGCTGCCGGGAGATCAGGTTGGTTATTGCGGACTGAGCGGAGGTGTTGGGCGAAGTGATCGCCGATTCTCCGAAGAAGGGTCGCGACCCGAAACTTCACCGATTCCTCTCCTCAGGAGATGCTGCCCGACCCGCTGAGTTACTTTTTGTGTCTATCTTCGGTTTGAACCAGCTTCTTCCAACACAGATATCGTTTAGTTTACTTTGGAGAAGACAGAACCTTCGACTCACCAATCCCTGCACTCTAACACCATCCTACACCAACTGGGGACAAGTTATAATTTTTACCAAGCCAGTTAACCTGCAAGCCCGTACATCTACGGAGTGTGGGCGGAAACAGGAGCACCCGGAGAAAACCCACGCGGGTCACGGGGAGAACGTACAAACTCCGCACAGACGGCAGCCGTAGTCGGGATCGAACCCGGGTGTCTGGCGCTGTGAGGCCGCAACTCCACCGTGCCGCCCAGCTCTTGTGCCCCACATGGTTTGTTTGCTTGCTGCGCTGGAGATGACAGATTAAAGTATGGAGGTGTCTTGTTGGGGGCGGTGGCTTTCATCATTCTGTAATGTAATGAATCACACAAAAGGTTCTTGACGGTTCTCCGAAAACTAAAGAAAGATCCACGGGTGGATGCTTTTAATTATACTCTCCAGTCAGTTTAATTGTCACTACGCGCTGGCAACAGAACAATGAGATTCTGCAGATACTCACAAAAAGCTGGTGCAGCTCAGCGGGACAGGCAGCATCTCTGGAGAAAAGGAACAGGTGACATTTTGGGTCGAGCCCTTCGTCAGCCTCCGGGGAAAGGGAAAGGCGAGATACAGACGGTGATTTAGAGAGGTACAGAACAAATGAATGAAAGATGCAAAAAAAAGTTATGGTGATTGATAAAGGAAACGGGCCATTGTTAGCTGTGAGCTCGGTAGAAGCAAGTTGCAGGCTCGATTCTGAATGTAGCAGCATAGCAGACCGACAAACACAATACACATCGGTAATATATAATAAGCAAAAACTTAACAATGTTATAACACCCAAAAAAAAGTGCAAAATAGGTCTTTATTCTTTGGAGCGCAGAAGGTTAAGGGGGGACTTGATTGAGGTCTTTAAAATGATGAAAGGGATAGACAGAGTTGACGTGGATAAGCTTTTCCCATTGAGGGTAGGGAAGATTCAAACAAGAGGGCATGACATGAGAATTAAGGGACAGAAGTTTAGGGGTAACATGAGGGGGAACTTCTTCACTCCGAGAGTGGTGGCTGTGTGGAATGATCTTCCTACAGAAGTGGTGGAGGCAGGATCGATTTTAACATTTAAAAGTAAAGTGGATAGGTATATGGACGGGAAGGGAATGGAGGGGTATGGTCTGAGTGCAGGTAGATGGGACTAGGGGAAAATAAATGGTCGGCAGGGACTGGAACGGCCGAGAAGGCCTGTTTCCATGCTGTAATTGTTATATGATTATATGGTTAAAAAAAGTCCTCAGTGCAACCACAGAATTCGACGCGTAACGTCACCTATCCATGTTCTCCACAGATGCTGCCTGTCCCGCTGAGTTACTCCAGCACTGTGTGTCCAGTGAAGTTCAGAATATAAATATTGACATCTATATTTGTAATATTTTTATTTACTGATATATAATAGTAAGTAAAAATTCAAGAAATGAATTAATAACCCCAAAAACCATCATCGGCAGTCACTGGAAACGAGTATGGCGGTCCTCGAGAGGACGCCCGTGCGTGACTTTGTTTAACGTGGGGAGACTGGGGCACAGACAACCACCCCCACGGTCCTTGACCGATCTGGGCCAGGATCCAGTGGCATGGAGTCCAATAAGATCCCCTCTCAACCCTTCTATATTCCAGAGTATACAAGCCCAGCCGCTCCATTCTATCAACATATGACAGTTCCGCCAACCCCGGGAATTAACCTTGTGATCCTCTGGAGATCCTCTGGTTCTCAATTCCACAACTCTGGGCAAGAGATTCTGAGCATTCGCCGGGTCTATTCTTCTAATAAGTATGTAAGCCTCAATCGGATCAACCCTCATGCTCTTGCACGCCTAGGAACAGAGTCCTAGGAACAGAGGACTCTCTCTAACTTCTACAGGTGCACAGTAGAGAGCTTGCTGACCGGTTGCATCGTGGCTTGGTTCGGCAACTTGAGCGCCCTGGAGAGGAAAAGACTACAAAAAGTAGTAAACACTGCCCAGTCCATCATCGGCTCTGACCTTCCTTCCATCGAGGGGATTTATCGCAGTCGCTGCCTCAAAAAGGCTGGCAGCATCATCAAGGACCCACACCATCCTGGCCACACACTCATCTCCCTGCTACCTTCGGGTAGAAGGTACAGGAGCCTGAAGACTGCAACAACCCGGTTCAGGAATAGCTACTTCCCCACAGCCATCAGGCTATTAAACCTGGCTCGGACAAAACTCTGAACATTAATATCCCTCCATCTGTTATTTGCACTTTATTAATTCACGTGTGTATTTATGTATAGAATTGTAGTCAATGCCTTCTATGTTCTGTTGTGCCATGCAAAGAAAGATTTTCATTGTCCTGTCAGGGACACATGACAATAAATTCTTTTGACTTTGACTTGACTTTGAACAGTGTCCAAACCTGCCCAACCTATCACTATTCAATAGGAAACAGAGGGGGAACTTTTTTCACACGGAGGGTGGTGGATATATGGAACGAGTTGCCAGAGAAGGTTGTTGCAGCTGGTACTATAACAGCTTTCAAAATGTATTTGGACAGGTACATGGATAGGAATGTGGATGAAGCACAGGCAAATGGGACTAGTGTAAATGAGGCATCTTGAACCTTGTGGAGAAGCTGAACTAGTACGGGTGTCAGGGGTTACGGGGTGAAGGCAGGAGAATGGGGTTGAGAGGGAGAGATTGGTAGAGCCATATACTGTGGAAACAGGCCCTTCGGCCCAACTCGCAAATACCGGCCAACATGTCCCAGCTACACTGGTCCCACCTGCCAACGTTTGGTCCATATCCCTCCAAATCTGTCTTTTCCATGTACCTGCCCAATTGCTTCTTAAATGCTGGGATAGTCCCAGCCTCAACTGCCTCCTCCGGCAGCCTGTTCCATACACCCAACACCCTTTGTGTGAAAAAGCTACCCCTCAGATTCTTATAGAAACTTACAAAATTCTTAAGGGGTTGGACAGGCTAGATGCAGGAAGATTGTTCCCGATGTTGGGGAGGTCCAGAACAAGGTGTCACAGTTTAAGGATAAGGGGGAAGTCTTTTAGGACCGAGATGAGAAAAACATTGTTCACACAGAAAGTGGTGAGTCTCTGGAATTCTCTACCACAGAAGGTAGTTGAGGCCAGTTAATTGGCTACATATAAGAGGAAGTTAGATGTGGCCCTTGTGGCTAAAGGGATCAGGGGGTATGGAGAGAAGGCAGGTACAGGATACTGAGTTGGATGATCGGCCATGATCATATTGAATGGCGGTGCAGGCTCGAAGGGCTGAATGACCTACTCCTGCACCTATTTTCTATGTTTTTATGTTTCTAATCCTATAAAATCTTTTCCCCTTCACCTTGAACCTATGTCTTCAGGTCCTCGATTCATCAACTCTGGGTAAAAGAGGTGCATCTACCCGATCTATTCCCCTCATGATTTTATACGCTTCCAGAAGATTACCCCTCATCCTCCTGCCCTCCAAGGAATAGCATCCCAGCCTACTCAACTTCTGCCTACAGGCCAAACATAGAAAAATATGTGCAGGAGTAGACCATTCAGCCCTTCGAGCCTGCACCACCATTCAAAATGATCATGGCTGATCATCCAACTCAGTATCCCGTACCTGCCTTCTCTCCATACCCCCTGATCCCTTTAGCCACAAGTGCCACATCTAACTCCCTCTTGACTATAGCCAATGAACTGGCCTCAACTACCTTCTGTGGCAGAGAATTCCAGAGACTCACCACTCTCTGTGTAAAGAATGTTTTCCACATCTCGGTCCTAAAGGAATTCCCCTTTATCCTTAGACTGTGACCCCTTGTGCTGGACCTCCCCAACATCGGGAACAATCTTCCTGCATCTAGCTTGTCCAACCCCTTAAGAATTTTGTAAGTTTCTATAAGATCCCGCCCCCACTCAATCTTCTAACCCTCTAGTCCTGGCAACGTCCTCGTAAATCCTCTCTGTGCCATCTGCAATTCAGCCATTGATTGAATGGCGGAGTAGACTCGATGGCTGACTGGCCTGATACTGCTCCTCGAGCTAATTAATTTTGATCGGGAAGCCTGCCCTTAATGGAAGCAATTAGTTCCCATGTGGATTAACAAAAAAATCCCCATACAAAATAGAACAAAAAAAGATGGAAAGCTATTGGCTCTGCTTAGAAGTATATAATTACCAAGATAGATGCAGAGAGTGCAATTACTTGATCCAAGTGTAGGTGGTTTTTTTTGAGGGATTGCAAGGTGCCATTTTGCGCAGTGCTCTGTATTGGAATACAGCAGTTTGATCGAAAGAATCTAACTGTGTCCTAGTGCCACACTCAGCACTAGCTGACACAGTTCTCCCTGGTTCATTATTGCTTCATTTAATTTCAATTCTGTCAGACACAGTAGAGGCAGCAATTTTGCCGTGGCGAGTCCGATGCCTTTGATCGAGTCAGTTCGCCTTTGCGCAGCTTAATCCGATCCAGAAGTGCGCTGAGCGTTCCGTCAATAATTTTCCCGTGATAATTTTCCGTTCAATCTTGGCTGGATTTTAGCACTCAGACTCTGGAGGGCTCACCATAGCTGTTTGATGCCCATCGGTACATCCAGACTCTGGGACTGTTTCTTCCCAGCTGTTATCAGGCAACTGAACCGCCCTATTAACAAGAGTGTGGTCCTGACCTCCCATCTACCTCATCGTAGACCTTCGGCCTATTTTTAATAGGACTTTATATACTTTATCCTTCAGTTTATTTTACTTTAGAGATACAGCGCAGAAACAGGCCCTTCAGGCACCGAGTCCTCGCCGACCAGTGATTACCCCGTACACTCGCACTATCCTACACGCACACACGAGGGAGAATTTATAATTTTACCAAGCCAATTAGCCTTCAAACATGTGCATCTTTGGAATGTGGGAGGTAAAGTCAAGTCAAAGTCAAACAAACTTTATTGTCATTTAGAAATACATCGATATATATGCAGTTCCAAACGAAATTACGTTGCATTTGGCTCCTCGTGCAACACGATAATTAACAGAAGGATAGACATGGATAAAATGGATAAAAAGAATAAAAGGATAAATAGACAATGGTGGCAGCCCATTACATCCCACGCAGGACACGGGGAGAATGTACAAACTCTGTACAGACAGCAGCCGTAGTCAGGATCGAACCCGGGTCTCCGGCGCTGTAAGGCGACAACTCTACCGCTGCGCCACCGTGCCGCCCAATCCTGGCTGGATTTTCGCACTCAGAATCTGGAGGGTTTAACCATGGCGGCCTGACATCCATTCCCCGTGGCGAGCCCCTGTCACCCCAGGCGGGCCAACGACAACAAACAGAGGGGTACACAAAAAGCTGGAGAAACTCAGCGGGTGCAGCAGCATCCAAGGAGCGAAGGAGATGGGCGACGTTTCGGGTCGAGCCTTCTTTGACAACAAACAGAGAACAGCCGCAGCGACGCGGCTTGGCGCCAACCCGGAGCGTGCGCCCTCTTTAGGGCGGGCACCCACGCACGTCGAACCGGGTGGCATCACCCTGCCGCGGACTTCTGCTGCCTCAAACGCAAGGAGAAGATCCATTGGCACTTCAAGTTTCAGGGATCGTTTCTTCCCAGCTGTTATCTGGCAACGGAACCTTCTTCTCACCGGCTTCATTTCAATGAGAGTGGTCCTGACCTCCCATCTGCCTCATTGGAGATCTTCCACCTATGTTTAATTGGACTTTATTGGACTTTGTCCTGCACTAAACATTATGCATTTCATCCTGTATCTGTACACTGCGGACGGCTTGATTATAATCATCTAAAGTCTTTTTGCTGACTGGATAGCAAGGATTCCACTTTTCCTCGGTGCACGTGCCCATAAACTAAACTATCAAACAACTTTGTTAAAGAAGGAACTGCAGATGCTGGAGAATCGAGGGTTACACAAAAAGCTGGAGAAACTCAGCGGGTGCAGCAGCATCTAAGGAGCGAAGGAGATAGGCGACGTTTCGGGTCGAGACCCTTCTTCAGACTGGTCAGGGATCAGGGAAACGAGAGATATAGATGGTGATGTGGAGAGATAAAGAACAATGAATGAAAGATATGCAAAAAAGTATCGATGATAAAGGAAACAGGCCATTGTAAGCTGTTTGTAGTGTGAAAATGAGAAGCTAGTGCGACTTGGGTGGGGGAGAGATAGAGAGAGAGGGAATGTCAGGGCCCGAGGGCTGAGGGAGAGGTGGGAAGGGGAGGAGGCAGTCTGGGTTAACAGAATTGAGAAAATTCAATGTTTAAGCCCAGAGGATGCAGACTCCCCAAGCGGAATATGAGGTGCTGTTCCTCCAACTTGCGGTGTTGCTCACTCTGGCTGTGGAGGAGGCCCAGGACCGAGAGGTCGGATACGGAATGGGAGGGGGAGTTGAAGTGCTGAGCCACCGGGAGGTCGGGTTGGTTATTGCGGACCGAGCGGAGGTGTTCGGCGAAACGATCGCCCAGCCTCCGCTTGGTCTCACCGATATAGATCAAACAACTTTATTCCTTCAGTCATTCATTCTTATCTTCCTTCCGACTGGTTTAGGTTAAGAACACAAATGGTGAATAGAATGTTGAGGCCAGGGATTGGTTCTTTCTCTCATCAGCTAGAGTACGGTCCGGACCACCCAACTACCTCATTGTCAAACTTGCTCTAATCGTACCTTATATTGCATTAAAAAAAATAATATCCTTTATCTGTGCACAGTGGATGGCTTGATTGTAATCATGTGTCATCTTTTCGCTGACTTGGGTAGCAAATGCTTTTCACTGTACCTCAGAACATGGGTGGCAGTGTGAACTGTGAAGAGGATGCTAGGAGGTTGCAGGGTGACTTCAACAGGATGAGTGAGTGGGCAGATGCGTGGCGGATGCAGTATAATGCAGATAAATGTGAGGTTATCCACTTTGGCGGCAAGAACAAGGAGGCAGATTATTATCTGAATGGTGTCAGATTAGGAAAAAGGGAAGAGCAACGAGACCTGGGGGTCCTTGTACACCAGTCACTGAAAATAAACATGCAGGTACAGCAGGCAGTGAAGAAAGCTAATGGCATGTTGGCCTTCATAACGAGAGGATTTGAGTATAGGAGTAAAGAGGTTCTTCTGCAGTTGTATAGGGCTCTGGTGAGACCACATCTGGAGTATTGTGTACAGTTTTGGTCTCCTAATTTGAGGAAGGACATCCTTGCGATTGGGGGAGCACAGTGTTAATACCTGGGATGGTGGGACTGTCATATGAGGAAAGATTGAAAAGACTAGGCTTGTATTCACTGGAGTTTAGAAGGATGAGAGGGGATCTTATAGAAACATATAACATTATAAAAGGACTGGACAAGCTAGACGCAGGAAAAATGTTCCCAATGTTGGGCGAGTCCAGAACCAGGGGCCACAGTCTAAGAATAAAGAGGAGGTCATTTAAAACTAAGATGAGAAAAAACATTTTCACCCAGTGAGTTGTGAATTTGTGGAATTCTCTGCCACAGAGGGCAGTGGAGGCAGATTCACTGGATGGATTTTAAAAAAGTTAGATGGAGCTCTTGGTGCTAGCAGAATCAAGGTGTATGGGGAGAAGGCAGGCACGGGTTACCGATTGTGGATGATCAGCCATGATCACAATGAATGGCAGTGCTGGCTCGAAGGGCCGAATGGCCTCCTCCTGCACCTATTTTCTATGTTTCTATGTGACAAAACTAAATTAACTAAACTAAGTTTAGTTTTGTTGCATGCACCGAGGTACAACAAAAGGCTTTGTTTTGCATGCTTTCCAATCAAATCAGATTATACTCTACATAGCAGCAGTAGAGTCGCTGCCTTACAGCGGCAGAGACCCGGGTTCGATCCTGACCACGGGTGATGTCCGTACGGCGTTTGTACGTTCTCGCCGTGACCTGCGCGGGTTTTCTCCGAGATCTTCGGTTTCCTCCCACACCTCGTTCCGTACACCCACCACCCTTTGTGTGAAAAATGTTCCCCACAGGCTCCTAATACATTTTCCACCCTCACTTTAAACCCATGTCCTCTGGTCCTCGATTCCCCTGCTCTGGGCAACAGACTCTGTCCATTCAAGAGCCCTTTGCATCGAGTTTTCTTCAGGGATGCTGCCTGACCCGCTGAGTTACTCCAGCAGTTTGTGTTTATCTTCGTAAGGAATGACAGGGTGGGAGAGGGCCTTGAGTATGTTGGCTGCCTTCCCAGGATGAAGTGCAGATGGGAATAGATGTCATCATCTTACTGAAAGGTGAATTCCCTGCCTCAACTACTTCATCCAACAGCTCGTTCCATGCACCCACCACCCTTTGTGTAAGCAAAGTTACCCCTTAGGTTCCCATTAAATCATTCCACCCCTCATCATAAACCTATATGCTCCGTTTTTCATTCCCCTACGTTGGGTAAGAGATTTAGTGCATTTAGAAACATAGAAAAATAGGTGCAGGAGGAGGCCATTCGGCCCTTCGAGCCTGCACCGCCATTCAATGTGCTCATGGCTGATCATCTAACTCAGTATCCCTTCTCTCCATACCCCCTGATCCCTTTAGCCACAAGTGCCACATCTAACGCCCTCTTAAATATAGCCAATGAACTGGCCTCAACTACCTTCTGTGGCAGAGAATTCCAGAGACGATTTACCCTATGTATCTACGCTCAGTGTGTTTAAGAGGCTTTTACATAGAGAAGAATAGATTGGATAAATGCGCAGTCTCTTGCCCGGAGTAGGCGAATTGTGAACTAGAGGACATAGGTTCTCAATTCCTCTACTCTGGGCAAGAGACTCTGAGCGTGTATCTGATCTATTCCTCTCAGGATTTTGAACACCTCAAGTCAGATCAATTGTAGTCAAGAGGGTTTATTGTCATGTGCCCCAGATAGGACAATGACATTCTTGCTTGCTGCAGCACAACAGGATATTGTGAGCAAAAATACAGAACAGTTCAGTTCAATACACACATAAATAAGCAGATAAAGTGCAAGAGGCAGTTTCAGTTCAGAGTCTGTTTGTTGGCGAGTTTAATAGCCTGATGGCTGTGGGGAAGAAGCTGTTCCTGAACCTGGATGTAACAGATTTCAGCCTCCTGTACCTTCTGCCTGATGGCAGCGGAGAGATGACTGCGTGGCCTCTCGGTAAGATTACCCCTCATCCTCCGGTGCTCCAAGGAATAGAGTCTCAGCCTGCTCAACCTCTCCCTATAGCTCAGGCCCTCGAGTCCTGTTCAATGGACAATAACTGCTAGCATTTATTTCGAGAGTGATACCAGACTGATTCCTGGGATGTCAGGACTTTCATATGAGGAAAGATTGGATAGACTCGGCTTGTACTCGCTGGAATTTAGAAGATTGAGGGGGATCTTATAGAAACTTACAAAATTCTTAAGGGGTTGGACAAGCTAGATGCTGGAAGATTGTTCCCGATGTTGGGGGAGTCCAGAACAAGGGGTCACAGTCTAAGGATAAGGGGGAATTCCTTTAGGACCGAAATGAGGAAAACATTCTTTACACAGAGAGTGGTGAGTCTCTGGAATTCTCTGCCACAGAAGGTAGTTGAGGCCAGTTCATTGGCTATATTTAAGAGGGCGTTAGATGTGGCACTTGTGGCTAAAGGGATCAGAGGGTATGGAGAGAAGGCAGGTACGGGATACTGAGTTGGATGATCAGCCATGATCATATTGAATGGCGGTGCAGGCTCAAAGGGCCGAATGGCCTACTCCTGCACCTATTTTCTATGTTTCTATGAGAGGACTAGATTACAAAAATAGAGATGAAATGGCGAGTCCCTACAAGGCGCTGGTCAGGCAGCGTTTGGAGTTCCGTGAGCAATTTACGGTCCCGTATCTGAGGAAGGATGCGCTGGCTCTGGAGAGGGCCCAGAGGAGATTTACGAGAATGATCCCAGGAATTAGTGGGTTAGCATATCATGAGTGTTTGACGGCACTGGGCCTGTACTCACTGGAGTTTAGGATGAAGGGGGGACATTGAAACTTAGCAACTTGTGAAACGCCTGGACTGAGTGGATGTGGAGAGGATGTTTCCACTAGTGAAAGGGATAGACAGAGTTGACGTGGATAAGCTTTTCCCATTGAGGGTAGGGAAGATTCAAACAAGAGGGCATGACATGAGAATTAAGGGACAGAAGTTTAGGGGTAACATGAGGGGGAACTTCTTTACTCAGAGAGTGGTGGCTGTGTGGAATGATCTTCCTGCAGAAGTGGTGGAGGCAGGGTCGATTTTAACATTTAAAAGTAAAGTGGATAGGTATATGGACGGGAAGGGAATGGAGGGGTATGGTCTGAGTGCAGGTAGATGGGACTAGGGGAAAATAAATGGTCGGCACGGACTGGAAGGGCCTGTTTCCGTGCTACAATTGTTATATGGTTATATAGTGGGAGAGTATAGGACCAGAGGGCACAGCCTCAGAATTACTTTCCTTCAGGAGGTAGAGGAGGAGGAAATCCTTTAGTCAGAGGGTGGCAAATCTATGGAATTCTTTGCCCCAGAAAGCTGTGGAGGCCAAGTCAGTGGATATATTTAAGGCAGAGGTAGATAGATTGATTCTTGATTAGTGCGGGTGCCAGGGGTTATGGGGAGAAGGCAGGAGAGATAGATCATCCATGATTGAACGGCGGAGTCGACTCGATGGGCCGAATGCCCCAACTCTGGGCCTATCGCTTATGAATACTTCCTGTTCTACGACCTTCAGGATTCAGCGCACGTCACCTTTTGAGCATCTTCTGCAGAATGAACGGAGAAACCCATCGGCACTGCAGGTGGAAACTGGAGTGCAGGAGGAAGTGGGTGATGGCTCAGCTCTGTTTAAACGAGCTCCACTAATTCGTCCCGGTTCTCCCTGGCTGATTTATCAAGTGGCTTGGACAGGTCCTAGGTTGTGATAAATTAGTCATTCAGCACAATTCAATCGAGGCATTTGCACTTGAGGCTCGAATAGTGTTTAGCTCTTGATTGAATGAAGGAACTGACGGCTTATTTATTTATATAGTGGGACTTGTTACTTGAATTGGGTAATTCAATCACCCCCCCTCTCCCCCTAGAAAACACCTCATGAATTTGAGCTCCTATTGACGCTACATGCACTGAAAAGTAACGAGTAAACGCGAGGAATATTATACAGGCAAGACAGAGAGGTTTGAAAGGCATATCCAGTTTGAATGATCAATTGAACGATACAGTATGGAAACAGGTCCTTTGAATGAATGATTAAAGTTTATTGGCCAAGTATTCACATACAAGGAATTTGCCCTGGTGCTCCGCCCACAAGTGACAACATGACGTACAGTGGCGGTTAGGAATGACACATAAAACATTAATATTTTTAAAAATGTGATTAAACATGTGATTGATAGTTGAGTGTCGCATGTTCTTGGTGCAGTGGAATTTTTCGTTTTTCGCAGAATACACAAGGTATGCAAAGAGTCGCTAACTAAAGGGCGCTGACAGATTTACAGAAAGTATTCAATATAGTCCCGATGGTCATTCTTTGTCCTCGTCACCCACCCCCGCCCCCTTCACCACACCCCACAGCCTGGAACCCCCTTAATTCTCGGCACCCCCGACACACTGGGTCCCTCTCCCACACCGGGACCCCCTTAGATACCGGCGGCGTGTCCTCGACCGACCGACCGCCGGCACTCCTGAGGGCAGCAGTTCTCGTCCCTCCATTCTCACCGACTGTCCACCTCGCTCCGCAGTGTTCAATGTCCCCCCTCTCTCTCCAAAGGCCCCCCCTCCCTCTGACTGCCCTCCGAATTCATAGAAACATAAACAATAGGTGCAGGAGTAGGCCATTCGGCCCTTCGAGCCTGCACCGCCATTCAATATGATCACGGCTGATCATCCAACTCAGTATCCCGTACCTGCCTTCTCTCCATACCCTCTGATCCCTTTAGCCACAAGAGCCACATCTAATGCCCTCATAGCCAATGAACTGGCCTCAACTACCTTCTGTGGCAGAGAATTCCACAGATTCACCGCTCTCTGTGTGAAAAATGTTTTTCTCATCTCAGTCCTAAAAGACTTCCCCGTTATCCTTAAACTGTGACCCCTTGTTCTGGACTTCCCCAACATCACAGCCTGTCCAACCCCTTAAGGATTTTGTAAGTTTTTATAAGATCCCCCCTCAATCTTCTAAATTCCAGCGAGTACAAGCCGAGTCTATCCAGTCTTTCTTCAAGTGGAAGTCCTGCCATCCCAGGAATCAGTCTGGTGAATCTTCTCTGCACTCCCTCGATGGCAAGATTGTCTTTCCTCAGGTGAAAACTGAGCAAGGAGGGGCGTTGATGCCCCTCTCGCTCACTGCGGGGGTTGGGTGGAAACTGGAGCACACACACTAGGGACAATTTACACTTGTACCAAGTATACAACCCCAAGCCAATTAACCTACAGATTCGCACGCCTTTGGAGTGTGGGGGAGAAAACCCAGGCGGATCACGGGGAGAACGTGCAAACTCCGCACAGACAGCACCCGTGGTCAGGAAGGAACCGGGGTCTCTGGCCCTGTGAGGCAGCAACTCTACCGCTGCGCCACCGTGCCGTCAAGGAATCGGCCACTTTCTGGTGGATGGAACCGAGCGGGAATTCTGTTGAACTTTGTTCCAAGGTATAAGTGTGTGAGACAGTGCCTCTGTCCCTGTCATTTAGTGCTCTCTTGATTTATGTGATGTCTATACCCCGGAGGCCATATGCCGCCACTTCTCACTGTCTGAGTTGTTGAAAACCCTGCCCCAGGCTGACGGCAACCGGGGACTGAAAAACCAAAAAAGAAAGAGATGCACTCACAACGTGTGGGCGTTATGGTGGCGCAGCGGTAGAGTTGATGCCTCGCAGCGGCAGAGGCCCCCGGTCCCATCCTGACTACCGATGCTGTCCCTACGGAGGTGGTATTTTCTCCCCGTGATCTGTGTAGGTTTTTTTCCTCCCCCAAGATCTTCGGTTTCCTCCCACACTCCAAAGACCTACAGGTCCGTAGGTTAATTGGCTTTGGTAAAGTTGTACATTGTCCCCAGTGTGTGTAGGATAGTGTTACGCCCCCTGTCCCACTTAGGAAACCCAAACGGAAACGTCTGGAGACTTTGCGCCCCCACCCAAGGTTTCCGTGCGGTTCCCGGAGGTTTTTGTCCTCCGGCAACCACCTTCAACCAGCATCACAACCGGCTTCGACTAAGAAATTACCGATTTTTACAACGGAAACCACTTTTGACCATTAGGGAGACTAACGAAAACCTCCGGGAACCGCACAGAAACCTTGGGTGGGGCGCAAAGTCTCCAGAGGTTTCCGTTCAGGTTTCCTAAGCGGGACAGGGGCATTGGTGTTCGAGGTGATTTACAGGTGTTGATGAGAATTTTGGATGAGCACATGGAAATGCAGGGAAATAGAGGGATATGGGTGATATGCAGCTGGCAGATGAGATCGGTTTCGCTTGGCATCATGTTCGGCACAGACATTGTGGGCAGCACCGGAACAGGCCCTTCAGCCCACCGAGTCCGCACTGACCAGCGATCCCCACGCACCAACACAACCCTACACACACTGGGGACAATTGTACATTCAAACCAAGCCAATTAACCTACAAACCTGGGATTACACAAAAAGCTGGAGAAACTCAGCGGGTGCAGCAGCATCTAAGGAGCGAAGGAGATGGGCGACGTTTCGGTTCTCGACCCGAAATGTCGCCCATCTCCTTCGCCCCTTAGATGCTGCTGCACCCGCTGAGTTTCTCCAGCTTTTTGTGTAACCCTCGATTCTCCAGCATCTGCAGTTCCTTCTTTAACAACCTACAAACCTGTACGTCTTTGGAGTGCGGGAGGAAACCGCAGATCTCGGAGAAAACCCACGCAGGTCACGGTGAGAACGTTCGACCTCCGTACAGACAGCGCCCGTAGTCGGGATCGAACCCGGGTCTCCGGCGCTGCTAGCGCTGAAAGTGCTAGAAGTGGCGGAAGTGCTAGAATTCCTGGAAGTGGCGGCGCTGCCTGGAAGCTGCGGCTCGCCTGCAGTCCGTCTGTTTTTTCTTTTTTTTTTGTTGTTTTTGTTTATGTCTGTTTTAGTTTAGTTAGTTTATTAGATTGTGTAAGTGTGGGGGGGGGGGGGGGGTGGGAGAAACAGGGCTTTAGTCTCTTCCTTCGGGGGATACCTTTTCTTGTTGTATCCCCTGTCTCCGTCTGCGCTGAGGCCCTAATGGCGGAGCTGACAGCCTTGGAGGCCTCGGAGCTGACGGCCTCGGGCGGCGTTCGCGGCAGCGGCAGTTCCAGCAGCAGCAGTTCCGGCAGCAGCAGTGGCTCGACTGGCCTGACCTGGCAGCAGCAGCGGCCCGACCTGGAGCTGTGGCGGCACTCCGGCGTTCCGGTGGCGGCAGCGGCCCGACTTGGAGCAGCGGCCCGACTTGGAGCTGTGACGGTGTTCTGGCGTTTCGGCGGCGGTGGCGGCGCGGCTTCCGAGGCCCGGCCGCGGGCCCAGTGGACGACATCGTCAGGAGCTCGCAGGTCACAGGTTGGTGACCTGTTTCCTGGAGCTCCCGCAACAACAGCTGCGTCCGCTGGACTGGAGGGCGGCAGCTTCGGCAGCTTTGACCACCCCGGGCCGCGGAGTTTGAATCGGCCCGTTCGCGGAGCTGGATTTGGCCGCGGGACTGGCTCACTTACCAACACCCGGCGGGGTCACAACATCGGGGGCCTGGATCGCCTCAGCGCAGAGGGAGAACAAGGAGGGAAGAGACAAAGACTAAGACTTTTGCCTTCCATCACAGTGAGGAGGTGTTTGGTGAACTCACTGTGGTGGATGTTAAATTTGTGTTTATTGTGTGTTTTTGTTATTTTTAATACATGTACGACCGCAGGCACGAAATTTCGTTCAGACCGGAAGGTCTGAATGACAATAAAGGTAATCTGATCTGAATCTGAAAGGTGGCAACTCTACCGCTGCGCCACCATGCGGTATGTTCGAAGTCAGAAATAATGGCCTTTAAGAGGCTTTTGCATTAGCATACGGATATGCACGGGATGGAGGGATTTGGATTATGTGCAGGATTATGGATTTAGTTACAAATGGTGGCATTTAAGAGCCTTTTGGATAAGCAGTGGACACACAGTGACTGGACGGGTATGGCTTGTACGCAGGTAGAAAATAGATGGTCTTGGCATCATGTTAGGCATGGACATTGTGGGCCGAAGGGCCTGTGCTGTACTATTGAATGTTCGATGGTCTATGTTCCAAGAAGATTCTTCAGGGGTGGCAAGCTCCTCCCATAGAGGACTTAAGTGAACCAGATGCCAGATGGGTTTTTAAAACCAGATTCATGGTGGCGGTTAAACAGGATTTATTTCATTAAAGTAATCACAGATTTATTTCATTACCGGAATTTAAGTCGCCCCATCTGCCCGGATGAGAATTTTAACTCAAGAGAATCAATGGTGCAGAACACTGGTGGCTGCGACCAAAAACTTAACCAATGCCATACCGCGAGTCTTGAACGAGGAGTCGGGTTTGTGGAAGACTCAAATGGTTGAATCGCCTAGAGGCTGCAGATGATGGAGTCAAGAATAAAAAGCAAACTGCTGGAGGAAGTGGATGGGAAAGGTTTACATTGAACAGTACAGCGCAGGAAAGGCCCTTCGGCCCATTATGTCTGTGCTGTGCCATTCGTAAATTCATAACATATAGGAGCAGAATTAGGCCATTTGGCACATCGTCAACTCCACCATTCAATCATGGCTGATCTATCTCTCCCTCCTAACCCCATTCTCCTGCCTTCTCCCCATCAGTGGCGGAAATCCCGGAGGGGGGAGGTCGATCCCCCCCCCATTTTTTGTAATCCGGATTTTCAAACCCGGTGAAATCTCCGCTTTCCACGAGACAGGGGGGGGGGGGTGGGACTGCTGATCGAGGGCGCCGATTGGACGAGAGAGCCGTCGGTCGGCAGGCAATGGGGGCGGGACATGATGATCCAGCGCGATGATTGGAGGAGGGAGACGAGCCCAGGTCATAGGGTCACAAGCAAAGATCCTACAGCCCTGGACACAGACCTGCGCCTCATCAGCAGCCAAGATGGATCCCGGCGCTCCGGCGCTGTGATCGCTGTCGAACCTCCACTGGACCATCCCTGCCCCCACCCCAGATACGTTGGGAGTCAGACGGGCGCGATGCCCCCAGGCCCACAGCCAGCGCTGAGAAGCAACGCCAAACCCAGCTCAACTCTACCTGGATCTACAGTCCCGCCTGGACTCAAGGGAAATATGGCCCTGGTTTACAGCTAGCACGGAGAAGCAGCACTAGCTCCACGGCTCTGGACTGGTATTCCATCAGTCCAGGCAGGGCTGTAGGTTAACCCGGCGGGACAGGCAGAGTTGAGCTGCATTTAGCACTGGATTGAGCTGAAATTACCGTTCACAGGGCCCACAGAAGCCTCTGAAGCTGTCTGTGTGCGAGTGTGTGTCAAGATATTGTGTGCCCCTCTGTCCCCTCCACATTTTGATAGTGATTTCCGTCACTGCTCCCCATAACCCCTGACACCCGTACTAATCACGTACCCATCAATCTCCGCCATAAAAACATGTTGTTACTTGTGGGCGGAGCACCAAGGCAAATTCCTTGTATGTGAATACTTGGCCAATAAACTTATTTACTTACATACAAAGTCCAATCAAGGGTAGCCCGTGGATGGGCCGAAGGGCCTGTTTCCGCGCGGTATCTCTAAACTAAATTAAACGGACATCCGTGGAGTGATTTGAACCTGTAACCCCCTGACACAGGCTAAGGAGCAAGCAGCTGTGCTCTGCCAATGGATGAGTACCAAGTAATTGTTGTTGCAATATTCAATTTGATACCAATTTAAATTTGCATGAATTTTTAAAATTCATTTTGAATTAATTTAGATTCATGCACTGCTGGCTATAATGTGCAGTGTAATCTCTCTTTTCCATTACGACTGTGTCGTACCATCCTTCACTTTATATTCCCGCAGCTTATTCCCCGTCCCCTGGTCTAATCATGTAGCTCTTATTCACATTAGATTTATCAGCACCACTCTCGTCAAGATTGCTCTATTCTTTAACCGGCTTGTGATCACCAGCCGGCAGTCACATAAAATAGAAGTCCCAAGATGCAGAAAATCCGCCTGCTGTGCAGTGAGCCAGCCCTTCCCAGGGACATAAACGCAGTAAACGCAGACAATCTGACATCAAAGGATGCCAGATTCAAGATTCAATGATTCCCTGCTCTTCAACGCATCTTTTTTGCACGTTTAAGGATGAAATCCCGACCTTCCGACCTACCTCCGTTGT
Organism: Raja brachyura; assembly: GCA_963514005.1. The sequence continues at coordinate 4,096,842 of OY740781.1, forward strand.
GACGCACGCACTTCTTAAGAAACCTGCACTTTCCCTGCAGCTCTGACACTATTCTGCACCGTAACACTAGGTCTGAGGCAGGGTCTCAACCCGGAATGTCACCTATTTTCTGCAGAGATGCTGCCTGACCCACTGAGTAACTCTGTCTGCAGTAATCTGCACGGTTTATATTCGTTAGACTTTACTTTAAAACCGGACACGATCCGTCTCAATCCGAAACGTCAGCATTCCTTCTCTCCAGAGATACTGCCTGAAATAATAATAATTTTTAAATTTTTATTAATTACAAGCAAAAGTACAAAATAGAACCAACGCCATATAAAGTCATAGTCATTGGACCACTTCAAATTTAACTGTTTAACTTGAATTGGAAAATGATTTAGGAGAAAAAGCAAGAAAGAGAAAAAGTGAGAAGTGCAAAGATAGACCCCGCTACTGCCAATAAAGACATGGGATGCATCGTCACCGAAACTATGAAACCTTCCTCGTTCCAATAGCTTGTGCTTCGCCCTCCAGGTTTCACCTATGGAAAAGTCTTACCTGAATAGAGGATTCGGCAGCCAACTGTAATGTCCCCCTGAGAGCGGTGTTCACTGCATATGTGTTTGGGATGGTAACTTTCTTGCCAGGCATAGACCTCTGGCACATGCCCTGATCCCTCAGGCATGCTCTATGGCTATACCCTCAGACTCGGCGTTAAACTATACCAATCCCACATGCTCTCCTCTTACATGAGGGAGCCATAAAGCAGGCAGGCCTGCTACAAAGCCCTGCTGACACACTTTCCCATTTAGGGCCATTAGCACCAATTTGCAATATAATGAAAGACTTAACTAACAACTACTGGAGCAGTAATGAACACTGTTTGTCCATCATCGTGACTTTATTAATTTCAGCTGGTGTTAACAATGACCTAGATGGCACTTAATAATTAACCATTTAACAAAATAACTGTTGCTCTACTTACACAGCTGAATTGCATCTATACAATTAACAATTAGTCTAACGACTAGAACAGTTTTATAACAACAACTGTTACCAAAGTCTATTGACTCCAATCTGTTGCCCAGGCCGGCATCATGGCCAATTGAATACCTAAAAGTAAATCCCAACATCCTACAAGTCTATTTGATAGGAACTTAATCTAATTGGATAGAGGAGCCCAATTTCTCAAATATAGTTTGAGACTTAACAGTGGGTTTTAGCACATATATAACCAGCGATTTTTAAAACTGTGAATAGTTTTCTTTGAATGCTTTTTGGTCATCATTCTGTTATATTGCCTTATCCTAACACTGCCTCCTCATCCCCCATGATCACTGTAAATGGGAATACCCTACTAAACTGCTATTCCCATAAAGCAGCTCTAACAAGGTACCGCTGGCACCCATGAAGCAGCCCTGAACAAAGTTGCTGCTGGCACGGACTTTCCCATAGGTCAGTATTTGCCATAGATTTGGCGTTCTCATCAAGCAGCCCTGAGCAAAGGTGCTGCTGGCATAACCTCTCCAATAGGCTAGCCTACCATAACTTGGCATTCCCTTAGAGCAGTCCTGAGCAAAGGTACTGCTGGCACCGCCTCTGGAATAGGCTAGCCTGCCACAGTTTGGTATCCCCATGAGCAGTCCTGAGCAAAGGTGCTGCTGGCACCGCCTCTGCATCAGGCTAGCCTACCATAGCTTGGCATTCCCATGAAGCAGCCCTCCCCAAAGGTGCTGCTGGCACAGCTTCTCCAATAGGCTGACACTGCCAAACTTTTACTGCTGACCCAACTCCTGCTGAAGAAGTGTCTCTAAATTAATTCCCAGAGGTGAAACCTCCCAACTTTCCTAATTGTACAGACTATTTTTGTCAGTTGTCCCCATATCCTGAGGATTATTGTAGTTTGGGAACCCTGTAGGTGAATTTCCCCTCCCCGGGAATCCATATATATATATATACCCGCGGTACCCTCCTGGCATGCAGGCTAATCATGTATGTGAGTTAACCCCATTTCCTGGGGACTACTGCGGTCTGGGAACCGCATATACTTGGGTTTCCCCTCCACCGGGAACCCAGGCTGACCGTTCAGGTCCGTTAAGCCCCATCCCCTGGGGACTACTGCGGTCTAGAACCGCACAGTTCTCGGGTATCCCCTCTCCGGGATCCCAGCGTGTGGAGTCACTGACCGCGTTATCAGTGACTCCGATCGCGAACCCGACATTCCCGGCTCTCCGCTTCCGCGGTCGGACCAGGGTTTTCCCCCAAAGCCCTAGGCTGGTTCCCTCGTCGACCATCGCGAACATCCCACAAAAACCCCGGAGGTTCCTGCAGGAGACCTAGAACAGGTGAGGAATAGCACTTACCTGAAACTGTTTTAGACTTGCCGTTGGAGGAGCTGCGCTGCTCCACAGTCGTCTGCACGAAAGCGTCTGACGCAATGACGCACGAACGGCTGTACGGGGTTCTTCACGTAGTCGCTCATGTGACTCCGAAGTAAAATACCAGATCAAAGGGAGGCTACAGATTTTGGGCTGTTGAGTAGAGCAACTACTCGTGGATAAAAACTGTTTTTGTGTCTGGCTGTGGCGGCTTTGACAGTCCGGAGACGCCTTCCAGAGGGAAGTGATTCAAAGAGTTTGTGGCCAGGGTGAGAGGGGTCAGAGATGATCTTGCCCGCTCGCTTCCTGGCCCTTGCAGTGCACAGTTCATCAATGGAGGGAAGGTTGCAGCCAATAACCTTCTCTGCTGGTCGGACGATTCGCTGCAGCCTCCGGGTGTCGTGCTTGGTGGCTGAGCCAAACCCGACCATGATGGAGAAGGTGAGGACAGACTCTACGATGGCCGTGTAGAATTGGACCATCATTGCCTGTGGCAGATTGTGCTTCCTCAGCTGCCGTAGGAAGTACATCCTCTGTTGGGCCTTTTTGACTGTGGAGTCGATGGTAGCCCCCCACTTAAGGTCCTTGGAGATGATGGTTCCCAGGAACTTAAAAGCCTCCACAGATGTGACTGTGGTGTTGTTGATGGTGAGTGGGGTGAGGGGAGGGGGAGCTCTCCAACAGTCACAGATTGGCATAGATAGGGTGGAAATAGAATTATGAAGTTGGACTGAACCAAAACACCAAAACTTGCCCAAGATGCCACATCCACACTAGTCCCACCTGCCCATGTTTGAGCCATCTCTCCAAACCTTTCCTAATCCTGTCGCTGCCCAAAGGTCTTTTAAATAACGGATTGACTCCAGGAATGAGAGGGTTAGCATATGATGAGCGCTTGACGGCACTGGGCCTGCACTCGCTGGAGTTTAGAAGGTTGAGGGGGGACCTCATTGAAACTTACAGAATTATGAAAGGCCTGGATAGAGTGGATGTGGAGAGGATGTTTCCACTAGTGGGAGAGTCTAGGACCAGAGATCACAACCTCTGAATTAAAGGGCGCTTTTGTAGAAAGGAGGTGAGGAGGAATTTCTTTAGTCAGAGGGTAGTGAATCTGTGGAACTCATTGCCGCAGAGGGCTGTGGAGGCCAAGTCTGTGGATATTTTTAAGGCAGAGATGGACAAATTATTGATTAGAATGGGTGTCAAGGGTCATGGGGAGAAGGCAGGAAAATGGGATGAGGAGACAGAGATCAGGCGGAGTAGACTCGATGGGCCGAATGGCCTAATTCAACTCTTTGACTCGATGATTCTACTCCTAGAACTTGTGGACTTGTGATTAATACTTTGTTATTGCCTGTGACATATGGGAGAGCCAGTGGATGTAGTGTACCTGGACTTTCAGAAAGCATTTGATAAGGTCCCACATAGGAGATTAGTGGGCAAAATTAGGGCACATGGTATTGAGGGTAGAGTGCTGACATGGATTGAGAAGTGGTTGGCAGACAGGAAACAAAGAGTACAGATTAACGGGTCCCTTTCAGAATGGCAGGCAGTGACTAGTGGGGTACCGCAAGGCTCGGTGCTGGGACCGCAGCTATTTACAATATGCATCAATGATTTAGATGAAGGGATTCAAAGTAACATTAGCAAATTTGCAGATGACACAAAGCTGGGTGGCAGTGTGAACTGTGAGGAGGATGCTATGAGAATGCAGGGTGACTTGGACAGGTTGGGGGAGTGGGCAGATGCATGGCAGATGAAGTTTAATGCAGAAAAATGTGAGGTTGTCCACTTTGTCTAAGTCTTAGACTGGTTATCCACTATGTCTCAGTCTTGACATAGTGGATGTTCGGAGGACCTTAAAAGGAGTGAACGCACGAAAGCGGCAGGCCCTGATAACATACCAGGGCGGGTGCTCAGGGAATGTGCTGATCAGCTGCCACATGTCCTTACGGACATATTTAACACCTCGCTGAACCAGGCTGTCGTCCCATTATGTTTCAAGACTGCCACCATCATACCTGTGCCAAAAAAATCCAACATACAATGTCTCAATGACTACCGCCCTGTAGCACTTACCCCCATAATGATGAAGTGCTTCGAGAGGCTGGTCAGGGACCACATCACCTCCAGACTCCCCTCCACACTCGACCCATACCAGTTTGCTTACAGGCCAAACCGCTCCACAGAGGACGCTATATCCTCCGTACTCCATCTGAGCCTGGAACATTTAGAGGAGAAGAACACTTATGTGCGAATGCTGTTCGTGGATTTCAGTTTAGCATTCAACACCATTATCCCCCAGCACCTGATAAGCAAACTGGTTCCATTGGGCCTCGGCACCCCCATGTGTAACTGGCTACTGGACTTCCTCACTGACAGACCCCAGTCTGTGAGGGTTGGAAATAACACCTCCAATACCATCTCTCTAAGCACCGGCTCCCCTCAGGGCTGCGTCCTGAGTCCACTGCTGTTCACCCTGATGACTCACGACTGTTGTGCCAGGTTTAGTACAAACCACATCATGAAGTACGCAGATGACACAACAGTGGTGGGCCTCATCAGGGACGACAATGAGCTGGCTTACAGGGAGGAGGTGAAACAACTGGTGGACTGGTGCAATAGGGACAACCTGATTCTGAATGTCGAAAAAACAAAGGAGGTCATCGTCGACTTCAGGAAAACCCGGCACAGTCCCACACCACTTCACATCAATGACAGCGATGTGGAGGTGGTCAGTAGCACAAAGTTCCTGGGGGCGCAGATCACTAATAGTCTGACCTGGTCAAATAACATCCCATCAACTGTTAAGAGAGCGCAGCAGCGGTTGCACTTTCTGCGCCGGATGAGAAGAGCTCACCTCCCCCATCCCATCCTCACTACTTTCTACAGGGGCACCATAGAGAGTATTCTGACCAGCTGTATCTCTGTCTGGTTTGGGGACTGTAAAGCCTCCGACTGGAAGTCCGTGCAGAGAGTGGTGAGGACAGCGGAAAAAATCATCGGGACCTCTCTCCCCTCAATCGGGGATATTGCGACCAAACGTTGCGTATCTAAGGCCAGCAGTATTATAAAAGACCCCACACATCTCCATCACGGAATGTTCACTCTGCTGCCCTCGGGCAAAAGATATCGCAGCATAAGGAGCAGAACATCAAGGTTCTGCAACAGCTTCTTCCCACGAGCCATCAGACTCCTGAATGCCATGTAATGGGCTGCCACCATTGTCTATTTATCCTTTTATCCATTGTATCCATGTTTATCCTTCTGTTAATTATCGTGTTGCACGGGGAGCCAAATGCAACGGAATTTCGTTTGGAACTGCATATATCAATGTATTTCTAAATGACAATAAAGTTTGTTTGACTTTGACTTTTGACTTTGGTAGCAAAAACAGGAAGGCAGATTACTATCTAAATGGCATCAAGTTGGGAAAAGGGGAAGTACAACGGGATCTGGGGGTCCTTGTACATCAGTCTATGAAAGTAAGCATGCAGGTACAGCAGGCAGTGAAGAAAGCGAATGGCATGTTGGCCTTTATAACAAGAGGAATCGAATATAGGAGCAAAGAGGTCCTTCTGCAGTTGTACAGAGCCCTAGTGAGACCACACCTGGAGTATTGTGTGCAGTTTTGGTCCCCTAATTTGAGGAAGGATATTCTTGCTATTGAGGGAGTGCAGCGTAGGTTTACAAGGTTAATTCCCGGGATGGCGGGACTGTCATATGCTGATAGAATGGAGCAACTGGGCGTGTACACTCTGGAGTTTAGAAGGATGAGAGGAGATCTCATTGAAACATATAAGATTGTTAAGGGCTTAGTCATGCTAGAGGCAAGAAACATGTTCTCGATGTTGGGGGAGTCCAGAACCAGGGGCCACAGTTTAAGAATAAGGAGTAAGCCATTTAGAACGGAGACGAGGAAACACTTTTTCCCCCAGAGAGTTGTGAGTCTGTGGAATTCTCTGCCTCAGAGGGCGGTGGTGGCAGGTTCTCTGGATGCTTTCAAGAGAGAGCTAGATAGGGCTCTTAAAAACAGCAGAGTCAGGGGATATGGGGAGAAGGCAGGAACGGGGTACTGATTGGGGATGATCAGCCATGATCACATTGAATGGCGGTGCTGGTTCGAAGGGCCGAATGGCCTCCTCCTGCACCTATTGTCTCAGACTCAGTCACCTATCCATTTCTTTCAGAGATGCTGCCCGACCTGTCATGTTAATCCAGCAATTTGTGCAACTGCAACTCCTTTTCATTACATTCATGTTGAAAAGTTTGGTCTGTGCTAATTCAAGCCATGTTTTCTCTTCACAGCGATGGACATTACTGACATTTTGAAATGCAAAGCAGAAAGCGATGAAGACAAGCACCATTTTATTCCCTTCCAGCAGTAAGTACCGTTTATATTATTGATTTCTCTAACTTCAAGTAACCCTTGCTTTCCCTCTTTCTCCATCCTCCCCCTCCTCTAATTACCTGACCTCCTGATTAAATTTGCTGATCGCTTGGTTCATCGTCACCTTCCCCTCAGCTAACAACCACCCATTCTAGATTTCCTTGAACATCATCTGCTTTGATCTCTCGTTTTCACGCCTTTCCCAGGGCCTGTCCCACCAGCATGCAACTCCATGCGATGAGCGCGACCTAACGTGGTCGCTTGAGCCGTCCGGCGTCGCGGGCCCGGTCCCACTTCGATCGCCGGAGCCGTGCGGAATTGTGCGGAGTTCGTCCCGACATCGCGCGGGGCTCCGAAAAACTGACCATGTTCAAAAATTCCGCGCGGCAACGGCTTGTCGGCTCGCAGTCGCCTCGACGTTTACACACCGCCCCGACATCGTGCCCCCGTGACCCTCTCTGTAGGTGCCTCCGTGGCCCTCTGTGTGTGTGCCTCTGTTCCCCTCTCTGTGTGCCCCTCTCTGTCCTGGCAAACTTACCTTTAAGACTTCGCTCCAAGTTCGCCTCACTTTGCGCCGCGTTGCGCCACTCACCCGACCTCTGCGCGGCCCTCGCTGCCGGTTTGGTCGCGCTTGCCGCATGCAGGTGCATGTTGGTGGGAACGGCCCTGTACAGGGGATCACCCGACCTCCGCGCGGCCCCCGCTTCTAGTTTGATCGCGCTCATCGCATGGAGTCGGATGCTGGTAGGACAGGCCCTTTACCCTTCCACATATCTCTAGTCTCCCTCTCCCCTGACTCTCAGTCTGAAGAAAGGGTGTTGACCTTGAAACGTCACCCATTCCTTCTCTCTAGAGATACAGCCTGCCCCGCTGAGTTACTCCAGCATTTTGTGTCTATCTTGGATCTAAACTAGCATCTGCAGTTCCTTCCTGCAATTAGCATGGCTCGGTATCCTTGTTTACCTGAAATTTGCAGTGCTTTTGCAGTACGATGCTCTTTATCTCTCCACTTCACCGTCTGTCTACATCTCTCGCTTCCCTTACCCCTAACCAGTGTGAAGCAGGGTTCCACCCGAAACGTCGCCCATTCCTTCTCCCCGGAGTCGCTGCCGGTCCCGCTGAGTTACTCCAGCGTTTTGTGTCTACCTTCGGTTTAAATCTGCATCTGCAGTTCCTTCCTGCACAAGCTACACAAATGTCTGAAGAAGGGTCTCGACCCGAAACATCGCCTATCTCCTTCGCTCCTTAGATGCTGGTGCACCCGCTGTGTGTAACCCTCGATTCTCCAGCATCTGCAGTTCCCTCTTTAACACTACACAAATGTCGCCTGGCTAAGGTTCTGTTCAACTATATTTCCACCTTTACAAGAATGTGGTGTTTCTAATCAGCAGTAACAACACCTAATTGGTTTTGACTAATTGGCCTCCTCTAATACCTCTGCTATTTTAGTTAATTGCTTCACGCTTGAGGTAAAAACATCCGAATATCAGCCTTAAATCATATTAAGGTGTTGAAACCTGGGTACAGCAATCTCACTCCCGCGACTTAAATTAAATAGGAAAACTGAGGTAATGATAAAATGGCTTGTTAAAATGGCAGTGTACTGTATATTCTCATTACCTTCATTGTGGCAGCCAATTTGCACCATTCAATGTCCCGGTCACAATACCCCAGATGCTCTCCCATTCCCAGCTTTGAGAGCAGTTAAGTCAGCCTGATTAACAAAAGTACATCAAGGACAGGGACACAAAAAGCTGGAGTTAAGGGCCTGTCCCACCAGCATGCAACTCCATGCGATGAGCGCGACCGAGCGTGGCCGCTTGAGCCGTCCGGCGTCGCGGGGCTGGTCCCACTTCGATCGCCGGAGCCGTGCGGAATTGTGCGGAGTTCGTCCCGACATCGCGCTGGGCACCAAAAAACTGACCATGTTCAAATATTCCGCGCGGCAACGGCTTGTCGACTCGCACTCGCCTCGACGCACTACACACCGCCTCGACATCGTGCCTCCGTGACCCTATCTGTAGGTGCCTCTGTGACCCTCTGTGTGTGTGGCTCCGTGGCCCTCTGTGTGTGTGTGTGCCTCTGTGCCCCTCTCTGTGTGCCCCTCTCTGTCCTGGCGAACTTACCTTAGACTTTGCTCCAAGTTCGTCTCACTTTGCGCCGCGTTGCGCCACTCACCCGACCTCCGCGCGGCCCTCGCTGCCGGTTTGGTCGCGCTTGCCGCATGCAGGCGCATGCTGGTGGGAACGGCCCTGTACGGGGGATCACCCGACCTCTGCGCGGCCCCCGCTTCTAGTTTGATCGCGCTCACCGCATGGAGTCGGATGCTGGTAGGACAGGCCCTTAACTCGGCGGGACAGGCAGCATCTCTGGAGAGTAGGTATGGGTGACGTTTCGGGTCGAGACCCTTCTACAGACTGAGTGTCAGGGGAGAGGGCGAGGCAGAGTTAAGGGTCAAGGGCCTGTCCCACTTGGCCGTCAGTGTTTATTATTTAATTTTTTAATTCATTTTTGTTAGAAGTAATGTACAGTACATAGTATAAGCCAAAAATAACATGATACATTTCATGCACCACTTCTTGTTTTAAACTTTAATAATAGGAAAGTAACAGATAGAAGACAAATAGAAAATACCAATATACTTACCTAAAAAGCTTTTCAAAAAACTGGATTCTGATATCAGATTGTATATGAGACTACAAATCCATAGAAACTGCTGTCAAAGCTGGGAATGGGAGAGCATCTGGGGCATTGTGACCGGGACATTGAATTGTGGCAGCAAATTGGCTGCCACAATGAAGGTAATGCGAATATACAGTACTATTTCAGAACTATTTATAGTAATTATTTCAGAACTTTTGTGTACCCTCGATTCTCCATCACCTGCAGTTCCTTCTTTAACAGGTAGTTGAGGCCAGTTCATTGGCTATATTTAAGAGGGCGTTAGATGTGGCCCTTGTGGCTAAGGGGATCAGAGGGTATGGAGAGAAGGCAGGTACGGGATACTGAGTTGGATGATCAGCCATGATCATATTGAATGGCGGTGCAGGCTCGAAGGGCCGAATGGCCTACTCCTACACCTAATTTCTATGTTTCTATGTTTAAGACATTTGTGCAAACCTAAAGAATTTGGCGGATTAACACTCCCTAATTTTTGGTATTATTATTGGGCAGCAAACGTCAAAAATGTGATTCACCAGTTGGACAACTCTGCCCAACGGGTGGACTGGATAGTAATGGGGAGAGAGGACTGCTCCCCTTTTAATATAGGAGCGATCCTTCTCTCACCAATAAAGTGGAATCATACAATGTACAGGAAAAATCCAATTATTCATAGTACTATTAAAATTTAGCAACAAATAACATTGGGGGGTATAGTTAGGTGTGAGGAGGATGCTTGGAGGCTGCAGGGTGATTTGGATAGGCTGAGTGAATGGGCAGATGCATGGCAGATGCAGTATAATCTGGATAAATGTGAGGTTATCCACTTTGGTGGCAAAAACATGAGGGTAGACTATTATCTGAATGGTGGCAGATTAGGAAAGGGGGAGATGCAACGAGACCTGGGTGTCATGGTACACCAGTCATTTAAAGTAGGCATGCAGATGCAGCAGGCAGTGAAGAAAGCAAATGGTATGTTAGCATTCATAGCGAAAGGATTTGAGTATAGGAGCAGGGAGGTTCTACTGCAGTTGTACAGGGTTTTGGTGAGGCCACACCTGGAGTATTGCGTACAGTTTTGGTCTCCAAATCTGAGGAAAGACATCCTTGCCATAGAGGGGGTACAGAGAAGATTCACCAGACTGATTCCTGGGATGTCAGGACTTTCATATGAGGAAAGATTGGATAGACTCGGCTTGTACTCGCTGGAATTTAGAAGATTGAGGGGGGATCTTATAGAAACTTACAAAATTCTTAAGGGGTTGGACAAGCTAGATGCTGGAAGATTGTTCCCGATGTTGGGGGAGTCCAGAACAAGGGGTCACAGTCTAAGGATAAGGGGGAATTCCTTTAGGACCGAGATGAGGAAAACATTCTTTGCACAGAGAGTGGTGAGTCTCTGGAATTCTCTGCCACAGAAGGTAGTTGAGGCCAGTTCATTGGCTATATTTAAGAGGGCGTTAGATGTGGCACTTGTGGCTAAAGGGATCAGGGGGTATGGAGAGAAGGCAGGTACGGGATACTGAGTTGGATGATCAGCCATGATCACATTGAATGGTGGTGCAGGCTCGAAGGGCCGAATGGCCTACTCCTGCACCTATTTTCTATGTTAACCCTTAAATTAAGAAACCTATCGCTTCTCTCGCCCATAGTTAATCATCCGTCGTTTAAACCATCCATTATTGATAAATCACTTATACGTTGGCAAAGAATATGAATTAAAACATTTGGAGACATGTATGAAAGTGGACATTTTTTTTATCATTCCGCTTGGCCGTCAATTGGGCGTAATTTACGCGTCATCATTTGCGCGCCACGTCGCAGGACGCGAGCGTCGTGACACGCACGTGAACGACGGCCAAGTGGGACAGGCCCTTCAGGAGTGAAATCGAGAGAACAAAGGCGACGAGGTTCAAGGTAGAATCGATCATTGTTAGCTCGAGGTTGGCGACAATGAGGCCACATTTAAGGGCCTGTCCCACCTGGAGAATGTTCGGCGACTGCCGGCATTATTGACGTCTCGGGTCACCGTAAAAGTCGCGGCGTGTTGCCAGGTCTCGAGGGGCTGAGCTATACGGAGAGGATGAGCAGGTGAAGGGTTTATTTGGAGCGCAGGAGGATTAGGAGTAATCGTATAGAGGTGCATGAAATAACGATGAGAGGACTAGATCAGGTCTCGAGGATCAGAGGACATGGGTGTAAAGATTTAATGGGACCTTTTTTACACAAAGGGTGGAGGTGTATGGAACGAGCTGCCAGAGGAAATAGTTGAGGCAGGCACTATTCGCAATGTTTAAGAAACAGTTGGACAGGTACATGGATAGGACAGGTTTAGAGGGATACGGGCCAAAACCAGGCAGGTGGGCCTAGTGTAGATGGGACACTTTGGTCAGTGTAGGCATGTTGGGCCGAAGTGTCTGTTTCCATTCAGTACAACTCTAAGTCTGAAGAAGGGTTTTGACCCGAAACGTCACCCATTCCTTCTCTCCAGAGATGCTGCCTGTCCCGCTGAGTTACTCCAGCTTTTTGTGTCTCTCTATGTCTCTATGAGTCAGTTTACTGTTTACAGTTTAGTTTATCGTCACGTGTACCGAGGTACAGTGAAAAGCATTTGTTGCGTGCTATCCAGTCAGCAGAAAGACAATACATCATTGCAATCGAGCCATTCGCAGCGTACAGTTACATGATAATGGAATAACATTCAGTGCAAGGTAAAGGGCCTGTCCCACTTTCAGGACCTAATTCACAACCTTTTTTACTCATGGACTTTTTTCATCATGCTAGAAAACACGCCCCGACCTACTTGATGCTACGAGTACGTCAACAAAATAGAGAGAGTACAGAGGAGATTTACTAGAATGTTGCCTGGGTTCCAGCAACTAAGTTACAGAGAAAGGTTGAACAAGTTAGGTCTTTATTCTTTGGAGCGCAGAAGGTTAAGGGGGAACTTGATTGAGGTCTTTAAAATGATGAAAGGGATAGACAGAGTTGACGTGGATAAGCTTTTCCCATTGAGGGTAGGGAAGATTCAAACAAGAGGGCATGACATGAGAATTAAGGGACAGAAGTTTAGGGGTAACATGAGGGGGAACTTCTTTACTCAGAGAGTGGTGGCTGTGTGGAATGATCTTCCAGTAGAAGTGGTGGAGGGAGGATCGATTTTAACATTTAAAAGTAAAGTGGATAGGTATATGGACGGGAAGGGAATGGAGGAGTATGGTCTGAGTGCAGGTAGATGGGACTAGGGGAAAATAAATGGTCGGCACGGACTGGAAGGGCCGAGAGGGCCTGTTTCCGTGCCGCAATTGTTATATGTTATATGGTTATAATACGATACAATAGAACTTAATTTATCCCAAGAGGGAAATTGGTCTGGAAACACGGCAAGATACATGAAACACAAAATTAAATTGACGAGTGGAAAGTCAAGGAGTGGGGATGTGCAAAGATTGTGGAGGGGGAGGGGAGGGGTGGGGAGGGGAGGGGTGCGTGGGTCGGGGAGGGGAGGGGGCAGTCTACCCCACGACAGAATGGGGAGGAGTTGTACAGTTTGCTCGCCACAGGGAAACAGGATCTCCTGTGGTGTTACTTGCAGCAGCTCAACATCATTCACATGGGTCTGAAGAAGGGTCTCGACCCGAAACTTAACCTATCTCCTTCGCTCCTTAGATGCTGCTGCACCCGCTGAGTTTCTCCAGCTTTTTGTGTAACCCCCAACATCATTCACATGTTCTGGCTGCAGAATGGGAGACCATCGGCTCATCAAGTCTACTCCGCCATCCAATAATGGCTGATCTATCAATCCCATTCTACTGCCTTTACCCTATAACCCCTGACCAAATGGAAACATCGTACACTATAAACAGTGTGATAAAGGGAAAAAGGTTCTGTGTCTATATACACACACACGCACGCACGCACGCACGCACACGCACACACAGACACAGACACAGACACAGACACAGACACAGACACAGACACAGACACAGACACAGACACAGACACAGACACACACACAGACACAGACACAGACACAGACACAGACACAGACACAGACACAGACACAGACACAGACACACACACACACACACACAGACACACAGACACACAGACACACAGACACACAGACACACAGACACACAGACACACACACACACACACACACACACACACACACACACAAATGCAAACACTAATAGTGAATAAGGACAAAACCAAGGCCCCCACGTCTATGTAGTTCAGAGCTGTAGTTATTTGGAGGTTGCAGTGTTCTATAGCCAGATGCTATTCCGTCTGGAGGCCTGTGACCAGGGGAATTCGGCTGGGACTTCTGTTCTTTGTGTTACATATAAATGACCTGGACATAGATGTAGTGGGTTGTTGGTAAATTTGCGGACAACACCAAGATTGCCCGAGCCGCAGGTGGGAGGGAAAGTATGCGCCTGCTGTCTGAGCGTACAGCGGGATATAGATCAACGACAGAGGTGGGCAGAGAAATGGAAGGTGGAGTAAAAGCCCAGACTATGCAACAGCTACTTCCCCCAGGCCGTCCGTCTCCTCCACACTCAGGGACTGATCTGAATACACACACCCCACCCCTCACCTCCCCCCCCATCTCTGCTGCTACAAAAACTCTGCACTGTACCCAAGGCACACTTGGTTTGTGTACTTTGCATTCTGTTGCACTGTTGTCCACTGTCATGCGTTGCAGTTTTGTACATTTTCTATTTACTTAGCATCTCCTTCGCTCCTTAAGATGCTGCTGCACCCGCTGAGTTTCTCCAGCTTTTTGTGTAACCTTCTATTTACTTTGTTGCACTTTAGAAACATAGAAAATAGGTGCAGGAGTAGGCCATTCGGCCCTTCCAGCCTGCACCGCCATTCAATGTGATCATGGTTGATCATCCAACTCGGTATCGTGTACCTGCCTTCTCTCCATACCCCCTGATCCCTTTAGCCACAAGGGCCACATCTAACTCCCTCTTAAATATAGCCAACGAACTGGCCTCAACGACCTTCTGTGGTAGAGAATTCCACAGAGTCGCCACTCTCTGTGTGAAAAAAAAAATTCTCATCTCGGTCCTAAAAGACTTCCCCCTTATCCTCAAACTGTGACCCCTTGTTCTGGAGTTCCCCAACATCGGGAACAATCGTCCCGATGTTGCAGGAAGGGAGGGTTTGCACCACGTGTGTAGCGTAGTATATCTATATATGTAGCATGTCTGAAGAAGGGTCTCGACACGAAACGTCGCCTATCTCCTTCGCTCCTTAGATGCTGTTGCACCCGCTGAGTTTCTGCAGCTTTTTGTGCAACCCTATATATGTAGCATGTTGTCCAATTGTGTTCTATGTAGCAGGGCTGGGGCTCACGGCCGTTGCGGATCCGGATCCGCCCCCACTCCTACTCCCAGAGTGGGGCCAAGACAATTGGGGATGGACACAAAATGCTGGATTAACTCAGCGGGACTGGCAGCATCTCTGGAGAGAAGGAACGGAGAGAGCCTTCTCCAGAGTGAAGAAGAATCTCGACCCGAAACATCATCCCATTCCTTCTCTCCTTAGATGCTGCCGGTCCCGCTGAGTTACTCCGGCATTTTGGGTCTGTCTTCAAATGACGCCACGCGCTCCCGACGGCTGTGCGGACGCACGATGACGCGCGCGATGGTCGCACGCCAGTCACTACCGGCCTGTCACGTAAATGACGGCCAAGTGGGACAGAACCTTAACTCTCTTAAATCCATCCAGTGACTTGGCCTCCACTGCCCTCTGTGGCAGGGAATTCCATAAATTCACAACTCTCTGGGTGAAAACGTTTTTTCTCACCTCAGTCTTAAATGGCCTCCCCTTTATTCTAAGACTGTGGCCCCTGGTTCTGGACTCGCCCAACATTGGGAACATTTTTCCTGCATCCAGCTTGTCCAGTCCTTTTATAATTGTATATGTTTCTATAAGATATCCCCTCATCCTTCTAAACTCCAGTGAATACAAACCCAGTCTTTCCAATTTTTCCTCATGTGACAGTCCCGCTATCTCGGGGATTAAACTCGAGGGACTGAGGGTCTGAGTCTGTGCACCCGTGATGCTGCTGCAAGTAAGATATTCATGGTACCTGGCCGTCACAGTCTTGTGCAAATGACAATAAACTCAATTTTATTTGATCTGCTTAAGCGCCAGTGTTCGTTTCCCATTCCTAGTTCATTTTGTTAACTTCCAGTCATCGATCAATCCTAGTTTTGAACGCATTGACCACAGTCCGTCAGGGTCATGGATTCCAAAGATTCACCATCCCCCCAATGCTGAGACTTCATCTCTTGACCGAGCCCTTGTTAACCAGAGGAAATATCCTCCCACAAATACAGTGTGAAGCCCTGTAAGGATTGTGTGTGATCCACATTCCTGCACTCCCGTGCAACGTTCATCCTTGCATTACCACACTGCACCACACAACTGGCCCCCTGGAAGTTTACATTCAGCCCCTCTCTCCCTCTCCCTGTGTGTCTCTTTCCCTGTCCCTTGCTCTCTCCCTCCCTCCCTCAATCTCTCTCACACCCCTCCCCCCTTCTCTCTCTCTCACACTCCCTTTCTCCCCCTATCCCTCCCTCTCTCTCTCCCCCCCTCTCTCTCTCTCTCCTCCCTCTCTCCCCTCTCTCTTTCTCTCTCTGTCCCTCTCTCTCCCCTCCCTCCCTCACTCTCTCTAACTTCATCACTCCCCTCTGTCCCCTCTCTCTCCCTCACTCTCCCTCACTCTCCCTCACTCTCCCTCACTCTCCCTCACTCTCTCTCACTCTCTCTCACTCTCTCTCACTCTCTCTCTCTCACTCTCTCTCCCTCACTCTCCCTCACTCTCTCTCTCACTCTCTCTCTCTCTCTCTCTCTCCCTCACTCTCCCTCACTCTCCCTCACTCTCCCTCACTCTCCCTCACTCTCCCTCACTCTCCCTCACTCTCCCTCACTCTCTCTCACTCTTTTTTTTTTTTTTTTTTTTTTTCATTTCAAAAACTTTATTCAACACAAATCATAAAATACAACACATCAAAACACAATCAAAAATCACACTATAATGAACAGATCATTGTAGTACAGCAGTACATTCATTTATAATCGCCTCAACCCCACGCGGCGACCAGCGCTGACGGAAGGCCTCCAGAGTCCCCGTGAACACCGCGTGTTCCCTCTCCAGGGACACACGTGCACGGACGTAGGCCCGAAAGAGGGGCAGGCAGCCGACTCTCGCCTGACCGTCGACCGCCCGCTGCCTGGACCCACGAATGGCCATCTTGGCCAGGCCAAGGAGCAAACCGACAGGTAAGTCCCCCCCCCACACTCGGCTCTCCCCACTCCCCGCCTTGTGTCCAAACACCAGGATTGTGGGGCTAAAATGCAGCCAGAACTTGAGGAACAGCCCCTTCAGATATTGGTACAGGGGCAGTAACCTCACACACTCCATATACACATGGAATACGGTCTCCTCCTCTCCGCAGAAAATACATGCGGCAGACGAGCCCGTGAACCGACTCAAAAGTTTATTACAAACCACCGCTCCATGCAGCACTCTCCACCCCAGGTCCCCAATATAAAGGGGTACAACTCCCTTATAGAAGGACCCCCACTGGGGCCCCCCGCCGCCTTCGGATGGTAACACCGTCCTCCATGGTGAGTCAGGACGGGAGACGAAGGCACGGTGGTTCAGAATGTGCAGGAGCATCCTGTACAGTGCGCGTCTCCTTGCATCACAAAATGGCATGCTGGTCATCTCAGAAAGGCAGCTCAGATTATGCGGAGCCGGAGGCCGAGAAATATCCCGAAGCCTAGGCCCGATGAGCAGATCTGACGGAGCAGGGGTAAGCTCTATCTGAACCACTCTAGGCTCGCGCCTCTCCTCGACAACCACCATGACAGGATGAGGACCAGCCACACCCGCAGCCACAACATCCCCCTCTCCTCGTGGAACAACACTCTGGCTGAACACCACCAAATTCCTCACTCTTAACACATCCCTATAGAAAACAGGCAAGCCCCTTAGAGCGGGTCGACTGACACCCGCCACCGGGAGCCGCGAGACCTCTGTCTCTCTCTATCTCTCTCCCTCCCCCCTCTCTCTCACTGTTTCTCCCCCCCTCTCTCTCTATCCCTCTCGCTCTCTCCCTCTCTCTCTCTCTCTCTCTCTCTCTCTCTGTCTGTTTTTGTATTTCTCTCTCTCCCTGTCTCTCTCTCGGTCTCTCTCTCGGTCTCTGTCTCTCTCTCTCTGTCTCTCTCTCTGTCTCTCTCTGTCTTTCTCTCTCTCTGTCTCTCTCTGTCTCTCTGTCTCTCTGTCTCTCTCTGTCTCTGTCTCTCTCTCTCTCTCTCTCTCTCTCTCTCTCTCTCTCTCTCTGTCTCTCTCTCTCTCTCTCTGTCTCTCTTTCTCTCTGTGTCTCTCTCTCTGTCTCTGTCTCTGTCTCTCTCTGTCTTTCTCTCTCTCTCTCTCTGTCTCTGTCTCTGTCTCTCTCTGTCTTTCTCTCTCTCTGTCTCTCTCTGTCTCTCTCTGTCTCTCTCTGTCTTTCTATCTCTGTCTCTCTCTGTCTCTCTCTCTCTGTCTCTCTCTCTCTGTCTCTCTCTCTGTCTCTCTTTCTCTCTGTGTCTCTCTCTCTGTCTCTGTCTCTGTCTCTCTCTGTCTTTCTCTCTCTCTCTCTCTGTCTCTGTCTCTGTCTCTCTCTCTCTTTCTCTCTCTCTCTCTCTCTTTTTTCTCTCTCTCCCTCACATGCCTACTCACCCCTCCATCTCCTCTTCTTTCTATCTCCTCTCTGTCCTTCTCTATCTCTGTGTCTCTCCGTGTCTCTCTGTCTGTGTGTGTGTACGTGTGTCTCTCTCTTTATCTTTCCCCCTCCGTGTCTCTTCTCTCTCTCTCTCTCTCTCTCTCTCTCTCTCTCTCTCTCTCTATGTCTCTCTCTCTCTCCCTCTCTCTGTCTCTGTCTGTCTGTCTCTCTCTCTCTCTCTCTCTCTCTATCACACACACATACACAACCACACACAACCACAAAGAGCCCAGATGCCCAGATGCTGAGCACAATGTTGCAGCTGCCTGCCTGCCTGCCTCTCTAACTCATCAGATGGCAGGAGCCCCTGATAATGGCTCCATGTACTAGGAAGTGGGGTCCACATGGATGAGCCTTGGCCTTATCAGAACATAGCATAAACTTTACCATAAGTCAGAGACACTTTCTTGCTTACAGTCTAGTAACTGCGAAAAAATTAATACTAACATTTCAGTATTTAGTATTTGGAAAAAAAACAGCAGCCCCCACAATTAAAATGTGGATTACGGAAATCATAGAACTATAGATCATAGAAACATAGACAATAGGTGCAGGAGTAGGCAATTCGGCCCTTCGAGCCTGCACCGCCATTCAATATGATCATGGCTGATCATCCAACTATCCCGTACCTGCCTTCTATCCATACCCCCTGATCCCCTTAGCCACAAGGGCGACATCTAGCTCCCTCTTAAATATAGCCAATGAACTGGCCTCAACTACCTTCTGTGGCAGAGAGTTCCAGAGACCCACCACTCTCTGTGTGAAAAATGTTTTTCTCATCTCGGTCCTAAAAGACTTCTCCCTTATCCTTAAGCTGTGACCCCTTGTCCTGGACCTCCCCAACATCGGGAACAATCTTCCTGCATCTAGCCTGTCCTACCCCTTAAGAATTTTGTAAGCCTCTATAAGATCCCCCCTCAATCTCCTAAATTCCAGTGAGTACAAGCCGAGTCTATCCAGTCTTTCTTCATATGGAAGTCCTGCCATCCCAGGAATCAGTCCGGTGAACCTTCTCTGTACTCCCTCTATGGCAAGAATGTCAAGAATATCTTTCCTCAGATTAGGAGACCAAATCTTGGATGCTTTCAAGAGAGAGTTAGATAGGGCTCTTAAAAATAGCGGAGTCAGGGTATATGGGGAGAAGGCAGGAACGGGGTACTGATTGGGGATGATCAGCCATGATCACATTGAATGGCGGTGCTGGCTCGAAGTCCTGCCATCCCAGGAATCAGTCTGGTGAACCTTCTCTGTACCCCCTCTATGGCAAGAATGTCCATCCTCAGATTAGGAGACCAAAACTGTACGCAATACTCCAGGTGTGGCCTCACCAAGACCCTGTACAACTGCAGTAGTCTGAGTCTGCAGGGGTTACACAAAAAGCTGGAGAAACTCAGCGGGTGCAGCAGCATCTAAGGAGCGAAGGAGACAGGCGACGTTTCCGGTCGAGACCCTTCTTCAGACTGAGTCTGCAAATGACCGAGACCTTGCATTTGGAAAAAAATATGATTTGTCTTAATTGAATTATTTGTTTGAAACTGAATTGGTTTAACACAGAATCAGGATTGAAACTTGAGTTTGGGATTGGATGAATCTCCTGTTATCTTGTTATTTGTCATTTATTTTTTCATTTTCCATTTCTCTCTATTAGTTTATAGTTTCCCCTTATCTTTTTCTCTCTTTATCTGCATTCTTTTAAAAAAAAATTAAAAAGTGAAGCTCTGTAAGAAATCTGTAATTAAATTCTCGTTTACTCCTATTTGTATGCATGCTTCTAATAATTAAAAATTAATAATAAGATGTGCCTTGGCCTTAGGTAATTGGTTTGGTAACGGGTGTCACAGCGGGCAATTTCCACGTGTAACGGCATTCCCGGAGTGTCGGCCAGAGTTGATTAATTCTCAAGCTTTCTCTTCTCTTCCCAACAGGGTCACGGCTGAAAATGATTTCCTCCACACTTTAATCCAAAAGGTTGTCGTTGCCAAGGACATAAACCACAAGGGTCAAGGTAAGATGTTCCTTTCCGATTCCCTCCACGCTGGAGGCAGCAAAGTCGTTGTCCCCTCCAAATCGGGTTGTGTCAACGCTTATCTCCGCTCTGCCTGCGTGTGCACTCGAGTTTATCCCCCCCCCCCCCCCCACCTTCTCCACCATCCCACGCCAACCCCACCCTCATTCCCACAAAGATGGTTGTGAACGATCGCAGCGGGACCTGGATCGATTGGACAGGTGGGCGGAGGGATGGTTGAAGGAATTTAATACTGAGAAGTGTGAGGTGTTGCGTATTGGAATGTCAAGTCAAAGTCAAAGTCAAAAGAGTTTATTGTCATGTGTCCCTGACAGGACAATGAAAATCTTTCTTTGCATAGCACAACAGGACATAGAAGGCATTGACTACAATTCTATACGTAAATACACCCATGAATTAATAAATTAATAAAGTGCAAATAACAGATGGAGGGATATTAATGTTCAGAGTTTTGTCCGAGCCAGGTTTAATAGCCTGATGGCTGTGGGGAAGTAGCTATTCCTGAACCGGGTTGTTGCAGTCTTCAGGCTCCTGTACCTTCTACCCGAAGGTAGCGGGGAGATGAGTGTGTGGCCAGGGTGGTGTGGGTCCTTGATGATGCTGCCAGCCTTTTTGAGGCAGCGACTGCGATAGATCCCCTCGATGGAAGGAAGGTCAGAGCCGATGATGGACCGGGCAGTGTTTACTACTTTTTGTAGTCTTTTCCTCTCCAGGGCGCTCAAGTTGCCGAACCAAGCCACGATGCAACCGGTCAGCAAGCTCTCTACTGTGCACCTGTAGAAGTTAGAGAGAGTCCTCCTTGACAGAACAACTCTCCGTAATCTTCTCAGGAAGTAGAGGCGCTGATGAGCTTTCTTAATAATTGCATCTGTGTTCTCGGACCAGGAAAGATCTTCACAGATGTGCACGCCCAAGAATTTGAAGCTCTTGACCCTTTCAACCATCGACCCATTGATATAAACGGGACTGTGGGTCCCCATCCTACTCCTTCCAAAGTCCACAATCAGTTCCTTGGTTTTGCTGGTGTTGAGGGCCAGGTTGTTGTGCTGGCACCATATGGACAGTTGCTCGATCTCTCTTCTATACTCTGACTCATCCCCATCAGTGATACGCCCCACAACAGTGGTGTCGTCAGCGAACTTGATGATGGAGTTCACGCTATGACCGGCTACGCAGTCATGAGTATAGAGTGAGTACAGCAGGGGGCTGAGCACGCAACCCTGAGGTGCTCCCGTGCTGATTGTTATCGAGTCTGACACATTTCCACCAATACGGACAGACTGTCGGACAAGGGCAGGACCGACACGGTGAATGGTGGGCCTCTGGGATAGTGGTGTAGAGCAGAGGGATCTAGGACGACAGGTGCAAGGTCGAGTCGCCGCAAGATAAGATGGTCAAAAGGGTTTTTGGCACTTTGGCCTTCATCAGTATTGAGTGTAGAATGTTTAAGAAGGAACTACAGATGCTGGAAAATCGAAGGTAGACAAAAATGCTGGAGAAACTCAGCGGGTGAGGCATCATTTATGGAACAAAGGAAATAGGCAACGTTTCGGGTCGAAACCCTTCTTCAGACTGATCCCCCCTCAATCTCCTAAATTCCAGCAAGTACAAGCCGAGTCTATCCAGTCTTTCTTCATATGGAAGTCCTGCCATCCCAGGAATCAGTCCGGTGAACCTTCTCTGTACTCCCTCTATGTCAAGAATGTCTTTCCTCAGATTAGGAGACCAAATCTTGGATGCTTTCAAGAGAGAGCTAGATAGGGCTCTTAAAAATAGCGGAGTCAGGGTATATGGGGAGAAGGCAGGAACGGGTTACTGATTGGGGATGATCAGCCATGACCACATTGAATGGCGGTCTGAAGAAGGGTTTCGACCCGAAACGTCGCCTATTTCCTTCGCTCCATAGATGCTGCCCCACCCGCTGAGTTTCTCCAGCATATTTGTCTACCTATTGAGTATTGAAGTTGGGAGGTCATGTTGCAGTTGTATAAGACGTTGGTGAGACCGCATTTAGAATATTGTGTTCAGTTCTGGGCACCGTGTTACAGGAAAGATATTGTCAAGCTTGAAAGGGTTCAGAAAGGATTTACAAGGATGTTGCCAGGTCTAGAGGGTGTGAGAGGTTGAGTAGGTTGGGTCTCTATTCCATGGAGCACAGGAGGATGAGGGGTGATCTTATAAAATACATATAACATATAACAATTACAGCACGGAAACAGGCCCTCTCGGCCCTTCCAGTCCGTGCCGACCAGGTTATAGAGGTGTCTAACAACATGAGAGAAATAGAATGGGTAGATGCACAGTCTTTTACCCAGAGTAGGGAATCAAGGACCAGGGGACATGGGTTCAAGGTGAAGGGGAAAAGATTTAATAGGAATCCAAGGGGTAACTTTTTCACACAGAGGGTGGTGGGTGTATGGAACGAGCTGCCAGAGGAGGTGGTTGAGACTGGGACTGTCCCATTGTTTAAGAAACATTTGGACGAGTACATGGATAGGACAGATTTGGAGGGAATGGGCCAAGCGCAGGCAGGTGGGACTGGTGTAGCTGGGACATTGTTGGCCAGTGTGGGCGAGTTGGGCCGAAGGGCCTGTTTCCACACTGTATCACTCTATGACTCTATGGCCCGGTTTGGGGGGACCTCCGTGAGGTGGGGGTGGGGTGGGGGGGGGGGGGGAGGAGCCGGCAGGGAGTTCTGTGTAACTGTCAGCGCCCTCATGTGGCAGCTATTTGCATACCTTGGGTACGCAAGCAAAGAATTTCACTGTGACTTGTCACATGTGACAATGAAGTGTTCAATTCAACTCAACTCCCGGTCTTCTTCTTCTTCGAGTCCGTTGCAATGTCAGATGTGGTTGTGCCAGTATCTGGCGCAGGTCACGGCTGGTCGGGTCGGTTCAGCCAGGTTTATACTCTCTAGAACTTAGGAGATTGAGGGGGGATCTTATAGAAACTTACAAAATTCTTAAGGGGTTGGACAGGCTAGATGCAGGAAGATTGTTCCCGATGTTGGGGAGGTCCAGGACAAGGGGTCACAGCTTAAGGATAAGGGGGAAATCCTTTAGGACCGAGATGGGAAGGACTTTTTTCACACAGAGAGTGGTGGGTCTGTGGAACTCTCTGCCACAGAGGGTAGTTGAGGCCAGTTCATTGGCTATATTTAAGAGGGAGTTAGATGTGGCCCTTGTGGCTAAGGGGATCAGGGGGTATGGAGAGAAGGCAGGTACGGGATACTGAGTTGGATGATCAGCCATGATCACATTGAATGGCGGTGCAGGATCGAAGGGCCTAATGGCCTACTCCTGCATCTAATTTCTATGTTTCTGTTTCAATGTTCTGGGGGCTGCACTGGGAGATGGGGGTTGTCACACTCCAGTAGGTGGGACATTGTCTGTACTGCTCCACAGCTGCATGTGTCTTCTGCCTGGTAGTTCCATGCTTTCATAAGTCCTTTGCACCTCCCCTGCTCCACTCGTAATCTGTTGAGGGTCTTCCAGGTTGGCCAATAGTGCACAATGCTGGTGTCACTAATCTGGTCAGGCAGCTTTTCTGCAGAAAAGGAATATGAGATGTTTCAGGTCGAGTCCCTTCTTCCAGGATATGTTTCCATGCTGAGAAAATGGAGCGGCTGGGCTTGTGCACTCTGGATTTTAGAAGGATGAGAGGATATCTTATTGAAACATATAAGATTCTTAAGGGTTTGGACACACTAGAGGCATGACATGAGAATTAAGGGACAGAGGTTTAGGGGTAACATGAGGGGGAACTTCTTTACTCAGAGAGTGGTGGCTGTGTGGAATGATCTTCCAGCAGAAGTGGTGGAGGCAGGATCGATTTTAACATTTAAAAGTAAAGTGGATAGGTATATGGACGGGAAGGGAATGGAGGGGTATGGTCTGAGTGCAGGTAGATGGGACTAGGGGAAAATAAATGGTCGGCACGGTCAGGAAGGGCCAGGAAGGCCTGTTTCCGTGCTGTAATTGTTATATGGTTATATATGGAAGGACAGGAATAGATGACATTTCGGGTCGAGACCCTTCTTCAGACAATGCATACAAATAGCGGCCCCCCACGGCGCGGACAAAGTGTCGCAGGCTCCCCCTTTTTATTCCCCTCCCCCCCCCCCGGCAGATCCCCCGCCCCATTGTCCTTTGTCCCCCCATTGTCCATTGTTCTTCCCCTCCCCCCCTCTACCGCGGTGGTCCTCCACGCTCTCATCGCCCATCGACCGCGGGTCGAACCGTGAGGCATAGTCGCGGCGGCCACGAGGCTTCGCCTGAGCCGAGGTCCCATCGTCGCGGGGCTTCAACGCTGTCGACGCCTCCGTGGTGCCGGTCCCGGGCCCCGTCGGCCGCTTTGCCCGACCCGGGCTTCTACGCGGCGATCCGGGAGGCATCGAGACCACGGCGCCTCGATAAAGGCCTCCGGCTGCGTTCCTGAAAAACGTCACCCATTACTTTTCTCCCAGGATCTACAGGCGCTGGTTTACACTGAAAGGCACGAAGGGCTGGTGTAACTCTATACCTCGGGCAACATCTTAATTTCCGCACGATCATACGCCATAAATGCAGAATTAGGCCATCCTGTCTACTCCGCCATTCAATCACGGCTGATCTATCCTTCCCTCTCAACCCCATTCCCCTGCCTTCTCCCCATAACCCCTGACACCCGCACTAATCAAGAATCTACCTATCTCTGCTTTGAAAATACCCATTGACTTGGCCTCCACAGCCATCAGTGGCCTTGAATTCCACAGATTCACCGCCCCCCCTTACTGATTCCTGGGATGTCAGGACTGTCTTATGAAGAAAGACTGGATAGACTCGTTTTATACTCTCTAGAATTTAGGAGATTGAGAGGGGATCTTATAGAAACGTTCAAAATTCTTAAGGGGTTGGACAGGCTAGATGCAGGAAGATTGTTCCCGATGTTGGGGAGGTCCAGGACATTAGGATATTTTGCAACTATCTCCAAGGAACAAGGGGTTCCCCAGCTTATGGAACTCCTGACTCATGGAAATCCAACCACGCAAATGTTGCCATGAATTATTGAAGCATTTTTCTCAAGATGGTCATAATAATAATGAAATGTTTCATGGTACTCATTAACAACTAGAGGTAATATATCAAACTTGGAAGAACAAACAGCACCTCGTGTTCAGATTGGTAGCTCACAACTCAACGGTAGAACATTGAACGTTGCCAATTTTCAGTGACGCCATTTTTACTTCCCCCCCCCCCCCCACCTCCCCCCAATCCCACCTCACTTCCCAACCTGTCCTCTCCACCTTCCGTATATATCCTTCCCTCTGGCTTTACATTTCATTCATGGAGTCATACAGCGTGCAAACAGGCCCTTCGGCCCAACTTGCCCACACTGACCAATATGTCCCATCTGCACCAGTCCCAATTGCCTGTGTTGAGCCCAAATCACTCTAAGCCTGTGCTTTCCATGTACCTGACCAAATCTCTTAAACGTTGCGATTGTGCCTGCCTCATCTACCTCCTCCGGCGGCTCGTTCCATACACCCACCTCCCTCTGTGTGGAAAAAGTTACCCCCAGATTCCCACTAAACCTTTCCCCCATCCCACCTTAAGCCTATATCCCCTAGTTCTCGATTCCCCTGCTCTGGACAAGAGGCATTGTGCGTCTACCTGGTCTATTCCTGTTCTCCTCTTTCCTTATCTGTCTCCTCCTCATCTCCCCTGTCCATCCATTTGCCAATCCACCCAGAGAAATAAATGACTGCAGATGTCTGTTTATACCATAGATAGACCTAGATAATCATAGAAACATAGAAATTAGGTGCAGGAGTAGGCCATTCGGCCCTTCGAGCCTGCACCCCATTCAATGTGATCATGGCTGATCATCCAACTCAGTATCCCGTACCTGCCTTCTCTCCATACCCTCTGATCCCCTTAGCCACAAGGGCCACATCTAACTCCCTCTTAAATATAGCCAATGAACTGGCCTCAACTACCCTCTGTGGCAGAGAGTTCCAGAGACCCACCACTCTCTGTGTGAAAAAAGTCCTTCTCATCTCGGTCCTAAAGGATTTCCCCCTTATCCTTAAGCTGTGACCCCTTGTCCTGGACCTCCCCAACATCGGGAACTATCTTCCTGCATCTAGCCTGTCCAACCCCTTAAGAATTTTGTAAGTTTCTATAAGATCCCCTCTCAATCTCCTAAATTCTAGAGAGTATAAACCGAGTCTATGCAGTCTTTGTTCATAAGACAGTCCTGACATCCCAGGAATCAGTCTGGTTAATAGTGAGATTAAACGAGAACTTACCAGTTCGAAGTTTGATCTTTATTTTATGAGGAGTTACGATGAGGGATTACGTGAAGAAGCCCCGCCTGGCGCTGGAACGGCATACTTCAAAGCAGCGGCATGAAAAACACAGAAACCAATAGCCGAAGTAAAATAGTAAGGCTCAAAATAGACTAGAACTACCAGATGATCATTTACATTATGAGGGTTGGGAGTGGAGGGAACGTAATCCCTCATCGTAACTCCTCATAAAATAAAGATCAAACTTCGAACTGGTAAGTTCTCGTTTAATCTCACTATTTTACTTCGGAGTCACGTGAGTGACTACGTGAAGATTTTGAAGCTCTGTGTCTTTCATGTCGTAAATTCATTTCATACGACTCTGTTTAGTCAAAACAGTAGTGAGTAAATAGTATTTTTAGGACATTGTTACAATTTATGTAATAAGTCCTTTAAGCATAAAAAAGAACAACTTTTTAAATAATAACCCCTCTACCTTAGGGGAAAATTACAAAATAAATTGATAAATGTTGTCAATGGTAACATAAATTGATAATATAAATCGATAATATAAAACAAAGCAAGCATTAAAGAGAACCCATTACTGTGTGTCCAAAACCTGGCACCGTGACAACAGGTTTATTCTAGAACTTTGAAAATCTCTTCTCTAGACCACCCTGCGGCCTCTAAAATTTTATCGAGTAGCACGTCCTGTACCTTTGCCACGGACGTAGCTGCCGCCCTAGTGGAGTGAAATTTAAACACATCAGTATCTATTCTTGCTAGACACAAACCATCCAGAAATAGTTTGAACTAAACCTTTTGTATGTGGCTTTTTGTGTGTTATTAATAACACTTTCTCAGAACCTCTGAGATTTTGGTTACCTCAATGTATTGAGTTAAATGCTTAACCACACACAATGTTTCATCATTAGGATATGCTTTAAACATTACCTTCATTCCAGTTCTTCCTGGTCTGCTTTGTTTGATCAAGTCATAAACATAAAACATAATGTTATCTGTAGTCACATGTATGCAATCCAACCGTTACAACTGCAAAGCTTGTACTCTTTTGAGCTGATACCAATGCCATTAACTTTACCACCTTGAATGTTAATTTCTGCAAAGACATTGAATTAATTGGAGTCCATTGTTTAAACAAAGTGAGAACAATGCTAACATCCCAAATTCCTGTATATATGGGTTTAGGATGATTTTATTGAAATTCCTTTCATGAATCGGGATACTAATGGGTGAGACCCAACTGAATTCCGACCTGAAATTTGTCCTAAATAGGATGACAATGCACTACGAGCACAATTAATGGCACTATAACTCAAATGCTCATCAAACTGTAACCCAGCAAGGAACTCTAATACATTTGAAATGTTTGCAGTATGATAAGATATCTTTGACTGTGTACAAACTTCCCATTTCCTTATATGCGACTTATATTGTTTTAGTGCTATTCCTCCAAGCTGCAACTATAACATCCATGGTCCTGTCCGACAGTACAACTCTTGCAATGGTCTGGTCAGAACCTGCAGATTAACAAATTCATATGATCATGCAATGGATGAATTCCTTTTGTTACTGGTTGTGTCAACAGATAGTCGCAACTGGGAATTACCATACATGGTTCAATAATCATATTAGCATCAATGGGAACCATGACTGCGTGGGCCAATCTGACACCACCAAAATTGCCTTCGACAGCGTCTTGCGCTTTTTATTGAGACATTGCCCAATGAGACAGAATGGGGGAAAATCATAAAAGAACAAATTCCCCAGTGTAGCGAGAAAACATCCACCGCTACTGCCCCTGGATCGTGTTCCCCAAGACACGTATTTGGGCAATTGGTGATTCAATCTAGATGCAAACAGATCAATGTCCGGCACTCCATACCGACTGACAATATTTTGAAATTTTGTGGATTAACATCCATTCTGTATTGTCTTTAAATATTCGTGATCTTTTGTCTGCCACAACATTGTCTCTCCCCGAGAGATAAATAGCTGAAAGCCAAATATTTTTTTTTTGCCATACACCATTGCCACATCTGGTTTACCAGATGATCACATGATATTGATCTGACACCACCCATGTGATTGATATATGCCACAGCTGTGGTATAATCTATTTGTACTTGGACATGCAAGTCCTATTATATAAGTATATATTATAAGCATAAGTTATATTAATGATTTGGACGAGGGAATTCAATGCAACATCTCCAAATTTGCAGATGATACCAAGCTGGGGGGTATAGTTAGGTGTGAGGAGGATGCTTGGAGGCTGCAGGGTGATTTGGATAGGCTGAGTGAATGGGCAGATGCATGGCAGATGCAGTACAATGTGGATAAATGTGAGGTTATCCACTTTGGTGGCAAAAACATGAGGGTAGACTATTATCTGAATGGTGGCAGATTAGGTAAGGGGGAGATGCAACGAGACCTGGGTGTCATGGTACACCAGTCATTGAAAGTAGGCATGCAGGTGCAGCAGGCAGTGAAGAAAGCAAATGGTATGTTAGCATTCATAGCGAAAGGATTTGAGTATAGGAGCAGGGAGGTTCTACTGCAGTTGTACAGGGTTTTGGTGAGGCCACACCTGGAGTACTGCGTACAGTTTTGGTCTCCAAATCTGAGGAAAGACATCCTTGCCATAGAGGGGGTACAGAGAAGATTCACCAGACTGATTCCTGGGATGTCAGGACTTTCATATGAGGAAAGATTGGATAGACTCGGGTTTGTACTCGATGGAATTTAGAAGATTGAGGGGGGATCTTATAGAAACCTACAAAATTCTTAAGGGGTTGGAGAAGCTAGATGCTGGAAGATTGTTCCCGATGTTGGGGGAGTCCAGAACAAGGGGTCACAGTCTAAGGATAAGGGGGAATTCCTTTAGGACCGAAATGAGGAAAACATTCTTTACACAGAGAGTGGTGAGTCTCTGGAATTCTCTGCCACAGAAGGTAGTTGAGGCCAGTTCATTGGCTATATTTAAGAGGGCGTTAGATGTGGCACTTGTGGCTAAAGGGATCAGGGGGTATGGAGAGAAGGCAGGTACGGGATACTGAGTTGGATGATCAGCCATGATCACATTGAATGGCGGTGCAGGCTCGAAGGGCCGAATGGCCTACTCCTGCACCTATTTTCTATGTTTCTATGTTTCTATGTCCTTTAATGAAGGGCAATAAGCTTTTAATACATAAAATGTTACCAAGAGCTCCAAATAATTAATACCATATGTTTGGAACAATAACTCCTCTTGGACAGCCCATCTGCCTCTACAGCTGGTCTCATTATCCGTATCCCCCCCCCCCCCCCCCCCCCATCCGAGAGAACTTCGTCATTTTGCAAAAACACTACTGGCTGATGAACTACAAAGTTCTTAGCAGCTTATGGAACATTCTCAATCCACCAATGTAATTCTGATAAAGTTCCCTTAGGCAATTGCATTGGCTTATCAAATGGCTTGCTCGCTGAATAAGCGCTTGAGTTTTTGCCCTTTGAAGATTTTGGTAATGTTGATGACCAAACTCTACTGTCTGGAAATGCTGCTGCCAATTTACCAATAACCTTGGCAACCTCTCGGATGGAGGGATAAGGTTTGTAAATCAGGTCTTGACACACATTTGTCAAATCCAACACTTATCCATTGGTAAAGTTACCAACATGGTAACTGAGTTAATCTCGAACCCCAGATATTCAATGGTTTGGGATTGCTGTAACTTAGATTTGTTGGATGGATCAGGAACCCAACTTCTCAAACAACTTGTAGTTGCTGAGACTAATTTTCCACCTGGCTCCTGATTAGCATTGACAATTAAATGTCATCTAGATAAGCCATAACGATGTACTTTTGTGCCTAAAGCAGTGCAAATGCTGGCTTAATCCTTTAAGGCAAAGCTTGTAGTACCACAAACTGTCTCATCCATAAACTTTAATTACCTACGAAATTATGGTGAATTGGGACCGAAATGTGCATCTCTTCAATTTATTGTAGCCATATAACCACCTGTTGATACCTGCTGTATTGCAGTGTTGAATGTGTCCATTTTAAAAATTTTTACTGGACAATATATTTAATTGTGTGAGATCTAACATGATTCTACAACCCCATCTTCTACGGTCTGGGGAAATATTTGATACAATTGTTGTGGATCCTTTCCTGTTTCTCAATACCTCCTTCCTCACACAAATTCTTACGTCTTTGTCAATTTGAATTATTCCAAGACTATAAACATGAAGAATGATCAGGTTATTGTGTCCCAATGGATCCATACCTCTTCATCATCAACATTTGGAGTCTACCACCAATCTGAGGTTCATCCAAACATCCTTCTTTAATAGGATTAAGTTTTGTACCTCCCCAACTGTTTGACGAAATTACCTCCTTACCCAAAATATGGGTGTACATTCGTTATTTTATTTAATATATGGTCCCTAGATAAGGGACGTATCAGATTTAAACTGATAAGAACAGATACCATACTTAATCTTAGCCAAAAAGCCGAGAAGCGATTTGCTGGCTGGAAATTCTTCCTTATCATACTCCTGCCTCGGCTCAAATCAAATCCCTTTTCCATATGAACAGCCTACTGGCCAACTGAAGGGTTTCACAAGACCAACAGTTTCTTCCCCTTCATCCATACTTAATTTGCTTAAACAGATTTCCTCCGAATCAATAACCAGGAGTTTGAACATTGCTTGTCCTGTAAATCTTTGGATGTAAAAGAGGCCGAATGGCAATCTTCCATTTATATAATTTAACTCAAATGAGTTTGCAGAATAAACCTAACATATTTTGTTTCATTCTGAACTTTAGTCATTCCACAACCTTCCAGCTTGTCTAAAAAGACAGTGATGCCAATTAGTTTGAGGATTCTTTTAATCGTAATTCCTGCGCCCGCCTCACCGCCTCCACCAGGTATAGTAACTTTGTGCCCTTCAGACACACCTGGATTTGCATTGTGGTGGGTACTTCTGACCACAAACACCACTTTCAGGGTCTGTCTCATACAGCCCTGGTACTCCTGAAACTCGTTCAAGGAGACTTCCTCCAGTCCATACCCAGGCACTGGGGTTTCAAATTCCCAATTCGAATTGGCACCATATTCACGATATGGAACCCCCTCAGGGCCTGCCTGGGAATATTCTGGGTACTTAGACCCTTGGTTGATATTATTTGGAGTATTTCCTCCATTAGATCCATACTTAGCCAATTTTAGGCTTACCTTACAGGATCTTTTAGAAACCTCAGGCCTTTCAAGCCTCTTTTTACTTTTTAGGCACTGGGTTTTCATGTTTTGTTTGTGGAGCAACTAAAGGCTCCCTAATGGGTATTTCAATCGGCCACCGGTATCGGAACCGGCTCCGCAATAGTCTGCTGTCCCGACTTTTTACACCCCGGGACGCACGTTTTACCCGCGATTTTTTTAAAACATTTTTATTTTTTATTTTTATTTAAACACCTGCTGGTTTCCTACCAGCCTACGGAGTTTTAAGAAAACGCCCTGGAAGTAAAATAATTTTACTTACCTGCGGGCCGTTTCCTTACCGCTGTGCTGGAGCTGCGCTCTGCAGCTCTTCCTTTGCTGATAGCGTCGACGTAATGCCGATCCAGCGCCAGGCGGGGTCTTCTTCACGTAGTCACTCACGTGACTCCGAAGTAAAATCAATCCATCAAGTCTACTCCTCCATTCGATCATGGCTGATCTATCTCTCTCTCCTAACCCCATTCTCCTGCCTTCTCTCCATAACATCTGACACCCGTACTAATCAAGAATCTATCTGTCTCCGCCTTAAAAATATCCACTGACTTGGCTTCCACAGCCTTCTGTGGCAAAGAATTCCACAGATTCACAACCCTCTGACTAAAGAAATCTCATCTCCTTCCTAAAAGAACGTCCTTTAATTCTGAGGCTATGACCTGTGGTCCAAGTCAAGTCAAGTCAGGTTCATCCGTCACATACACATACGGGATGTGCAGTGAAATGAAAAGTGGCCGTGCCTGCGGACTTTGTGCAACAAACAAACAAACAAACAACCAACAAACTACAAACAGAATCACGTTCTTTTTCATATTAAATATTGTGGGTGGTATTGTGGTCCAGTAAGTTAGTAGAGTTAGTCCCTGGTGAGATAGGAGTTTACGGGCCGAATGGCCTCTGGGAAGGAACTCCTTCTACTCCTCTCCGTTCTCACAGCATGGCAACGGGGGCGTTTGCCTGACCGTAAGAGCTGGAACAGTCCGTTGCAGGGGTGGAAGGGGTCTCCCATTATCTTATTGGCTCTGGAGTTGCACCTTCTGATGTATAGTTCCTGCAGAGGGGCGAGAGAAGTTCCCATAGTGCGTTCGGCCGAACGCACTACTCTCTGCAGAGCCTTCTTGTCCTGGGCAGAGCAATTCCCAAACCAGATTGTAATGTTTCCGGACAAGATGCTTTCCACAGCCGCAGAGTAGAAGCATTGGAGGATCCTCGGAGACACTCTGAATTTCCTCAATTGCCTGAGGTGGTAAAGGTGCTGCCTTGCCTTACTCACGAGTGCTGCAGCGTGCGATGTCCATGTCACATCCTCAGAGATGTGGACTCCCAAGTATTTAAAACAGCTCACCCTATCCACAGTATCCCCATTTATCCTCAATGGTGTGTACGTCCTCGGATGATGTGCCCTCCTAAAGTCCACAATCAGGTCCTTCGTTTTTTTGGTGTTCAAGAGGAGGCTGTTATCCTGACACCAGAGTGCCAGATCAGCTACCTCCTCCAGGTAGGCCTTCTCATCGTTGTCTGAGATCAGGCCCACTACCACAGTGTCATCAGCAAACTTGATTATCATATAACCATATAACCATATAACAATATGGACGGGAAGGGAATGGAGGGGTATGGTCTGAGTGCAGGTAGATGGGACTAGGGGAAAATAAATGGTCGGCACGGACTGGAAGGGCCGAGAGGGCCTGTTTCCGTGCTGTAATGGTTATATGGTTATATGGTTTTCAACAATGATGAATGAAATGAATGAATTAATTAATGTTAACCATCTACCCTCAATTAAAATGCATGACGACTTTTTCAACCACAAATTCTTTAAAGGCTGCTCTCTCCTGATAGATTTTTTGTTGTACAATAAGCTTTATTCACAAGGGGAAAACCATTCAAGAGGTCAAACACCAAACTTGCGTGCACTCATAGATTACTCACGTGCTCTCCCTATTACAACGCGAGTCTATTTTGCTGGCAGCTATTTCAATTATTTTTTTGGCCCATTAACATTAAATGAGAGAACGCTTTTTGAAATGGAGACTCATATCATTGCCTGAACCCATTTGACAGAGGATATTTATCTGCATTAATGAGGCAGAATTGTGCTCCTTGCTGCTGCGAGCTTTGTGGGTCAGTGGAAGCCACAATCCATCCCACTGTGACCCCACTGTGACCCCCCACCCTTCACCCCCAAGCGGATTGTAGCATTGGCTACCCCATCTCACTAGCTGCTGATAATAAGTTTGTAAGTTATAGGAGCAGAATTAGGCCATTCGGCCCATCAACTCCGCCATTCATATAACCATATATCAATTACAGCATGGAAACAGGCCATCTCGGCCCTTCCAGTCCGTGCCGAACACTTACTCTCATCTAGTCCCATCTACCTGCACTCAGACCATACCCCTCCATCCCCTTCCCGTCCATATACCTATCCAATTTATTTTTAAATGATAAAATCGAACCTGCCTCCACCACTTCCACTGGAAGCTCATTCCACACAGCCACCACTCTCTGAGTAAAGAAGTTCCCCTTCATGTTACCCCTAAACTTCTGTCCCTTAATTCTCATGTCATGCCCTCTTGTTTGAATCTTCCCTACCCTCAATGGGAAAAGCTTATCCATGTCAAATCTGTCTATCCCTTTCATCATTTTAAAGACCTCAATCAAGTCCCCCCTTAACCTTCTGCACTCCAAAGAATAAAGACCTAACATGGCTGGTCTATTTTTCCCTCTCAACCCCATTCTCCTGCCTTCTCCCCATGCTCATTTGTTCTAGGAGCAGAATTAGGCCATTCGGCCCATCGTCTATGCCATTCAATCATGGCTGATCTATCTTTCCTTCTTAACACCATTCTCCTGCCTTCTCTCCATAACCCCTGACACCCGTACTAATCAAGAATCTGTCAATCTCCACCTTAAAAATATGAATGGACTTGGCCTCCACAGCCTTCTGTGGCAGTGAATTCCACAGATTCACCACCCTCTGATGAAAGAAATTCCTCCTCATCTTTCTAAAGGTAGTTTCATATATTATGGATGTCATAGATTCATAAGAGCACAAGAAATGAGTGATTATCAAGCATCTAAGTTCATAGGTCAGAGGAGCAGAATTAGACCACTCCAGTTTGCTCCGCCATTCAACCATGACTGATCTATCTCTCCCTCTCAACCCCATTCTCCTGCCTTCTCCCTGTATCCCCTGACCCCCCCTTACTAATCAAAAATCTGTCATTCCCCATTTTAAAAACACCCACTGACTTGGCCTCCACAATGAATTCCACCGACTCGCCACCTCCTCATCACCTGTTTAAAGGTACATCCTTTTATTCTGAGTCATTGCCCTCTGGTCCAAACTCTCCCACTTGAGAGGGAGAGATAGATCAGCCATGAATGAATGGCGGAGTAGACTTGATGGGCCAAATGGCCTAATTCTTCTCCTATCACTTACGAACCTATAAGAACGTGCAAACTTCGCACGGACAGAATCAGGGAGGAGAATTGTAGCCAAATTGTTGGAATGTTTCTACCTTAAGAGTCATAAAGTCCAGTTGTAGCTTTATAAAACTTTGGTCGGACACCATCTGGAGCATTAAGGACCTGTCCCACTTGGCCATCATTTGCACCTCATTTATGCGTCATATGTAAAATAGGTGACGCACGCATTGCGCATGGTGAGGCGTGGAATCGCACGCGATGGCGCGCTGTATCGCGTGGCGCTCCAGGATTTCGTAATGTAATAAAATCCTCACGTATCGCTTACGCACGCTGATGCATTGGCTACGCACGCTGACGCATTGGCTACGCACGATGACGCATTGGCTACGCACGCTGACGCATTGGCTGCGCACGCTAATGCATTGGCGTCCCGACGTCTCATGTGTATCGCGTGGTGACACATGGTTACGTCACCGTGCATCAACGTCCGTAAAGATGCATCACCACGCGCCGCAGGGTATTCTAATGGCGTCACGCACACCAGACGGCTGACGCGTGCTTTACGTGCGACATCGCGCATCACAACGCGTCGACCTATTTTGCATATGACACGTAAATGAGGCGCAAATGACGGCCAAGTTGGACAACCCCTTAACTAGCGGGAGAGGTCGGATAAACATGGATTGTTTTCTCAGGACAGGAGACCTGATAAATGTTTATCAAACTAAGAGAGGCATGATTAGAGTAGACTGAATCTTTTTTTCTGGGGTGGAAATGTCAAGGACTAGAGGGCATAACTTTAAGGCGAGTGAGGGATGGTTGAACGAGATACTATTGCAATGTTTAAGAAACATGTCGACAGGCACATTGGTAGGATAGGTTTAGAGGGATATGTGGCAAATGCAGGCAGTTAGGACTAGGGTAGATGGAGCATTTAGGTGGGCGTGGACAAGTTTGGCCAAAGTGTCTACTTCCACTGTGTGACTCAATGTACGGGGAAAGTTTAGTACACAGAGGGTAGTGGGTGTCTAGAACACCCTGTCGGAGGTGGAGGTGGAGGCAGATACGACAGTGGCATTTTAAAGGAATTCAGATATATTGTTGACAGAAGTCATTGTTTTTTTATTTGGCATCATGTTCGCCAGGCTGGGATGTCAGGACTGTCTTATGAACAAAGACGGCATAGACTCGGTTTACACTCTCTAGAATTTAGGAGATTGAGAGGGGATCTTATAGAAACTTACAAAATTCTTAAGGGGTTGGACAGGCTAGATGCAGGAAGATTGCTCCCGATGTTGGGGAGGTCCAGGACAAGGGGTCACAGCTTAAGGATAAGGGGGAAATCCTTTAGGACCGAGATGAGAAGGACTTTTTTCACACAGAGAGTGGTGGGTCTCTGGAACTCTCTGCCACAGAGGGTAGTTGAGGCCAGTTCATTGGCTATATTTAAGAGGGAGTTAGATGTGGCCCTTGTGGCTAAGGGGATCAGGGAGTATGGAGAGAAGGCAGGTACGGGATACTGAGTTGGATGATCAGCCATCATCATATTGAATGGCGGTGCAGGCTCGAAGGGCCGAATGGCCTACTCCTGCACCTAATTTCTATGTTTCTATGTTTGCCACAGGCATCTTGTGCCAACGCTCGCTGTACTATGGTCTACGGTTTTCATCCTAGGTTTTGGAAGCAGGTAATATTTTTGCTCCTGTTTCATTGGTAATTCTGCCCCCCTTCCAGGTCTCTGGGTTTCCATGAAGTTACTTTCGGGTGACCTGAAGCAAATTCGCAAGGACCACCCTCACCTGGTGGACCGCAGCACGGTGGTGGCCAGGAAAATGGGCTTCCCTGAGATCATCATGCCAGGTTTGTTAACTGTGGGTCGGCACACGGTGCTGGAGTAACTCAGCGGGTTAGACAGCATCGCTGTGG
Organism: Raja brachyura; assembly: GCA_963514005.1. The sequence goes on from OY740781.1 coordinate 4,133,976, forward strand.
AAAAGGGATGGGTGACGTTTCGCGTTGGGACCCTCATTCAGATTTAGTGGGTGGGAATTTCTCGGTTAGTGTGGGCGTCAGAGGTTATGAGATCCTGTCACTGCTATAACATCTTTAATAATGGACTCGAGCATCTTCCCCACTACTGATGTCAAAGTCAAAGTCAAAAGTCAAAGTCAAACAAACTTTATTGTCATTTGGAAATACATCGATATATGCAGTTCCATACGAAATTCCGTTGCATTTGGCTCCCTGTGCAACACGATAATTAACAGAAGGATAAACATGGATACAATGGATAAAAGGATAAATAGACAATGGTGGCAGCCCATTACATGGCATTCAGGAGTCTGATGGCTCGTGGGAAGAAGCTGTTGCAGAACCTTGATGTTCTGCTCCTTATGCTGCGGTATCTTTTGCCCGAGGGCAGCAGAGTGAACAGTCCGTGATGGAGATGTGTGGGGTCTTTTATAATACTGCTGGCCTTAGACACGCAACGTTTGATCGCAATATCCCCGATTGAGGGGAGAGAGGTCCCGATGATTTTTTCCGCTGTCCTCACCACTCTCTGCACGGACTTCTAGTCGGAGGCTTTACAGTCCCCAAACCAGACAGAGATACAGCTGGTCAAAATACTCTCTCTGGTGCCCATATAACCATATAACAATTACAGCACGGAAACAGGCCATCTCGGCCCTTCAAGTCCGTGCCGAACAACTTTTTTCCCTTAGTCCCACCTGCCTGCACTCATACCATAACCCTCCATACCCTTCTCATCCATATGCCTATCCAATTTATTTTTAAATGATACCAACGAACCTGCCGCCACCACTTCCACTGGAAGCTCATTCCACACCGCTACCACTCTCTGAGTAAAGAAGTTCCCCCTCATGTTACCCCTAAACCTCTGTCCCTTAATTCTAAAGTCATGTCCTCTTGTTTGAATCTTCCCTATTCTCAAAGGGAAAAGCTTGTCCACATTAACTCTGTCTATCCCTCTCATCATTTTAAAGACCTCTATCAAGTCCCCCCTTAACCTTCTGCGCTCCAGAGAATAAAGACCTAACTTATTCAACCTATCTCTGTAACTTAGCTGTTGAAACCCAGGCAACATTCTAGTAAATCTCCTCTGTACCCTCTCTATTTTGTTGACATCCTTCCTATAATTGGGCGACCAAAATTGTACACCATACTCCAGATTTGGTCTCACCAACGCCTTGTACAATTTTAACATTACATCCCAGCTTCTATACTCAATGCTCTGTAAAGGCTAGCATACCAAAAGCTTTCTTTACCACCCTATCTATATGAGATTCTACCTTCAAGGAACTATGCACGGTTATTCCCAGATCCCTCTGTTCAACTGTATTCTTCAATTCCCTACCGTTTACCATGTACGTCCTATTTTGATTTGTCCTGCCAAGGTGTAGCACCTCACATTTATCAGCATTAAACTCCATCTGCCATCTTTCAGCCCATTTTTCCAACTGGCCTAAATCACTCTGTAGACTTTGGAAATCCTCTTCATTATCCACAACACCCCCTATCTTGGTATCATCTGCATACTTACTAATCCAATTTACCACCCCTTCATCCAGATCATTGATGTACATGACAAACAACAAAGGACCCAACACAGATCCCTGAGGCACCCCACTAGTCACCTGCCTCCAACCCGACAAACAGCCATCCACCATTACCCTCTGGCTTCTCCCATTCAGCCACTGTTGAATCCATCTTGCTATTTCTGCATTTATACCCAACAGTTGAACCTTCTTAACCAACCTTCCATGAGGAACCTTGTCAAAGGCCTTACTGAAGTCCATATAGACAACATCCACTGCTTTACCCTCGTCAATTTCCCTAGTAACCTCTTCAAAAAATTCAAGAAGATTAGTCCCCGAGGATTGGCGTACTGCGCATGTTGTTCCATTGTTTAAAAAGGGTTCTAAAAGTAAACCTAGCAATTATAGACCGGTTAGTTTGACTTCAGTGGTGGGCAAATTAATGGAAAAGATACTTAGAGATAATATATATAAGTATCTGGATAAAGAGGGTCTAATTAGGAACAGTCAACATGGATTTATGCCTGGAAGGTCATGTTTAGTAGACATGTAGGCCCCTGTAGAAAGTGGTGAGGATGGGATGGGGGAGGTGAGCTCTTCTCATCTGGCGCAGAAAGTGCAACCGCTGCTGCGCTCTCTTAACTGTTGATGAGATGTTATTCGACCAGGTCAGACTGTTAGCGTTCTGCACCCCCAGGAACTTAGTGCTACTGACCACCTCCACATCGCTGTCATTGATGTGAAGTGGTATGGGACTGTGCCGGTTTTTCCTGATGTCAGGCTAACTGGTCTATAATTCCCCGTTTTCTCTCTCCCTCCTTTCTTCAAAATTGGGGTTGCTGTACATCAGCTACCTGAGGCCATAACCTCATAATAAAAGGGCATTCCTTTAGGAGGGGGATGAGGAGGATTTTCTTTGGTTTAAGTTATTGTCACAGGTTCAGTGACCCGCTTTTGCCATGTGCTGTCCAGTCAGCGGAAAGACAACACAGGGTACAGGTGACAGGACAAAGGGTCACTTTTTTCCCAAAGAGTCCGACCAAGGAACCTTTCCTCTCCTTTCTCGCAACCCAGGTGATGTCCGCAACGATATTTACGTCACGTTGATTCAGGGAGAGTTCGACAAACAGAACAAAACCACGCAGAAGAACGTTGAGGTCACGATGTCCGTCTGCGATGAGAACGGAGAGATAATCTCGGTGAGGTACACACGGGTCACACACATGCGCCGGGCGACCCGGGCTAGCCGGGAAACGGCGCAGAGAAGATTTGCGAGCATGTTGAGCAATGGAATCGTGGGACTTTCTCATCGCCATTGCTTGTAGTGCAGGAAGATGAGGGGTGATGATCTGTTTCCGCCCTGTTTCAGCACTGTATCTCTACACTAAGCTGGACTCCATGAGGCTAATTGACACCTAAAAACAAATGTAGTCGCCACATAAGAATAGTGAAAGGCTTGGATAGAGTGGATGTGGAGAGGACGTTTCCACTTGTGGGAGAGCCTAGGTTCAGCTCCAACTCGATAACCTATTGAGGTGCTACATCTTGGCAGGACAAATCAAAATAGGACGTACATGATAAATGGTAGGGAATTGAGGGATGCTGTGGAACAGAGGGAACTAGGAATAACTGTGCATAGTTCCCTGAAGGTGGAATCGCATGTAGATAGGGTGGTAAAGAAAGCTTTTGGTGTGCTGGCCTTTATAAATCAGAGCATTGAATATAGGAGTAGGGAAGTAATGTTAAAATTGTACAGGGCAATGGTGAGACCAATTCTGGAGTATGGTGTACAATTTTGGTCGCCTAATTATAGGAAGGATGTCAACAAAATAGAGAGAGTACAGAGGAGATTTACTAGAATGTTGCCTGGGTTCCAGCAACTAAGTTACAGAGAAAGGTTGAACAAGTTAGGTCTTTTTTCTTTGGAGCGCAGAAGGTTAAGGGGGGACTTGATTGAGGTCTTCAAAATGATGAAAGGGATAGACAGAGTTGACGTGGATAAGCTTTTCCCATTGAGGGTAGGGAAGATTCAAACAAGAGGGCATGACATGAGAATTAAGGGACAGAAGTTTAGGGGTAACATGAGGGGGAACTTCTTTACTCAGAGAGTGGTGGCTGTGTGGAATGATCTTCCTGCAGAAGTGGGGGAGGCAGGATCGATTTTAACATTTAAAAGTAAAGTGGATAGGTATATGGACGGGAAGGGAATGGAGGGGTGTGGTCTGAGTGCAGGTAGATGGGACTAGGGGAAAATAAATGGTCGGCACGGACTGGAAGGGCCGAGAAGGCCTGTTTCCGTGCTGTAATTGTTATATGGTTATAACTGTGCAACAAAAGGCCCTTCAGCCCACTAAGTCTGTGCTAAACGGAATTTCAAGACCATCACTTATCTCATTGAGGGTAGGGAAGATTCAAACAAGAGGGCATGACATGAGAATTATGGGACAGAAGTTTAGGGGTAACATGAGGGGGAACTTCTTTACTCAGAGAGTGGTGGCTGCGTGGAATGAACTTCCTGCAGAAGCCATGATCATATTGTCATGATCTATCAGCCATGATCATATTGAATGGCGGTGCAGGCTCGAAGGGCCGAATGGCCTACTCCTGCACCTATTTTTTCTATGTTTCTAAGTGGTGGAGGCAGGATCGATTTTAACATTTAAAAGTAAAGTGGATAGGTATATGGACGGGAAGGGGATGGAGGGGTATGGTCTGAGTGCAGGTAGATGGGACTAGGGGAAAATAAATGGTCGGCACGGACTGGAAGGGCCGAGAAGGCCTGTTTCCGTGCTGTAATTGTTATATGGTTATATTATATGGTTATATTTGTTAGCGGGTAACAGGTCGGTTCGTTTCCACAGTGCTCTCCGTCCCCACTTCACAGGCTCTGAGGCAGAAATAAAAGTGTAGCCTGCCCTAACGTTTGAAGGCAGGTTATGTCTCCAAGCATTTTGTCTGTATTAACATCCAACCTGCCTTCTCTGTATAGGTAATGTAATTATTTCAGCTTCACACGGATATCACACCGTGCGTTTTACTAAGGGCAATCAATTTTATGTCTTCCTCAAGTCCATGTACCGGCGAGAGATGGAGCCTTCATCTCAAGACATGGACCAGGCGCAATTAATCATTTTTCATGAAAGCGTCACTTTCTGCAAATTGGCGCGCTAAATGTTTAATTCTCTCCCCTGGTGTGCAGAATGCGATCTGCCAAGGTGCCGGAGACAAGGCTGTCACACAGCACCAGTCCGTGGTGTATTACCAGCTGAAGCAGCACCGCTGGATGGAGACAGTCAAGGTCAGTCCAAGGTCCAAGTCGACCACGTCCGCGCTCGCCATTAAAACCAGCGCCACAAACGCGGCCACCACTGTGGGGGGGGTCGGAAGGTCACAAGGGATAGAGGAGGAGAATTAGGCCATTCGGCCCATCAAGTGCCAGAGAAGTTGGTACTATTGCAACGTTTACGAAACATTTGGACGGGTGCTTGGGCGGGCAGGTTTGGAGGGATATGGACCAAACGCAGGCAGGTGGGACTTGTGTAAATAGGACATGTTGGCCAGTGTGGGCAGGTTGGACCGAAGGGCCTGTTTCCATGCTGTATCACTCTATGACTTTATAAGTCTACTCCGCCATTCAATTATGGCTGATCTATCTCTCCCTCCTAACCCCATTCTCCTGCCTTCTCCCCATAAACCTCTGACACCCGTACTAATCAAGAATCTATCTATCTCTACCTTAAATATATCCACTGACTTGGCCTCCACGGCCTTCTATGGCAATGAATTCCACAGATTCACCACCCTCTGACTAAAGAAATTCTTCCTCATCTCCTTCCTAAAGGAACGTCCTTTAATTCTGAGGCTGTGACCTCTCGTCCTAGATTCCCCCACTAGTGGAAACATCCTCTCCACATCCACTCTGTCCAAGACATTCACTATTCTGTATGTTTCAATGAGGTCCCCGCTCATTCTCAGGGTCCCAGTGAGTACAGGCCCAGTGCCGACAAATGCCCAGTAGGAGAGATGGTTTAGTTTACTTTAGTTTATTGTCATGTGTATCGAGGTTCAGTGAAAAGCTTTGAGAAAACATAGAAACATAGAAAATAGGTGCAGAGGAGGACATTCGGCCCTTCGAGCCAGCACCGCCATTCATTGTGGCCATGGCTGATCTTCCACAATCAGTACCCCGTGCCTGCCTTCTCCACATATCCCTTGATTCCGCTAGACCCTAGAGCTCTATCTAACTCTCTTTTAAATCCATCCAGTGAATTGGCCTCAACTGCCTTGACCCAATTCACAAATTCCACAAATTCTCAACTCTCTGGGTGAAAACGTTTTTTCTCATCTCAGTTTTTAATGGCCTGTTCTTTATTCTTAGACTGTGACCCCTGGTTCTGGACCCCACCTCCCCCCAACATTGGGAACAGTTTCCTGCATCTTGCCTGTCCAGTCCTTTTATAATTTTACATGTTTCTATAAGATCCCCCTCATCCTTCTAAACTCCAGTGAATACAAGCCTAGTCTTTCCAATCTTTCCTCATGTGACAGTCCCGCCATCCCAGGGATCAATCTCGTGAACCTACGCTGCACTGCCTCAGTCACAAGGATGTCCTTCCTCAAATTAGGAGACCATAACTGCACACAATAGTCCAGATGTGGTCTCACTAGGGCCCTGCAGAAGGACCTCTTTACTCCTATACTCAAATCATCTCGTTATGAGGGCCAACTTTCTTCACTGCCTGCTGTACCTGCATGTTTACTTTCCGTGACTGGTGTACAAGGACACCCAGGTCTCGCTGCATTTCCCTTTTTCCAAATCTGACACCATTCAGACAATAATCTGCCTATTTGTTCTTGTGGCAATGTGAATAACCTCACATTTATCTACATTATACTGCTCCTGTCATGCATCTGCCCACTCACCCAACCTGTCCACGTCACCCTGCAACCTCCTAGCATCCTCTTCACAGTTCACAGTTTATTCCTACACTTTGTTTCCTGTCTGGATAGAGAATTTGTTTCCTGTCTGCCAACCAATTCTCGATCCATGTCAATACCCTATCCCCAATACCATGTGCTCCAGTTTTGCCCAATAATCTCCTGTGTGGGTTCTTATCAAAGGCTTTCTGAAAGTCCAGATACACTACATCCACTGGTTCCCCTTCATCCATTTTACTTGTCACATCCTCAAAAAAATTCCAGAAGATTAGTCAAGCAGGATATCCCCTTCAAAATCCATGATGGGATAATCCTTTTATTGCTATCCAAATGTGCCGTCATTACTGCCTTAATAATTGACTCCAGCATCTTCCCCACCACCTATGTCAGGCTAACTGGTCTATAATTCCCTGTTTTCACTCTCGTGTCTTTCTTGAATAGTGGGATAACATTAGCTACCCTCCAATGCACAGGAACTGATCCTGAATCTGTAGAACAATTATCACCAATGCGTCCACGATTTCGAGAGCCACCTCCTTGAGTACACTGGGATGCAGACTATCAGACCCTGGGGATTTATCAGCCTTCAGTCCAATCAGTCTACCCAATACTATTTCTCGCCTAATGCAAATTTCTTTCAGTTCCTCTGTCCTATAACCTCTGTCCTCTAGCATATCAGGGAGAATGTTTGTGTCCTCCTTAGTGACCACAGAACCAAAGTACCTGGTCAACTCTTCTGCCATTTCCTTGTTCCCCATAACGATTTCACCTGTCTCTGCCTTCAAGGGACCCACATTTGTCTTTACTAATCTTTCTCTCTTAACACACCGACAGAAGCTTTTACTATTCTCCTTTATAGTCTTGGCCAGCTTCCTGAAGAAGGGTCTCGACCCGAAACGTTGCCTATCTCCTTCGCTCCTTAGATGCTGCTGCACCCGCTGAGTTTCTCCAGCTTTTTTTGTGTTCCCCTCGTACTTCATCATTTCACTGCATATTGCCCGTTTTGTTTCATTCTGTTGTCCTTTGAAAGTTTCCCAATCCTCCGGCTTCCGGCTACTCTTTGCTATGTTATACACCTGCTCTTTTAGTTTTTAGTATTTCCCACTCATTTCCTCCCACACTTCAAAGACGCACAGGTTTGTAGGTTAATTGGCTTTGGTAAAATTGTTAAAAATTGTAAATTGTCCCTTGATGTGTCGGATAGTGCTGGTGTACAAGGCGATCGCTGGTCGGCACAGACTCCGTGGGCCAAAGGTACTGTTTCCAATCTATGTCCAAAGCCTAAAGTAAAGTCCAAACAATAAAGACTGGAGGGCATAAATTTAAAATAAGGGGGATAAAGTTTAAAAGAGATTAATTACAAGGTTAATTCCCGGGATGGCGGGACTGTCATATGTTGAGAGAATGCAGCGGCTGGGCTTGTACACGCTGGAGTTTAGAAGTATGAGAGGGGATCATAGAATAGCCTACTCCTGCACCTAATTTCTATGTTTCTATGTTTCTAAACATAGAAAACATAGAAAATAGGTGCAGGAGTAGGCCATTCGGCCCTTCAAGCCTGCACCGCCATTCAATATGATCATGGCTGATCATCCAACTCAGTATCCCGTACCTGCCTTCTCTCCATACCCCCTGATCCCTTTAGCCACAAGAGCCACATCCAACTCCCTCTTGAATATAGCCAATGAACTGGCCTCAACGACCTTCTGTGGCAGAGAGTTCCAGAGATTCACAACTCTCTGTGTGAAAAATGTTTTCCTCATCTCGGTCCTAAAGGAATTCCCCCTTATCCTTAGACTGTGACCCCTTGTTCTGGACTCCCCCAACATCGGGAACAATCTTCCTGCATCTAGCTTGTCCAACCCCTTAAGAATTTTGTACGTTTCTATAAGATCCCCCCTCAATCTTCTAAATTCCAGCGAGTACAAGACTAGTCTGTCCAGTCATTCCTCATATGAAAGTCCTGACATCCCAGGAATCAGTGTGGTGAACCTTCTCTGTACCCCCTCTATGGCAAGAATGTCTTTCCTTAGATTTGGAGACCAGAACTGTACGCAATACTCCAAGTGTGGTCTCACCAAAACCCTCTACAACTGCAGTAGAACCTCCCTGCTCCTATACTCAAATCCTTTCGCTATGAATGCTAAAATACCATTTGCTTTCTTCACTGCCTGCTGCACCTGCATGCCTACTTTCAATAACTGGTGTACCATGACACCCAGGTCTCGTTGCATCTCCCCTTTTCCTAATCTGCCACCATTCAGATAATAGTCTACCCTCATGTTTTGAAACATATAAGATTATTAAGGGTTTGGGCACGCTAGATGCAGGAAACATGTTCCCGATGTTGGGGGAGTCCAGAACCAGGGGCCACAGTTTAAGAATAAGGGGTAAGCCATTTAGAACGGAGACGAGGAAACACTTTTTCACACAGAGAGTGGTGAGTGTGGAATTCTCTGCCTCAGGAGAGAGCTAGATAGGGCTCTTAAAGATAGTGGCGTTTGGGGATATGGGGAGAAGGCAGGAACAGGATAGTGATTGGGGATGATCAGCCATGATCACATTGAATGGCGGTGCTGGTTGGAAGGGCCGAATGGCCTGCTCCTGCACCTATTGTCTATTGTCTATTGAAATGTGAGGGGCAGATTGTTTAACACAGAAGGTGATGGGGGCCTGGAGCGAGCTTTGTCAGGGTTTGTGGTGGAGCCAGATTTGTGGAGATTTCTCCGGGTGTTCTGGTTCCCCACCGCCCTCCAAAGGTGAGCGGGTTTGTTGGTTTAATTGGCTTCGATGAAATTGTAAATTGTCCCGAGTGTGTAAGATAGCGCTGGTGTACGGGGCGATGGCTGGCCGGCGTGGACTCGGTGGGCCGAAGGGCCTGTCTCCGCATTGTATCTGTAGAGCACCGTAACTAAAGTGAAGTGACACAGACAAATGGGCCACTGCTGTGACTCACAGTCCCTTGGTAAACACTTCAGCTCACTGAGAGAAGAAACAAGTTGCTGTCTATCACACACAGCAAGCACACTGTGTACTTCTTGCCGTGCCGTTCACCCTGCTGATGCCATTGTAATATTTATTATTTCAGCGTGCCACAGTTTCAATGTTCGCAATTGGTTCTTCCCTTCTTCCTTTAACAACCCCCGCCCGTCTACTTCCTTAGAAGGCTTAGGAACTTCGACATGTCCCCAACAATAGACAATAGACAATAGGTGCAGGAGGAGGCCTTTCAGCCCTTCGAGCCAGCACCGCCATTCAATGATGATCATGGCTGATCACCCCGTTCCTGCCTCCTCCCCATATCCCCTGACTCCGCTATCTTTAAGAGCCCTATCGAGCTCTCTCTTGAAAGCATCCAGAGAACCGGCCTCCACTGCCCTCTGAGGCTGAGAATTCCACAGACTCACCACTCTCTGTGAGGAAAAGTGTTTCCTCGTCTCCGTTCTAATTCTTAAAACACTCACCAACTTCCACAGATGCAGTATATTAAATATAGACTTACCATCGACGGCGGCACTTAGAGAAGAGTGGGAACGAGAATTAACGATAAAAATTACAAAGGAAACATGGGGAAAGTATTTGATATATATACACAAATGTTCGATTAATGTGAGACATAATTTAATTCAATTTAAATAATTTTACATGGATTATATTCAAAAACTAGATTGCATAAATTCTATCCAAATACTTCCCCCATTTGTGATAAATGTCTATCCCAAAACGCAACTATAACACACTCTTTTGTCTCCTGCTTTAAACTTTATAAATTCTGGAGTGATGTTTTTGAAATATTTACAAAATTATTCAAGATAAAAATGGAACCAAATACTGAAATGATTATATTTGGAGTAATGGAAGATGGGAATAAATTGAACTCATCTCAACATTTATTTTTTAATTATGGGTTAATAACGTCAAAAAAACGTACTTAACTTCTGGAAAAATACATCCATACCAACGCTGGATTTCAAACATGTTGGACACCGTACATCTTGAGGAAATGCGATTCCTCCTAATAGATAAATCAGACCAATTCTTAACGAGTTGGTCTCCATTTGTCGATTTTTTGGAAGCATATGGTGCAACAAAACCGTAGAAGCTAACTGTTTCAGGATTGGGTGAGGGATGGTCAAGAATATAGATAACAATCTCCTTCATCTCTTACTTTCTACGCTTCTTTCTATCTTTTTTTCAATTTTCTTCTTTCACATGTTTTGCCTTTCCTCACACTATATATCACACCTTTCTCTATCTTTTATTATCTCATAGAACATAGAAACATAGAAAAATAAGTGCAGGAGTAGGCCATTCGGCCCTTCGAGCCTGCACCGCCATTCAATATGATCATGGCTGATCATCCAACTCAGTATCCCGTACCTGCCTTCTCTCCATACCCCCTGATCCCCTTAGCCACAAGGGCCACATCTAACTCCCTCTTGAATATAGCCAATGAACTGGCCTCAACGGCCTTCTGTGGCAGAGAATTCCACACTCACCACTCTCTGTGTGAAAAATGATCTTCTCATCTCGGTCCTAAAAGACTTCCCCCTTATTCTTAAACTGTGACCCCTTGTCCTAGACTCCCCCAACATCGGGAACAATCTTCCTGCATCTAACCTATCGAACACCTTAAGAATTTTGTAAGCCTCTATAAAATCCCCCTCAATCTCCTAAATTCCAGCGAGTACAAGCCGAGTCTATCCAGCCTTTCTCCACCTTCTGTGGCAGAGAATTCCAGAGACCCAGCACTCTCTGTGTAAAGAATGTTTTCCTCATCTCGGTCTTAAAGGAATTCCCTTATCCTTAGAATTTTTTTATTCTGATTTTCTCTCATTCTTTTCATTATTAAAAAAAATAAGAAGCTGTACATAAAATGTAATATGCCAATATATATTAGGCACCTTGGTGCCAGATTCCTGTATTACTTCTAATAAAATAAAAATAAAACTTCCACGGATGCACCGTACAAAGCATTTTATCAGGATGCATCGCAGCTTGGTTTGGGAACAGCTCCATCCGAGATCCACCAGAAATTGCAGCGAATTGTAGACGCAGCCCAGACCATCACACAAACTATCAACCTTCCTTCCAGTGACTCCATCTGCACCTCACGCTGCCTCGGCAAGACCAGCAGCATCATCAAGGACCAGTCTCACCCCGGCCACTCCCTCTTCTCCCCTCTCCCATCGGGCGAGAGGTACAGAAGTGTGCAAACGCACACACCTCCAGATTCAGAGACAGTTTCTTCCCAGCTGTTTTCAAGCAACTGAACCATCCTACCACAACCAGACAGCAGTGCTGAACTATTAGCTAGCTCACTGGTGACGCTTGGACTATCTTTGACCGGACTTTACTAGCTTTACCTTGCACTAAACGTTATTCCCTTAACATGTATTCCCTTATCATACACTGTAAATGGCTCGACTGTAGTCATGTATTGTCTTTCCGCTGACTGGTTAGCACGCAACAAGTGCTGTTCACTGTACCTCGTGAATAAACTAAACTGAACTCTGGCATCTGTGGGCCGAAGGGACAGTTTCCGTGCTGTTTCTCTCAAGCAAATGTAATGAGCCTGTCCAAAAGCCTTGTCAACGCCGCAATTGCATGGGATTGAGACTGAAAAATAGATCAGCCGCGATTGAATGGCAGAGTAGACCGCTGCTCCTACAAACTATCAACTTTTGACTCCCCATATCTTTAATTACCAAGTTTCTTCTGAGGGATTTTAAACTAAATAATGGGTAGTCCGAGTAGAGAAAGGCTGGAGGGAATGATATTAAATTGGGAACTGGTAAACTGCCTGTGAGAGGGAGTTCATATCTCAGAGCAAATCAACACAAGCCAGAGGTTACAAAAATAATAAAAAGATAAAAGATCAAGGCTCTGTATCTGAATGCACTTGGCATAAAAAATGATGAGCTGAGAGCCCACGTAGAAATACGTGTGATCTGATGGCCTCTGCAGGCCGGCATAGTTTGGGAGAGAAATATCATGATGATATTGAGGAAGAGCAGGAAACTATGGAAATATATAATAGAAACATAGAAACATAGACAATAGGTGCAGGAGTAGGCCATTCGGCCCTTCGAGCCTGCACCGCCATTCAATATGATCATGGCTGATCATCTAACTCAGTATCCCGTACCTGCCTTCTCTCCATACCCTCTGATCCCTTTAGCCACAAGGGCCACATCTAACTCCCTCTTAAATATAGCTAATGAACTGGCCTCAACTACCCTCTGTGGCAGAGAGTTCCAGAGACCCACCACTCTGTGTGTGAAAAAAGTCCTTCTCATCTCGGTCCTAAAGGATTTCCCCCTTATCCTTAAGCTGTGACCCCTTGTCCTGGACCTCCCCAACATCGGGAACAATCTTCCTGCATCTAGCCTGTCCAACCCCTTAAGAATTTTGTAAGTTTCTATAAGATCCCCTCTCAATCTCCTAAATTCTAGAGAGTATAAACCGAGTCTATGCAGTCTTTGTTCATAAGACAGTCCTGACATCCCTGGAATCAGTCTGGTGAACCTTCTCTGCACTCCCTCATAGTGGCTCTATTAATTAACGCTCAGATAGGGAGGCACGTTGGCACAGCGGTAGAGTGGCTGCCTTACAGCGCCAGAGGCCCGGGTTTGATCTGGATAATGGATGCTTGTCCATAGGGAGTTTGAACGTTCTCCCTGGGACCCCGTGGGTTTTCTCCGGGTGCTCCGGTTTCGTTCCCAAATTCCAAAGAAAGGCAGGTTTGTAGGCTAATTGGATTCTGTAACTTGTCCCCAGCATGTGGACTTGTTGGGCGAAGGGTGTGTTTCCACGTTGTATCTGTAAGCCGTACTAAACCTGACTGAACCAAGAGAATCCCAGAAAGTGGAGGTGCCAGTGATCTGTCCTTGTGCTTAACGAAGGGTCTAGACCTGAAACGTCGACTTTTCCTTCGCTCCACTGATACTGCCTCACCCGCTCAGTTTCTCCAGCATTTAGAAACATAGAAACATAGAAAATAGGCGCAGGAGGAGGCCATTCGGCCCTTCGAGCCAGCACCGCCATGCATTGTGATCATGGCTGATCGTCCCAAATAAATAACCCTGCCTTCTCCCCATATCCCTTGACTCCACTAGCCCCTAGATCTCTATCCAACTCTCTCTTAAATCCATCCAGTGACTTGGCCTCCACTGCCCTCTGTGGCAGGGAATTCGATAAATTCACAACTCTCTGGGTGAAAAAGGTTTTTCTCACCTCAGTCTTAAATGACCTCCCCTTTATTCTAAGACTGTGGCCCCTGGTTCCGGACTCGCCCAACATTGGGAACATTTTTCCTGCATCTAGCTTGTCCAGTCCTTTTATAATTTTATATGTTTCTATAAGATCCCCCCCCTCATCCTTCTAAACTCCAGTGAATACAAGCCTAGTCTTTTCAATCTTTCCTCATATGACAGTCCCGCCATCCCAGGGATCAATCTGGTGAACCTACGCTGCACTGCCTCAATCACAAGGATGTCCTTCCTCAAAGTAGGAGACCAAAACTGTACACAATACTCCAGATGTGGTCTTACCAGAGCCCTATACAACTGCAGAAGGACCTCTTTACTCCTATACTGAAATCCTCTTGTTATGAAGGCCAACATTCCATTAGCTTTCTTCACTGCCTGCTGTACCTGCACGCCAACTTTCAGTGACTGGTGTACAAGGACACCCAGGTCTCGCTGTACCTCCCCCTTACCTAACCTAACCCCATTGGGATAATAATCTGCCCCCTTGTTTTTGCCGCCAAAGTGGATAACCTCACATTTATCTATATTATACTGCATCTGCCACGCATCTGCCCACTCACTCAACCTGTCCAGGTCACCTCCTAACATCCTCTTCACACTTCATACTGCCACCCAGCTTTGTGTCGACCGCAAACTTGCTAGTGTTGCTCCTAATTTCCTCTTCCAAATCATTAATATATATGGTAAACAGTTGCGGCCCCAACACCGAGCCTTGCGGCACTCCACTCGCCACTGCCTGCCATTCTGAAAAGGACCCGTTCACTCCTACTCTTTGCTTCCGGTCTGCCAACCAATTTTCTATCCATGTCAACACCCTACCCCCAATACCATGTGCTCTGGGTCAGTATTCCTTGGAGCGCAGGAGGATGAGGGGTGATCTTATAGAGGTGTATAAGATCATGTGAGGGTGGACGTACAGAGTCTCTTGCCCAGTGTAGGTGAATCGAGGACCAGAGGACATGGGTTTAAGGTGAAGGGAAAAAGGTGTAATTGGAATCTGAAGAGTAACTTTTTCATACAACGGTGGTGAGTGCATGGAACGAGCTGCCAGAGGAGGTAGTCGACGCTGGGAGTGTCCCAATCTTTTAAGAAATAGTTAGATGGGTATATTGATAGGACATGTTTGGAGGGATAGGGACCAAACGCAGGCAGGTGGGACAGGTGTAGCTGTGACATTGTGGGCCAGTGTGGGGAGTTGGCCGAGCGGCCTGTTTCGACACTCTATGACTATACAAGTAGTTATTGAGAATGTCATCCAAACCCTGCCATTGAATCTTCTTGCAGTTACCTTCAGCAAACATCATGCCTGACATTTCCCCGCGACTCGCTGTTGTTTCAACTGTTTTTCCATCGCCCAGGTTGCCATTCCCATTGAGGATGTTCAGAGAACACACCTTCGCTTCACGTTCAAGCACAGATCATCTTCTGACTGTAAGTATAGATTTAATGCTTCATCTTTGCAAGAGGCAGGGTGGGAGCGAGAGTGGTCCGGATTCATGTGGGAGTCGGTCGGCATGTCCTCAATTGCTTTGTATTCTTCACTTTGTGAACGGGACGGTGGCGCAGCGGTAGAGTTGCTACCTGTCCCACTTTCACGACTTAATTCTAAACCTCTACCGAGTTTAAAGGACCTAAAAAAAAAATCAAGATCATGGTAATCTACGAACTCCTACGGCCTTCCACGACTATGCTCACGAACTCCTACAAGTTTGTCTACGGATTCCCACGACTATTTCGATGCCCCCCTTACGAGTTAAAAGTTGCAATTTCTCTCATCCCGACCATTTTTTTATTCCTGGACATTTTTTAATGTTCTGCAAGTTTGAATCAAGGGGTAAATGCTGGAGAATTCTTGAATAAGTCTTGAAAGTGGGACAGGTCCTTTACAGCGGGTTTGATCTTGACGACGGGCATTTGTCCGCACGTAGTTTGTGCGTTTGCCCCGTGACCTGGGTGGGTTTTCGATTTTGATTTTCGATTTCAAGATCTTCGATTTCCTCCCAGACTCCAAAGACGTACAGGTTCGTATGTTACTTCCTTTGTATAAATGTAAATTGTCCCTAGTGTGTGTAAGGTAGAGTTAGTGTGCGGGGATCGCTGGTCGGCGCCGGACT
>OY740781.1:4154863-4407363 GCA_963514005.1 Raja brachyura
AAAGACATTTGGACAGGACAGGTGGATAGGCAAGGTTTAGAGTGATATGGGCCATAAGCGGGTAGGTGGTGCAAGTGTCAATGGGGCATCATGATGGGCGTGGAGTTGTCGGGCTGGAGAGCCTGTTTCCATGCTGTGTGTGACTTCTATGATTCTATGATCCTGCAAACCGTTATATTAGACTTTTGGACCCCATATCTGAGGAAGAATGTGCTGGCTCTGGAGAGGAGGTTTATGAGAATAATCTCAGGAATGGCGGGATTGTCAGGGATTAAAATTTAATTCGGGGATTAGATTAAACAAACGGTTGTATCGGTTCAATGAAGAAAACTAACGGCATGTTGGCCTTCATAACAAGAGGAATTGAGTATAGGAGCAAAGAGGTCCTTCTGCAGTTGGACAGGGCCCTAGTGAGACCACACCTGGAGTATTGTGTGCAGTTTTGGTCCCCTAAATTTGAGGAAGGACATTCTTGCTATTGAGGGAGTGCAGCGTAGGTTTACAAGGTTCATTCCTGGGATGGCGGGACTGTCATATGCTGCAAGAATAGAGCAGCTGGGTTTGTGCACTCCGGAATTTAGAAGGATGAGAGGGGATCTTATTGAAACTTATGTAAGATTATTAAAGGTTTGCACACGCTAGAGGCAGGAAACATGTTCCCGATATTGGGGGAGTCCAGAACCAGAGGCCACAGTTTAAGAATAAGGGGTAAGACATTTAGAACGGAGATGAGGAAATACTATTTCACACAGAGAGTTGTGAGTCTGTGGAATTCTCTGCCTCAGAGGGCGGTGGAGGCCGGTTCTCTGGAGAGATTAGATAGGGCTTTTAAAGATAGCGGAGTCAGGGGATATGGGGAGAAGGCAGGAACGGGGTACTGATTGGGGATGATCAGCTATGATCAAATCAAATGGCGGTTCTGGCTCGAAGGGCCGAATGGCCTACTCCTGCACCTATTGTCTATTGTCTATTAAATGAGTGGGTTAGCATTTGATGAGCGTTTGACGACACTAGGCCTCCACTTGCTGGAGTTTAGAAGGATGAGGGGGGGACCTCATTGAATAGTGCAAGGTCTGGATAGAGTGGATGTGGAGAGGATGTTTCTACTAGTGGGAGAGTCTAGGACTAGAGGCCACAGCCTCAGAATAAAAGGATGTATGTACCCTTTTGAAAGGGGATGAGGAGGAATTTCTAAGTCAGAAGGTGGCAAATCTGTGAGATTGACAGATTCTAGTTTAGTAGGGATGTCAGGGACTGTGGGGAGAAGGCAGGAGATAGAGGTACATAATCTTATAGAGGGGTACAAAATCATGAGAGGAATAGATTGGGTAGATGCACAGTCTTTTAACCAGAGTAGGGGAATCGAGGACCAGAGGACATAGGTTCAGGGTGAAGGGGAGAAGATTTAATAGGAATCCGAGGGGTAACTTTTTCACACAGACGGTGGTGGGTGTATGGAACGAGCTGCCTGAGGAGGTAGTTGAGTCTGGGGCTATCCCATCGTTTAAGAAACAGTTGGACAGGTACATGGATTGGCCAGGTTTGGAGGGAGCGCAGGCTCGTGGGACTAGAGTAGCTGGGACATGTTGTCCAGTGTGGGCGAGTTGGGCCGAAGAAACCCGTTTCCACACTGTGTCGCTCGATGACTCTCTGAGAATGGGGTTGAGTGAAAGGCAGATCAGCCGTGACTGAATGGCACTGACCTGATGGGCCGAAAGGCCTAATTCCTCTCCAAGAACTCATGAACTACCCACTCGATAAGTTAACCCCCATTTCACATCTAGAGGAATAATAGATGGCCATCATCTGCCTCTGTTGAACACACACCAGAATATAACTGACTAATCATGTCCCTCGTCCATTACTCTGACCCAGGGGTGTCCGTCAAGGCTAATGTGCCGTGCTGAGTATCATTTTTTTCTGAATATAGATGAATGGGAAATTTCCTCATGAACAAAGAGTGCGGGAAATATGGAGAAAAGTAAGTCATTATCTCGGGCAATGTGCTTCAACTCGCAGCCTGGGCAAGGACGGCCGGCAGCATCATCAAGGACCAGTCGCACCCCGGCCATTCCCTCTTCTCCCCTCTCCCATCAGGCATGAGGTGCAGAAGATAGACACAAAAAGCTGGAGTATTTCGGCAGGTCAGATAGCATCCTGGTGAAAGCAAATAGAAACATAGACAGTAGATGGCAGGAGTAGGCCATTCAGCCCTTTGAGCCAGCATCACCAATCAATGTGATCACGGCTGATCATCCAAAATCAGTACTTTCCCCCCATATCCCTCGATTCCCTCAGCCCGAAGAGCTCAATCTAAAGGGCCTGTCCCACCAGCATGCAACTCTATGCGATGAGCGCGACCTAACGTGGTCGCTTGAGCCGTCCGGCGTCGCGGGGCCGGTCCCACTTCGATCGCCGGAGCCGTGCGGAATTGTGCGGAGTTCGTCCCGACATCGCGCGGGGCTCCGAAAAACTGACTGTGTTCAAAAATTCCGCACGGCAACGGCTTGTCAGCTCGTAGTCGCCTCGACGCATTACACACCGCCTCGACGTCGTGCCTCCGTGACCCTCTCTGTAGGTGCCTCCGTGACCCTCTATGTGTGTGGCTCTGTGGCCCTCTGTGTGTGTGCCTCTGTGCCCCTCTCTGTGTGTCCCTCTCTGTCCTGGCGAACTTACCTTTAAGACTTCGCTCCAAGTTTGCCTCACTTTGCGCCGCGTTGCGCCACTCACCCGACCTCCCCGCGACGCCTACTGCTGGTTTGGTCGCGCTTGCCGCATGCAGGCGCATGCTGGTGGGAACGGCCCTGTACAGGGGATCACCCGACCTCCGCGCGGCCCCCGCTTCTAGTTTGATCGCGCTCATCGCATGGAGTCGGATGCTGGTAGGACAGGCCCTTAACTCTCTAAATAGGTGACGTTTCGGGTTGAGACCCTTCTTCAGAACATCACCTATTCCTTTTCTCCAGAGATACTGTCTGACCCACTGAGTTACTCCAGCTTTCTATGTCTATCTTCGGTTTAAAGCAGCATCTGCAGTTCCTTCCTAAGCAAAAGGTATAAACAGTTTCTTCTCAGCTGTTATCAGGCAAGTGAATCATCCTACCACAACCAGAGAGCAGTTCTGGACTATTATCTACCTCTTTGGTAACTCTCAGACTAGCCTTGATTGGATTTTGCTGGCTTTACCTCGCATATGAAAGTCCCTGGGATGTCGGGACTTCCATATGAAGAAACACTGGATAGACTCGGCTTGTACTCACTGGAATTTAGAAGATTGAGGGGGGATCTTATAGAAACTTACAAAATTCTTAAGGGGTTGGACAAGCTAGATGCTGGAAGATTGTTCCCGATGTTGGGGGAGTCCAGAACAAGGGGTCACAGTTTAAGGATAAGGGGGAATTCCTTTAGGACCGAGATGAGGAAAACATTCTTTACACAGAGAGTGGTGAGTCTCTGGAATTCTCTGCCATAGAAGGTAGTTGAGGCCAGTTCATTGGCGAAATTTAAGAGGAAATTGGATGTGGCCCTTGTGGCTAAAGGGATCAGGGGGTATGGAGAGAAGGCAGGTACGGGATACTGAGTTGGATGATCAGCCATGATCACATTGAATGGCAGTGCAGGCTCGAAGGGCCGAATGGCCTACTCCTGCACCTATTTTTCTATGTTTCTATGTTTCCAATAAGCGTTATTCCCTTATCAGGGGTCTATACGCTGTAAATGGCTCGATTGTAATCATGTACTGTCTTTCCGCTGACATGTTAAGGCCGTGTCCCACTTTCCCGAGTTGCTCACGAACTCTCCCGAGTTTTCCCCTTGATTCGAACTCGGGGAATGTCGGGGAATGGCAATAGCAGTCTGTAGATGTTTCGTAGCGGCTCGTAATGCCAGCCGTAGGAACTCGGGGCATCAGGCAAGTCGGGACGTGTTTTCAGTGAAAAAAGTCCACGGGTTAAAAAAAATAGCCCTGAGTACTTAAGAACGGCTATTAACGTAATTCTCCGAGTTCGAATCGATGGGAAAACTTAGGAGTGTTGTGAATAACTCGGGGAAGTGGGACAGGGCCTTTAGCTCGCAACAAAAGCATTTCACTGTACCTCGGTACATGTGACAATAAACTGAACTGATAGACTGGTATGATGAGCAGTGTTGCAGTGCTATTTTTTACGTGCCGGAGCTGTCAAACAGGTCCTCATTTCAACTTTTGCTGGAGGTGGGTGGTGGCAATCTAGTCTTCCAAGAGGGTCAAACAAGATTCTAGCCTATCACTACATCCCAGTGTATAACTCGTACAATAAAACATATCATACTTAATTTAATAATATGACAAAATAGTGCCCGGTGGCACTCACTAATGATCGTGAAATACAATTATCAAGCAAGTAAAGAAATAGCCAGTAATCGTGTATTTATACAGAGGTGGCAGTCCGGCACAACTCGCCCACAGCTCGCCCGCAGCTCTGGGCCTTCACTCACTCACACTCACTCACACTCACTCACACACATTCATGCTCACACACTCACACATGCACACTCATGCACACACACACACACACACTCATGCGCACTCATGCACACTCACACTCACTCACACACACTCACACACACTCACACGCACACTCACGCGCACTCACACTCATGCACACTCACACACACTCACACACACTTACTCACACTCACTCATGCACACGCACACATACTCACACACACACACGCTGATCTCTCCCGCAGCTCTGGGCCTTCACTCACACGCACATACTCGCACGCACACGTACACTCACATTCACACACACTCACAGACACTCATGCACACTCACACAAACACTCACACTCACACACGCTCATGCACATATCACACACACTTACACACACTCACACACACTCACACTCAAACTCACACACTTACACACACATACACACACTCACCCACACACACACTCTCACCCACACACACACTCTCACCCACACACACACACCCAAACTCACACACACACACACACACTCACACACACACTCACATGCACACACTTACACACTCACACACACTTACACACACTCAAACATTCATGCACACTCACACACACTTACACACACTCAAACTCACACACACACTCACACACGCTTACACACACTCAAACTCACACTCACACACACTCACACACACACACACTCACATGCTTACACAAACATACACACACACTCAAACTCACCCACACACACTCAAACTCACTCATACACACACACACACTCTCACATGCTTACACACACACACATTCACACACTTACATACACACACACGCACTTACACACACACTCACACACACACACACTCATCCACTCACTCACACCTGCAATGTACCACAACTCACCTTCATTCGTCGCCAGATCCACACCCTCAACAAAGCTTCCCCGCCTACCTGGACACGAGCTTGCCCGCCTCCAGCCCGCCCCCTCCACCGACACTCCTTGAATCCCCCGCAACAGCCGCGGCTGCCGGCTCTCACCTCCTCCCTGGTGCCACCACAGCCGCTGCCTTCCCAGGGCCACCGGCGCTGCTGCTGCTGACCCGTACCTCCACTCCAGCGCCCCGCGGGCTCCGACCCTCGCCTCCCTGCCGGCACCAGCGGCCCACAGCCGTCACCTCACCAGAGTTCCACTCTCAGCACCAGGACCACAACCTCCACCATGCAGACAGCACGTGCTCTGGCTCTGCTGGGTCCTCGTGCTCCTGTTCCCTCCTTCCCCCCCCCGCCCCCCTTACAGGGACCTCATTGAAACTTACCAAATAGTGAAAGGCCTGGATAGAGTGGATGTGGAGAGGATGTTTCCACTGGTGGGAGAGTCTAGGACTAGAGGCCACAGCCTCAGTATAAAAGAACGTACCTTTAGAAAGGAGATGCAGACTGATTTCTTTAGTCAGAGGGTGGTGAATCTGTGGAATTCTTTGCCACAGACGGCTGTGGAGACCAAATCATTGGATATATTTTAAGGTCGAGATTAACAGATTCTGGATTCGTACGGGTGTCCGGGGTTATGGGGAGAAGGCAGGAGAATGGGGTTGAGAGGGAGAGATAGATCAGCCATGATTGAATGGTTGAGTAGACTTGATGGGCCGAATGGCCTAGTTCAGCTCCTACAACTTATCAATTCTTATGAGTGATTGTGAATGAACCCTTCAGAATTTAGAGGTGCACGGTGGCGCAGCGTAATTTTTGCGCAGTAGAGTTGCAGCAGCAGAGACCAGGGTTCGATTCCCACAGCAGATGCTGTTTGTACCTTCTCCCCATCACCCGCACTCATTTTCACCGGGTGCACCCACACTCCAAAGACGTACGGGTTTGTAGATTAATTAGCTTGGTGTGAATGTAAATTGTCCATTGGGTGTGTCGGATGCTGTTAGTGTTGGCTGGCAGGGGCTCGGTGGGCCGAAGGGCCTGTGTCTCCAAACTAAACTGTGAATCAATCAAATCTGGGCCTAGACCATGTTAGCAAACCGAACAAGATGATGACGTTTGCTATTTGTTTACAGCTAAGGACAAGGGAGAGAGAATATTTGCCATGGCCTATGTGAGACTAATGAAACCCGATGGAACAACCCTACAAGATGGCGAGCACAATCTGGTCTTATACAAGGTAAATATTCTGGCTCTATGTGTACTCGCAAGCCTGGGTAGAATTGGAAAGTGTTCAAGAAGGAACTGCAGATGCTGGAAAATCGAGGGTTACACAAAATGCTGGAGAAACTCAGCGGGTGCAGCAGCATCTATGGAGAGAAGGAGATAGGCGACGTTTCGGAGTCTGAGGAAGGGTGTCGGCCCGAAACGTCGCCTATCTCCTTCGCTCCATAGATGCTGCTGCACCCACTGAGTTTCTCCAGCATTTTGTGTTCCCTGGGTACAGTGGGTGTGGAGAGGACTTTTCCACTAGTGGGAGAGTCTAGGACCAGAGGTCACAGCCTCAGAATTAAAGGACGTTCCTTCGGGAAGGAGATGAGGAGAAATGTCTTTATTCAGAGGGTGGTGAATCTGTGGATTTCTTTGCCACGAAGACTGTGGAGGCCAAGTCAGTGGGTATTTTTAAGGCAGAGATGGATAGATTCTTGATTAGTGCGGGTGTCAGAGGTTACGGGGAGAAGGCAGGAGAATGGGGTTAGGAGGGAGAGATAGATCAGCCATGATTGAATGGCGGAGTAGACATGATGGGCCAAATGGTCTAATTCTGCACCAATCATTGATGAACTTATAAAATATGTAGACACTGTGAATTCAGAGCAGGCATAGGCCTTTCGGCCCATCCAACCTGATCTGGCATTTAAAAAGGTCATGGCCAATCTTTACTTTAGTTATTATTGTTGACTACATGTGGAAACAGGCACTTCAGCCCAACTTGCCCACACCGACCATGTTTGGTCCATACCACTCCGAACCTGTCCTATCCATATATCTGGTCAACTGATTTCTAAACGATGGGATAGGCCCAGCCTCAACTACCTCCTCTGGCATTTTGTTCCAAACACCCACCACCCTTTGTGTGGAAAAAGTTTCCCTTCATATAAGCATATAAGAATTACAGCACGGAAACAGGCCTTCTCGGCCCTTCCAGTCCGTGCCGACCATTTATTTTCCCCTAGTCCCATCTACCTGCACTCAGACCATACCCCTCCATTCCCTTCCCGTCCATATACCTATCCACTTTACTTTTAAATGTTAAAATCGATCCTGCCTCCACCACTTCTGCTGGAAGATCATTCCACACAGCCATCACTCTCTGAGTATAGAAGTTCCCCCTCATGTTACCCTTAAACTTCTGTCCCTTAATTCTCATGTCATGCCCTCTTGTTTGAATCTTCCCTACCCTCAATGGGAAAAGCTTATCCACGTCAACTCTGTCTATCCCTTTCATCATATTAAAGACCTCAATCAAGTCTCCCCTTCAGATTCCTATTAAATCTTTTCCACTTCACTATAAACCCATGTCCTCTGCTCCTCGATTCGCCTACTCCGGGCTAGACACCCCGTGCATCTTCCCGAACTGAAGCAACAGCAAGGTTAATTCTCAGGATGGCGGGACTGCCATATGCTGAGAGAATGGAGCGGCTGGGCTTGTACACTCTGGAGTTTAGAAGGATGAGAGGATATCTTATTGAAACATATAAGATTGTTAAGGGTTTCATGCTAGAGGCATGAAACATGTTCCCGATGTTGGGGGAGTCCAGAACCAGGGGCCACAGTCTTAGAATAAAGGGGAGGTCATTTAAGACTGAGGTGAAAAAAAACCTTTTTCACCCAGAGAGTTGTGAATTTGTGGAATTCCCTGCCACAGAGGGCAGTGGAGGCCAGTTCTCTATATACTTTCAAGAGAGATCTAGATAGGGCTCTTAAAGATAGTGGAGTCAGGGGAGAAGGCAGGAACGGGGTACTGATTGTGGATGATCAGCCATGATCACATTGAATGGCGTTGCTGGCTCGAAGGGCCGAATGGCCTCCTCCTGCCCCTATTGTCTGTTGTCTAGAATAACTGCAGCATCTACAGTTCTTTCCTACACATTGGTTTCAGAATTGTCGAGTGTTTCCTGGATCGTTCAACTTGCCTGTAAACTTGCAAACAGTATAAAACATTTTCTTTTGAGGTTGTGGAGTTGATCCATGAAAGATTTCATTGCGATGCATCCACGCTGTGAATAGGGTCGTGAGTTCCTCGTTCTAAGGTACATTAAAACCAGAGTGATTAACAATGTAGATGAAGGCCACCGATCCGGGTTCTTCGTACCCTCCTCGTAAGTGACGAAAGAAGAAGTTAAAAAAAGGTTGACAAGGGCAAAGTTGTCTATGAGGACTTCAGTGCCTATATGAAAAGGTTCTGCATGGTAGGCTGCACAGGAAGGTTTGATCCAGGTAGATCTAGCCGGCAGGGCCACACGGTGGCGCAGCGGTAGAGTTGCCGCCTCACAGCGCCCGAGATCCCGGTTCAATCCCGACTGCGGGTGCCGTCAGTACGGAGTTTGTGCGTTTTCACTGTGACCTCGTGGGTTTTCTCCGGGTGCTCTGGTTTCCTCCCACACTCCAGGTTTACAAACGTTCAGGTTTGTAGGTCGATTGGTTGAACAAGTTAGGTCTTTATTCTTTGGAGCGCAGAAGGTTAAGGGGGAACTTGATTGAGGTCTTTAAAATGATGAAAGGGATAGACAGAGTTGACGTGGATAAGCTTTTCCCATTGAGGGTAGGGAAGATTCAAACAAGAGGGCATGACATGAGAATTAAGGGACAGAAGTTTAGGGGTAACATGAGGGAGAACTTCTTTACTCAGAGAGTGGTGGCTGTGTGGAATGATCTTCCAGCGGAAGTGGTGGAGGCAGGATCGATTTTAACATTTAAAAGTAAAGTGGATAGGTATATGGACGGGAAGGGAATGGAGGGGTATGGTCTGAGTGCAGGTATATGGGACTAGGGGAAAATAAATGGTCGGCACGGACTGGAAGGGCCGAGAAGGCCTGTTTCCGTGCTGAAATTGTTATATGGTTAAACTCACCAATTAGGTCGCCCAAGTGGGACAGGCCCCTTAAAGAATCAGCTTTATGGAAGGAAGCAGAGGGTAATGTGGATGGCTGCTTAGCGGACGGAGGCCTGTGACTAGTGGTGTGCCTGGACAAGTGACAAGTGGTGACTGGTGATCATTTCATAGCAAAAGGATTTGAGTATAGGAGCAGGGAGGTTCTACTGCAGTTGTACAGGGTTTTGGGGAGGCCACACCTGGAGTATTGCGTACAGTTTTGGTCTCCAAATCTGAGGAACGACATTCTTGCCATAGAGGGGGTACAGAGAAGATTCACCAGACTGATTCTGGGATGTCAGGACTTTTATATGAAGAAAGACTGGATAGACTCGGCTTGTACTCGCTGGAATTTAGAAGATTGAGGGTTGGATCTTATAGAAACTTACAAAATTCTTAAGGGGTTGGACAGGCTAGATGCAGGAAGATTGTTCCCGATGTTAGGGGAGTCCAGAACAAGGGGTCACAGTCTAAGGATAAGGGGGAATTCCTTTAGGACCGAGATGAGGAAAACATTCTTTACACAGAGAGTGGTGAGTCTCTTGAATTCTCTGCCACAGAAGGTAGTTGAGGCCAGTTCATTGGCTATATTTAAGAGGGCGTTAGATGTGGCACTTCTGGCTAAAGGGATCAGGGGGTATGGAGAGAAGGCAGGTACCGGATACTGAGTTGGATGATCAGCCATGATCATATTGAATGGCGGTACAGGCTCGAAGGGCCGAATGGCCTACTCCTGCACCTATTTTTCTATGTTTCTATGTTTCTATGTGCCTCAGGGTTCAGTGCTGGGCCCATCGTTGTTTGTAATCTTTGTCAATGATTTGAATGTGAATGAGATTAGGAAGTTTGCGGGCGACAATAACGTGGGTGGCAAGGCCTCGTAGGGAGCGGGGACAGTTGTCAACAATTGCAGCAGGTTCTTGATCATTTGGTCACTAGCCGGAGAGAAGGTTAATGGTGTTCAGTACCAATAAGTGCAAGGTGCTGCATCTTTGGGAGTCAAATCAGAGCAGGACCTTCGCAGTGAACGGTCGGGCTCTGGGGAGTGTTGCACAGGACTGCAGGGACACAGTTCCTTAAAAGTGGCGTCACAGGCAGGTCGATAGGGTGGTCAATTTCCTCATTTTATAATAAATGATTCTTCGTCGCTGCCTCTGTCACCAGAGGGGACGATCTTTTTTCCGATTCACTTCATCAAAGCCCTTCACGGTTTAAAAAAAGCTCCATTACATTCCCTTTCACCTCTCTCCCACACATGAAATCGCCTCACAATCTCTTGTCCCCCCCCTTTTCCTGATGATTGTTTCCCCCGCGGCATGGTCCAGATAAATAACGCACACCGCCAACTCGAGCAAGATGCCGTTTCTCTTCCCGTGTTGGAAGGGCCAAAAGAGAACTCCAGGGGTTGTACCAGCAGCCAAAATGACATTTGGTACAAATGTATAATTCATTCTTGTCTCGCGCAGAAAACCCTCAAGGTTCCTTTTTTTCTAATCTACGCTCACAAGTCCGTACTTAACCATATAACCATATAACAATATAACCATATAACCATATAACAAATACAGCACGGAAACAGGCCTTCTCGGCCCTTCAAGTCCATGCCGACCATTTATTTTCCCCTACTCCCATCTACCTGCACTCAGACCATACCCCTCCATTCCCTTCCCGTCCATATACCTATCCACTTTACTTTTAAATGTTAAAATCGATCCTGCCTCCACCACTTCTTCAGGAAGCTCATTCCACACAGCCACCACTCTCTGAGTAAAGAAGTTCCCCCTCATGTTACCCCTAAACTTCTGTCCCTTAATTCTCATGTCATGCCCTCTTGTTTGAATCTTCCCCACCCTCAATGGGAAAAGCTTATACACGTCAACTCTGTCTATCCCTTTCATCATTTTAAAGACCTCAATCAAGTCCCCCCTTAACCTTCTGCGCTCCAAAGAATAAAGACCTAACTTGTTCAACCTTTCTCTGTAACTTAGTTGCTGGAACCCAGGCAACTTTCTAGTAAATCTCCTCTGTACCCTCTCTATTTTGTTGACATCCTTCCTATAATTAGGCGACCAAATCTGTACACCATACTCCAGAATTGGTCTCACCAATGCCTTGTACAATTTTAACATTACTTCCCTACTCCTATATTCAATGCGGGCAGTGGGTCTGCGTTCTGTAGCACAATTCCCCTTGGTCCCACCAGTGTTCATTAGGTTCCAACATGAAGTGCCAGGGGGCACGTTGTCACTTTATGTCGTGTTGTCACTTGCGGGCGGAGCACCAAGGCAAATTCCTTCTATGTGAATACTTGGCCACTAAACTTATTCATTCATTCATTCACAGCGGCCTGTTTCCCAACCTCCGTCACAGCTGCCTATTAATTGGCGCTGCATTAGTACAGGAAGAACTCCACACACGGAAGGTGGGGAGCTCAACCCTGTGGAATTCTCTGCCTCAGAGGGCGGTGGAGGCCGGTTCTCTGGATACTTTCAAGAAAGAGCAAGATAGGGCTCTTAAAGATAGCGGAGTCAGGGGATATGGGGAGAAGGCAGCAACGGGGTACTGATTGTGGACGATCAACCATGATCTCATTGAATGGCGGTGCTGGCTCGAAAGGCCAAATGGCCTACTCCTACACCTATAGTCTATTGTCTATTGTCTATTTATTTGAGTTTACATTGAACATAGAAGTATGGAAGTAAGCCCTTGAACCCCCAATGTGCCCACACCAGCCAACATGTCCCAGCTACACTAGTTTAGAGATACAGCGTGGAAACAGGCCCTTCGGCCCACCAAGTCCGCGCCGACCAGCGATCCCTGCACACCAACACTGTCCTACACACACTAGAGACTATTTACAATTATACCAAGCCAATTAACCTGCATACCTGTACTTCTTTGGGGTGTGGGAGGAAACTGAAGATCTCGGAGAAAACCCTCGCAGGTCACGGGGAGAACGTGCAAACTCCGCACAAACAAGAACATGTACACAATTTTGGTCACCCTGTTATAGGAAAGATGTTGTCGAGATGTTGTCAAACAATGTTCTCTGCTGAAGTGTTTAAGAAGGAACTGCAGATGCTGGAAAAATCGAAGGTGGACAAAAATGCTGGAGAAACTCAGCGGGTGAGGCAGCGTCTGTGGAGCGAAGGAATAGGTGACGTTTCGGGTCGAGGCCCTTCTTCAGATGTTTTTAAGTTCTATGCTGACAAAACTTTATGTTTTACTTGATGTTGTCAAGCTGGACAGGGCGCAGAGAAGATTTACGAGGATGTTGGCAGGACTCGAGGTTCTGAGCTACAGGGAGAGGCTGTGTAGGCCGGGACTCATTGGAGCGCAGGAGGGTGATGGGTGATCATATAGAGGTGTATAAAATCATGAGAGGAATAGATCAGGCAGATGCAGAGAATTTCTTGCCCAGAGTAGGGCATTCACAAAGCACTCGACATGGGGTTAAGATGAGGGGAGAACGATTTATTATGAGCCTGAGGGGCAACTACTTTTACACAAAAGTAGTTTTGCAGGGTGATTTGGATAGGCTGAGTGAATGGGCAGATGCATGGCAGATGCAGTATAATGTGGATAAATGTGAGGTTATCCACTTTGGTGGCAAGAACATGAGGGTAGACTATTATCTGAATGGTGGCAGATTAGGAAAAGGGGCGATGCAACGAGACCTGGGTGTCATGGTACACCAGTCATTGAAAGTAGGCATGCAGGTGCAGCAGGCAGTGAAGAAAGCAAATGGCATGTTAGCATTCATAGCGAAAGGAATTGAGTATAGGAGCAGGGAGGTTCTACTGCAGTTGTACAGGGTTGTACACCTGGAGTATTGCGTACAGTTTTGGTCTCCAAATCTGAGGAAAGACATCCTTGCCATAGAGGGGGTACAGAGAAGATTCACCAGACTGATTCCTGGGATGTCAGGACTTTCATATGAGGAAAGACTGGATAGACTCGGCTTGTACTCGCTGGAATTTAGAAGATTGAGGGGGGATCTTATAGAAACTTACAAAATTCTTAAGGGGTTGGACAAGCTAGATGCTGGAAGATTGTTCCCGATGTTGTGGGAGTCCAGAACAAGGGGTCACAGTCTAAGGATAAGGGGGAATTCCTTTAGGACCGAGATGAGGAAAACATTCTTTACACAGAGAGTGGTGAGTCTCTGGAATTCCCTGCCACAGAAGGTAGTTGAGGCCAGTTCATTGGCTATATTTAAGAGGGCGTTGGATGTGGCACTTGTGGCTAAAGGGATCAGGGGGTATGGGGAGAAGGCAGGTACGGGATACTGAGTTGGATGATCAGCCATGATCACATTGAATGGCGGTGCAGGCTCGAAGGGCCGAATGGCCTACTCCTGCACCTATTTTTCTATGTTTCTATGTTTCTACAAAGGGTGGTGGGTCTATGGAACAAACTGCCAGAGGAGCTAGTTGAGGCAGTGACTATCCCAATGTTTAAGAAACATTTCGACATGGATAGGACAGGTTTAGAATGATACGGCAGGTGGGACCAATGTAGATGGGGCATGTTGGTCGGTGTGGGCAGGTTGGGCTGAAGGGCCTGTACCTCCAAGAAGGTTTTGGACACATCCCTTTGTTTATGGGCTACAGTGAATCGATCTTATTGCAGTTTATGGGAGTTGAATTCAATTAGATGACTTGCATGCTTGTCAAATGGACTCAATCAATGTATAGCAAAAATAGTTGCAAGGGTAATGCAGTCCCGGGGAGCTCAGGTCAAGAAAGGCGTTATATAAATGCAAATTCTAATTTTCTTCCAAATGATTGTGACCCCAGTGTTCACAGCATGTTTGTCATTCAGCGAGGTGTATGGTGATGTGCTGAGATTGTCCCAGCAGTGTTAAGTTCAGTTTAGTATAATTTAGAGATGCAGCGCGGAAACAGGCCCTTCGGCCCACCGGGTCCGTGCCGACCAGCAATCCCCGCACACTAACACTATCCTACACACACACAATAGGGACACATTTTTTACATTTATTCCAAGCCAATTATTACCTGCACGTCTTTGGAGTGTGGGAGGAAACCGAAGATCTCGTAAAAAAAACTGACGCAGGTCACGGGGAGAACATGCAAGCTCCGTACAGGCAGCGCCCGTGGTCGGGATCGAACCCGGGTCTCTGGCGCTGCAGGCACTGTAAGGCAGCAAGTCTACCGCTGCGCCACCGTGCCGCCCAGTGGGGGAGCGGATGACATAAAGGGTAGTTCCTGGCATGTTTTGTGCAACACACTAGAAGGAAATAAAGTTAACACTCAGGCAGAAATATAATCAAGAAATGGCAACAAAAAAAAATCGGCTTTGACTTGTCAACAAAGACCATTTATGAAACTCCACGCGTGGTTTTGCTGGTTAAATGGCAGAGTGGCAGGATAGCGGAGTGGTTTAGTTGCTTCCTGCCGGCGCCAGATACCCGGGTTCGATCCTGGCTACTACGGGTGCCGTCTGCTCGGAGTCTAGACGTTCTCCATGTAACCTGCGTGGGCTTTCTCCGGGTGCCCCGGTTTCCTCCCGCATTCCAAAGACGTGCGGGTTTGTGGGCTCTCCTAGCCTGAAGAAGGGTCTCGACCCCGAAACGTCGCCCATGCCTTCTCCCCAGAGATCCCGCCTTGTCCCGCTGAGTTACTCTGGCATTTTGTGACTACCTTCAGCTTTGCAGGTTAATTGGCTTCTGTGAATTGTAAATTGTCCCCAGTGCGTGGTGTAGTGCTAGTATATGGGGTGATCAGGGATCAGTGAGCCACGGGGCATGTTTTCACGCTGTATATCTCAAGTCGAAACTCCAAATATATATGTGATTACCCGCAGTTTTTACCGGTCGTAAAAAAGAACAGTGTTCTTTCGGAATAATTATATTGTAATATTTAATCCAATTAACATTTTTTTAAAAAGCTATAAAGAATGGAGTAACGATTTACTGGTTTGAGAGCCTCACATAGTGATTGTAAATTGCACAAGTGTGTATTCACTCTAATTCATGTCTGTTTAGATTTAAAACAGAATGAATGGGTGGGTAGGTGGAGAATTGTAGGGGTGGGGGGTGGGGGGGGGGGGGCGCGTGGGTGTGTTATAGGTTTCTGCATCTATAACACCCACCTCACCTCACCTCCCCATAGCACATTAATTCCATCTAATCGTTTGCCTAATTGTCGACTTAAGAATAAGAGGTAAGTAATTTAGAACGGAGATGAGGATACATCAATGATTTGGATGAAGGCATTCAAAGTAACATTAGGAAATTTGCAGATGATATAAAGCTGGGTGGCAGTGTGAACTGTGAGGAGGATGCTGTGAGAATGCAGGGTGACTTGGACAGGTTGGGGGAGTGGGCAGATGCACGGCAGATGAGGTTTAATGCGGATAAATGTGAGGCTATCCACTTTGGTAGCCAAAACAGGAAGGGAGATTACTATCTAAATGGCGTCAAGTTGGGGAAAGGGGAAGTACAACGGGGTCTGGGCGTCCTTGTTCATCAGTCTATGAAAGTAAGCATGCAGGTACAGCAGGCAGTGAAGAAAGCGAATGGCATGTTGGCCTTTATAACAAGAGGAGTTGAGTATAGGAGCAAAGAGGTCCTTTTGCAGTTGCACAGGGCCGTAGTGAGAGTATTGTGTGCAGTTTTTGTCCCCTAATTTGTGGAAGGACATTCTCGCTATTGAGGGAGTGCAGCGTAGGTTTACAAGGTTAATTCCCGGGATGGCGGGACTGTCATATGCTGAGAGAATGGAGCAGCTGGGCTTGTACACTCTGGAGTTTAGACGGATGAGAGGGGATCTCATTGAAACATATAAGATTGTTAAGGGTTTGGACACGCTAGAGGCAGGAAACATGTTCCCGATGTTGGGGGAGTCCAGAGCCAGGGGCCACAGTTTAAGAATAAGGAGTAAGCCATTTAGAACGGAGACGCGGAAACACTTTTTCTCACAGAGAGTGGTGAGTCTGTGGAATTCGAGGGCGGTGGAGGCAGGTTCTCTGGATACTTTCAAGAGAGAGCTAGATAGGGCTCTTAAAGATAGCAATATCCGGGGATATGGGGAGAAGGCAGGAACGGGGTACTGATTGTGGATGATCAGCCATGATCACATTGAATGGTGATGCTGGCTCAAAGGGCCGAATGGCCTCCTCCTGCACCTATTGTCTATTGTCTGTTGATAGACACACGATCCTGGAGTAACTCAGCGGGACAGGCAACATCTCCGCAGATCAATCAATCAATCAATCAGATTTATTCATCACATACACAATATAGTGCAGTGAAGTGAATTTGCCAGCAGCGGTACAATGATAAAGAACACACAATGCACAATACAAATTTAACACAAACATCCACCACAGCATTCCTCACTGGCACAAAGTTCAGTCAGTCCTCCTCCATTGTTCCCCGTGGTCGGGACCACCAACCTCCGCAGTCGCTGCTGCGGGTGGCCAGATGTACAGACCCTCTCGTCTGGGAGGAAAGTCCCGAATCGGTGCTTCCCTACTGGTTTCAAGACGATGAAGGAACGGGTGACGTTTCGGGTCGTGACCCTTCCTTCAGATTTTTCTCGAGGCCCATCCCTTCTCTCCAGAGATGCTGCCTGTCCCGCCGAGTTACTCCTTGGTTGAAGACCAGCATCTGCAGTCCCTTCCTACACATCTGGTCGAATTGACAACGCCATTAACAATCGACGGCGCACCTCCTCCACTCAGGCGCGACCAATTATACTGCAGCTGACCCGAGCGGTGCCTACAATCAATCTTGCCTTCACCCCCTCGAGCCAGGGAAGGAGCGGAGGGGACGAGTTTAACCATTAAACACGGCCGGGGAAGACTGATTGTACCCCCTTGACGTCCAATTAGGCAATGATGTGCTGGGCTCCCGAGGGAAGTTGCTCTTTGCGGCCACTGTGAGTTCCCAATTAGAGAGGTTGTGTTGCTCAGCTCCCTGGAGAGCTGCTCTGCACACGACCGGCCGTGAGAGCCTGGTTCCTGTCCGTGCAGTGAAGGAAACAGTACTAACCACACTCACAATGCACCGGCCTTTGTTAATGAAGGAGAAAAGTCCATTTCTTCAGACTGCAGACTTCCGAGATACAGTGTGGAAACAAGCCGGCCGTGCCGACCCGCGATGGCCACCTACACTAACACTATCCTACACACTAGGGACAATTTACACAGACAAATAACCCACAAACCGAAAGGACACCGGCCTTCTATAGAAAAGACTAGGTTTGCATTCACTGGAGTTTAGAAGGATGAGGGGGAGAATCTGATAGAAGCATATACAATTATAAAAGGACTGGACAAACGAGATGCAGGAAAAATGTTCCCAATGTTGGGCGAGTCCAGAACCAGGGGCCACACAGTCTTAGAATAGAGGGGAGGTCATTTAAGACTGAGGTGAGAAAAAATTCACAACCCAGGGAGTTGTGAATTTATGGAATTCCCTGCCACAGAGGGCAGTGGAGGCCAAGTCACTGGATGGATTTAAGAGAGCGTTAGATAGAGCTCTAGGGGCTAGTGGAATCAAGGGATATGGGGAGAAGGCAGGCACGGGTTATTGATAGAGGACGATCAGCCATGATCACAATGAATGGCGGTGCTGGCTCAAAGGGCCGAATGGCCTCCTCCTGCACCTATTGTCTATTGTCCACTACTCGGGTCGAGGGGACTGTTAGGTTGGAGCGCCACGTCCGGCCCCGCCTCACCCGTCCCAATGTAGTGCAGCCCATGGAGTGCAGCAGCATCAGCGCCTCGCCCGTGGCCCCGTCGGTCGGTCGGCAGCCCGGCCTGCTGTCCGACCTTCGGACCTTCGCTTACCGCTGACACCACCACCACCCCTCCTTCTCACGGCCGATCATCGGCTCACGAGTGCAGCAGGACACGAAGCCCAGCCGACGGGCCAGCTGAGGCGTTTTGGCCCGGGCACCGGACTATGCGCCCATGGCAAAACTCCACAGCTGGCCCGCCGGCTGGGCTTGGCGTGCAGTCCAGCACCCGGGCCCACTCATCATTCACCCAGCCACGGCCCAGTCGGTCAACAAATTGCCCCGGACTTGGTGCATCAGTTCCACGCTTGGTCCGTTGAAAAGAACAAAATTCAAAATTCGAAGTACGGTTTCTACTGAATGCGTATCGCTTTTAAAGTTGAAATATCATGTCGAAGCATCGTAAGTCGAGGAACATCTGTAATCACCAGAGGGCACGCTTAGATGCCTAGATCTGATGCAACAGCGTACGTGCTTGCGTTTGCTGTTTACCATATAACCATATAACAATTACAGCACGGAAACAGGCCTTCTCGGCCCTTCCAGTCCGTGCCGACCATTTATTTTCCCCTAGTCCCATCTACCTGCACTCAGACCATACCCTTCCATTCCCTTCCCGTCCATATACCTATCCACTTTACTTTTAAATGTTAAAATCGATCCTGCCTCCACCACTTCTGCAGGAAGATCATTCCACACAGCCACCACTGTCTGAGTAAAGAAGTTCCCCCTCACTTTACCCCTAAACTTCTGTCCCTTAATTCTCATGTCATGCCCTCTTGTTTGAATCTTTCCTACCCTCAATGGGAAAAGCTTATCCACGTCAACTCTGTCTATCCCTTTCATCATTTTAAAGACCTCAATCAAGTCCCCCCTTAACCTTCTGAACTCCAAAGAATAAAGACCTAACTTGTTCAACCTTTCTCTGTAACTTAGTTGCTGGAACCCAGGCAACATTCTAGTAAATCTCCTCTGTACTCTCTCTATTTTGTTGACATCCTTCCTATAATTAGGCGACCAAAATTGTACACCATACTCCAGAATTGGTCTCACCAATGCCTTGTACAATTTTAACATTACTTCCCTACTCCTATATTCAATGCTCTGATTTAGAAGAGTTTTAAAAAATGACCTCCTTCTACTATGTAGAAGATCTCCTTTCACCTTCTTCAACTAGGTTGAAGACCAGCTACGACCAGCTTCGACTAACCGGGAAAATTGGACACAGAATAGTGGAGAGTGAAGACGACCTCCTTCGACCTCCCTTCGACTATGATGAAGACTAGTGATCTCCTCGAGTGATCACTAGTCTTCATCTGTGATTCACCTGTCAGCCAATCACAGGCTCCCTTATGTGCATGAGTTGTACGCTATATTTTACCAATTTGTGACAAAACAAGCAGTTTCAGTAACGTCTGGTGTTGTTCGGTTTGGCGTGTGCAAATATGGATTAATCTGCAAAAAGGAAAAGACTGTGCAGTTAGAAGAAGCAATGGGAAGCGGAAAAGTCGTGGGCTAAGCCCGTCAGCGGTGACTCGACAAAGGCCTTCTGTACCTTATGCCGTCCCTGATTTGTCCCTTATTTTGACCTTTTGTCTCTTATTTGGGAGAGAAAGTTGGCAACCCTACAATCCTTGTACTAACCAAAGATCTATCGATCTCCGCCTTAAAATATCCACAGCCGTCTGCGGCAAAGAATTCCACAGATTCACCACCCTCTGACTAAAGAAATTCCTCCTCATCTACTTTCTAAAGCAGGGGTGGGCAACGTTGTTGTGCATAGGGGCCGGGATGCATGTCTGTGAGCGGTTGGCGGGCCACATCTATCACGTGTACACGTGGATCCCGCCCCGGATGGCAGGCATCAAATCACGTGTTCACATAGATCCCGCCCCTTCGAGGACGCCACCCGGAGCACTGGTCCCTAATTACGGGCGCTCACCAACATGGCGTCCCTAGTTACGGGCGCTCGCCAACATGGCGTCCCTAGTTACGGGCGCTCACCAACATGGCGTACCTAGTTACAGGCGCTCGCCAACATGGCGTCCCTAGTTACGGGCGCACACCAACATGGCGTCCCTAGTTACGGGCGCTCATCAACATGGCGTCCCTAGTTACGGGCGCTCGCCAACATGGCATCCTTAGTTACGGGCGCTCACCAACATGGCGTCCCTAGTTACGGGCGCTCATCAACATGGCGTCCCTAGTTACGGGCGCTCACCAACATGGCGTCCCTAGTTATGGGTGCTCACCAACATGGCGTCCCTAGTTACGGGTGCTCACCAACATGGCGCACGTACGGACCGTTGCCTTGGCTCTGTCCTGAAGGCAGTGGCTGAAATACTCATACTCACCCGTCCCCGGCCTATTGACAACCCCGATCCCGACAGTGAAGCCCAGACACAGAAGGTGCGCGGTCGTGTCGGCGGTTTTGCGCAGGATGCGATACAGCCAGAGGAGGGCGGCGTTCGGCACTCCTCGCAGCTCGCCGCTCGACGCTACTCGCCTGCTCCACCATTGCGTCCGCCAGCGCAGGTCTCCTTGCGTCCTTGCTTCTCCGCGCCGGGGCGCCGCGGCTTCGGGCCCTGGAGGTGACGGAAGTCTGCGGGCCGGATGACTACGGGGAAAGAAATACGCCAGCGGGCCGGATGATGTCGGGGTACGGGCCGCATTCGGCCCGAGGGCCGTAGGTTGCCGAACCCCTGGCCTGAAAAAAACATCCTTTAATTCTGAGGCTATGACCTCTGGTCCTTGACTCTGCCACTAGTGGAAACATCCTCTCCTTGTCCAATTAATATATGACACACAATCTGGGCATCAATTTATTTGCTAACCATACTTTTTCCAACCACAGGGTGACAGTAGGAAGCTTGAAGATGCCTCCATCTACCTGAAAAATATGGCCAGCAAGTCGGTGTGCGATCAGAAGGCGAGCCAGGCTTCCTCGTTCCGAAGCGCTGGGGGAGGCCACCACATATGTTCGCGGGACAGCCTTCAGATATCCACCCTTGTCTGCTCCACCAAACTCACGCAGAACGGTAAGGTCAAGTCAAACAAGTCAAAGTCAAACAAACTTTATTGTCATTTAGAAATACATCGATATATGCAGTTCCAAACAAAATTCCGTTGCATTTGGCTCCCTGTGCAACACGATAATTAACAGAAGGATAAACATGGATACAATGGATAAAAGGATAAATAGACAATGGTGGCAGCCCATTACATGGCATTCAGGAGTCTGACGGCTCGTGGGAAGAAGCTGTTGCAGAACCTTGATGTTCTGCTCCTTATGCTGCGATATCTTTTGCCCGAGGGCAGCAGAGTGAACAGTCTGTGATGGAGATGTGTGGGGTCTTTTATAATACTGCTGGCCTTAGACACGCAGCGTTTGGTCGCAATATCCCCGATTGAGGGGAGAGAGGTCCCGATGATTTTTTCCGCTGTCCTCACCACTCTCTGCACGGACTTCCAGTCGGAGGCTTTACAGTCCCCAAACCAGACAGAGATACAGCTGGTCAAAATACTCTCTATGGTGCCCCTGTAGAAAGTGGTGAGGATGGGATGGGGGAGGTGAGCTCTTCTCATCCGGCGCAGAAAGTGCAACCGCTGCTGCGCTCTCTTAACTGTTGATGAGATGTTATTTGACCAGGTCAGACTGTTAGTGATCTGCACCCCCAGGAACTCAGTGCTACTGACCACCTCACCATCGCTGTCATTGATGTGAAGTGGTGTGGGACTGTGCCAGTTTTTCCTGAAGTCGACGATGACCTCCTTTGTTTTTTCGACATTCAGGATCAGGTTGTTCGTATTGCACCAGTCCACCTGTCTCTGTCCCTGTCCCTGTCTCCCCACATCAGCCATCTCTCCCCCCATCAGGCGAGAGTCGCACACCCGTGGGACGCAAACAGAAATCTTTACCGCGGTCGGAAGAAGAAGGGGCTCGACCCTAAACATCACCTATTCCTTTCCTCCAGAGTTGCCGCCTGGCCCGCTGAGTTACTCCAGCACTTTGTGCGTCTATCTCTGGTGTGAACCAGCATCTGCACTTCCTCCCTACACATTTTAGAGAGGGAAGTGTGAAAACGCACACACCTCCAGATTCAGGGACAGTTTCTTCCCAGCTGTTATCAGGCAACTGAACCATCCGACCACAACCAGAGAGTGGTCCTGAACTACTATCTATCTCATCGGTGACCCTCGGACTATCCTTGATCGGACTTTACTGGCTTTATCTTGTACTAAATGTTATTCATGTCATGCCCTTCATCATGTATCTGTACACTGTGAATGGCTCGATTGTAATCATAAGGTCAAAAGTAATAGGAGCAGAATTAGGCCATTCAGCCCATCAAGTCTACGCTGCCATTCCATCATGGCAGATTCATCTCTCCCTCCTAACCCCATTCTCCTGCCTTATCCCCGTAACCATAATGCTGAGTTATAGATGAATAATAATATTAATAATAATACATTTATTTGCATAGAAACATAGACAATAGGTGCAGGAGTAGGCCATTCGGCCCTTCGAGCCTGCACCGCCATTCAATGTGATCATGGCTGATCATCCAACTCAGTATCCCGTACCTGCCTTCTCTCCATACCCCCTGATCCCTTTAGCCACAAGTGCCACATCTAACTCCCTCTTAAATATAGCCAATGAACTGGCCTCAACTACCTTCTGTGGCAGAGAATCCCACAGATTCACCGCTCTCTGTGTGAAAAATGATCTTCTCATCTCGGTCCTAAAAGACTTCCCCCTTATCCTTAAACCATGACCCCTTGTTCAGGACTTCCCCAACATCGGGAACAATCATCCTGCATCTAGCCTGTCCAACCCCGTAAGAATTTTGTAAGTTTCTATAAGATCCCCCCTCAATCTCCTAAATTCCAGCGAGTACAAGCCGAGTATCCAGTCTTTCTTCATATGGAAGTCCTGCCATCCCAAGGTACCCCAGAGTATAGCACATTTAAACACAACTCACGTTGACCAAAGTGCTTCACATCAGTGCAGGTACTAATTTGATACATGCAACGGTACACAGACCTAACAATACATACATAAACTGTTTACCCCGTTCCTGCCTTCTCCCCATATCCCCTGACTCCGCTATCTTTAAGAGCCCTATCTAGCTCTCTCTTGAAAGCATCCAGAGAACCGGCCTCCACCGCCCTCTGAGGCAGAGAATTCCACAGACTCACCACTCTCTGTGAGAATAAGTGTTTCCTCGTCTCCATTCTAAATGGCTTACTCCTTATTCTTAAACTGTGGCCCCTGGTTCTGGACCCCCCCCAACATTGGGAACATGTCCAAGCCCTTAACAATCTTATCTGTTTCAATGAGATCCCCTCTCATCCTTCTAAACTCCAGAGTGTACAAGCCCAGCCGCTCCATTCTCCCAGCTGGGCTTTGTGTCGGATAGTGTGTGGGGTGATCGTGGGTCGGCACGGACTCGGTGGGCCGAAGGGCCCGTTTCCACACGCTCTATCTCCACACTGAACTGAACTAAAGGGAGTGCACTCCCGTAAGCCAGCACAGGCTCGATGGGCTGAGCGGCCTGCCGTCGTCTGTCTGTGCTGTAATCATTTGCCTGGCCCGAGAAATTCATAAAGTCGCCCACCCAAGAACACATGGAAAAAGCAATAATCTCGTTAATCTAAATTACTCTATTTTATATCTTGTAGTTAAAAATCTGTTGTTTTAATGTGGTCATATAAATTTCATTATCACAAATGGAATGTTATGGAGGAGAAACAATGACAAAATTAATCTAACCAAACGAATTGACGAGATGGTCGGAATATCTCCCCTGCAGTGGTGTTTACATTTCGTATGGAAATACTGCCTCAGCTATGAAGTGTTGTGGGATATCATGGGTTTGTAAAAAAAAAACCCCACTGTATATAAACAGCAATCTGTCTTCCTTTTACCTCCGCACTGGCAGGGGGATTGGAATTCAGCGCTGGGGGTTGAGAATGAACCATTATCTAACCTGAACATCACTTAGCCTCCAGCTCTGGGGAAGAATGTAAGAGGCCATTAAAATAATGCCGTCACCAAGAAATTCAAAAAGGGATTCGCAACAAATTGCTTCGCGTAGATGGGTGAGAAGGGCAATTTCTGCCCACTGGGAGTGTTGAGGCAAATAGTATTGATCCATCAATATTGAGGGGAATCTAGAACTAGATGGTGGGACTAGTTTATAGAGAGAGAGCTAGATAGGGCTCTTAAAGATGGTGGAGTCAGGGGATATGGGGAGAAGGCAGGATCGGGGTACTGGTTGTGGATGATCAGCCATGATCACAGTGACACACTGATCACTGGTCACATCTTGCAGGAGTAGGCCATTCGGCCCTTCGAGCCAGCACCGCCATTCAATATGATCATGGCTGATCATCCAACTCAGTATCCCGTACCTACCTTAGCCCTTGTGGCTAAGGGGATCTGCGGGTATGGAGAGAAGGCAGGTACGGGATACTGAGTTGGATGATCAGCCGTGATCATATTGAACGGCGGTGCAGGCTCGAAGGGCCGAATTGCCTACTCCTGCACCTAATTTCTATGTTTCTATGTTTCTATGCCTTCTCTCCATACCCTCTGATCCCCTTAGCCACAAGGGCCACATCTAACTCCCTCTTAAATATAGCCAATGAACTGGCCTCAACTACCCTCTGTGGCAGAGAGTTCCAGAGACCCACCACTCCCTGTGTGAAAAAAGTCCTTCTCATCTCGGTCCTAAAGGATTTCCCCCTTATCCCGAAGCTGTGACCCCTTGTCCTGGACCTCCCCAACATCGGGAACAATCTTCCTGCATCTAGCCTGTCCAACCCCTTAAGAATCTTGTAAGTTTCTATAAGATCGCCTCTCAATCTCCTAAATTCTAGAGAGTATAAACCGAGTCTATGCAGTCTTTGTTCATAAGACAGTCCTGACATCCCAGGAATCAGTCTGGTGAACCTTCTCTGCACTCCCTCTATGGCAATAATGTCCTTCCTCAGATTTGGAGACCAGAACTGTATGCAATTCTCCACCCCTAAGGGTCAGGAATGTTACCTATCCATGTTCTCCAGAGATGCTGCTTGACCCGCTGAGTTACTCTAACACTTTGTGTGTTTTTTTTTGTAAACCAGCATCTGCAGTTCCTTGTGTCTTCCCGTACAGCACACTTAGACAGAGGTACATGGATAGGACAGATTTAGAGGGACATAAACCAGAAGGCAGGCAGGTGGGACTAATGTAGATGGGATACGTTGGGTGGCGTGGGCAAGTTGGCTTAAAGGTAGACACAAAAAGCTGGAGTAACTCAGCGGGACAGGCAGCATCTCTGGAGAGAAGGAATGGATGATTTTTCGGGTTGAAACCCTTCTTCAGACCCTGTTTCCACACTGTATGACTCTATGACACAGGAGCAGAATTAGGCCATTCAGCCCATCGAGTCTACTCCGCCATTCAATCATGGCTGATCTATTATTTCCCTTTCAACCTCATTCTCCTGCCTTCTCCCCATAACCATTGATGCCCATGCTGACCAATCGCCCTTACATATTGCGGGCCGAAGGGCCTGTTCTTATACTGTCCCGCTTCGTGTTCCATGTTCTATGTTAACCGAGGTTCTACTGCAGTTGTACAGGGTCTCGGTGAGGCCACACCTGGAGTATTGCGTACAGTTTTGGTCTCCTAATCTAATGAAAGACATTCAAATGCCATAGAGGGGGTACAGAGAAGGTTCACCAGACTGATTCCTGGGATGTCAGGACTTCCATATGAAGAAAGACTGGGTAGACTTGGCTTGTACTCTCTAGAATTTAGAAGGTTGAGGGGGGATCTTATAGAGACTTACAAAATTCTTAAGTGGTTGGACAGGCTAGATGCAAGAAGATTGCTCCCGATGTTGGGGAAGTCCAGGACAAGGGGTCACAGTTTAAGGATAAGGGGGAAGTCTTTTAGGACCGAGATGATAATTTTTTAATTTTACACAGAAAGTAGTGAATCTGTGGAATTCTCTGCGACAGAGGGTAGTTGAGGCCAGTTCATTGGCTATATTTAAGAGGGAGTTAGATGTGGCCCTTGATGGCTAAAGGGATCAGGGGGTATGGAGAGAAGGCAGGTACGGGATACTGAGTTGGATGATCAGCCATGATCATATTGAATGGCGGTGCTGGCTCGAAGGGCCGAATGGCCAAGATAGACTGGCAGGTGATTCTTAAAGGGTTGACAGTGGATGTGCAATGGAAGGTATTTAAAGACTGCATGGATGAAGTACAAAAGTTGTTCATACCAGTTTGGCAAAAGAATAAATCGGGGAAGGTGGTGCATCCATGGATAACAAGGGAAATCAGGGATAGTATAA
Source organism: Raja brachyura (assembly GCA_963514005.1). Next base: position 4,181,523 of record OY740781.1, read on the forward strand.
AAACAAAAGATGAGGCATACAAATTTGCCAGAAAAAGCAGCCTACCGGAGGACTGGGAGAAATTCAGAATCCAGCAGAGGAGGACAAAGGGCTTAATTAGGAAAGGGAAAATAGATTATGAAAGGAAACTGGCAGGGAACATAAAAACTGACTGCAAAAGTTTTTATAGATATGTAAAGAGAAAGAGACTAGTTAAAACAAATGTTGGTCCCTTGCAGTCAGAAACAGGTGAATTGATCATGGGGAACAAGGACATGGCAGACCAATTGAATAACTACTTTGGTTCTGTCTTCACTAAGGAAGACATAAATAATCTGCCGGAAATAGCAGTGGAACGGGGGTCAAATAAGATGGAGGAACTGAGTGAAATCCAGGTTAGCCGGGAGGTGGTGTTTGGTAAATTGAACGGATTGAAGGCCGATAAATCCCCAGGGCCAGATAGTCTGCATCCCAGAGTACTCAAGGAGGTAGCCACAGAAATAGTGGATGCATTAGTGATAATTTTTCAAAATTCCTTAGATTCTGGAGTAGTTCCTGAGGATTGGAGGGTAGCTAATGTAACCCCACTTTTTAAAAAAGGAGGGAGAGAGAAAGCGGGGAATTACAGACCAGTTAGTCTAACATCGGTAGTGGGGAAACTGCTAGAGTCAGTTATTAAAGATGGGATAGCAGCGCATTTGGAAAGTGGTGAAATCATTGGACAAAGTCAGCATGGATTTACGAAAGGTAAATCATGTCTGACAAATCTGATAGAATTTTTCGAGGATGTAACTAGTAGAGTGGATAAGGGAGAACCTGTGGATGTGTTATATCTAGAATTTCAGAAGGCTTTCGACAAGGTCCCGCATAAGAGATTAGCATACAAACTTAAAGCACACGGTATTGGGGGTTCAGTATTGATGTGGATAGAGAACTGGCTAGCAGACAGGAGGCAAAGGGTAGGAGTAAACGGGTCCTTTTCAGAATGGCAGGCAGTGACTAGTGGGGTGCCGCAAGGCTCAGTGCTGGGACCCCAGCTATTTACAATATATATTAATGATTTGGACGAGGGAATTCAATGCAACATCTCCAAATTTGCAGATGATACCAAGCTGGGGGGTATAGTTAGGTGTGAGGAGGATGCTTGGAGGCTGCAGGGTGATTTGGATAGGCTGAGTGAATGGGCAGATGCATGGCAGATGCAGTACAATGTGGATAAATGTGAGGTTATCCACTTTGGTGGCAAAAACATGAGGGTAGACTATTATCTGAATGGTGGCAGATTAGGTAAGGGGGAGATGCAACGAGACCTGGGTGTCATGGTACACCAGTCATTGAAAGTAGGCATGCAGGTGCAGCAGGCAGTGAAGAAAGCAAATGGTATGTTAGCATTCATAGCGAAAGGATTTGAGTATAGGAGCAGGGAGGTTCTACTGCAGTTGTACAGGGTTTTGGTGAGGCCACACCTGGAGTACTGCGTACAGTTTTGGTCTCCAAATCTGAGGAAAGACATCCTTGCCATAGAGGGGGTACAGAGAAGATTCACCAGACTGATTCCTGGGATGTCAGGACTTTCATATGAGGAAAGATTGGATAGACTCGGTTTGTACTCGATGGAATTTAGAAGATTGAGGGGGGATCTTATAGAAACCTACAAAATTCTTAAGGGGTTGGACAAGCTAGATGCTGGAAGATTGTTCCCGATGTTGGGGGAGTCCAGAACAAGGGGTCACAGTCTAAGGATAAGGGGGAATTCCTTTAGGACCGAAATGAGGAAAACATTCTTTACACAGAGAGTGGTGAGTCTCTGGAATTCTCTGCCACAGAAGGTAGTTGAGGCCAGTTCATTGGCTATATTTAAGAGGGCATTAGATGTGGCCCTTGTGGCTAAAGGGATCAGGGGGTATGGAGAGAAGGCAGGTACGGGATACTGAGTTGGATGATCAGCCATGATCACATTGAATGGCGGTGCAGGCTCGAAGAGCCGAATGGCCTACTCCTGCACCTATTTTCTATGTTTCTATGTTTCTATGGCCTACTCCTGCACCTAATTTCTATGTTTCTATGTTAACTCACAGTTGAGAACAATAGAATACTTTGCCCACGGCTGGCCCAAGTAGGTTATAATCTCTTGTTTTTTTAATTTTTACCCCTCATGCAGTGGACCTCCTGGGCTTGCTAAAATGGCGCTCCAACATCAGTGCTCTGAACGAGAACCTGAGGAAGCTGATGAAGGTGGATGGAGGTGAAGTCGTCAAGGTAGGTACAAGCCGTTCGACCAAATGCTTAGTTTCGGAAGGAACTGCAGATGCTGGTTCACACTGATGATAGATGCCGGAGTAACTCAGCGGGACAGGCACTTGCGCATCAAAACTTTATTTTGACAAAACACAATTTCATTTCAACTACTATACCTAACCACCGTGGGTTCGATCCTCGTATCTGCCTGATAGAAACATAGAAACATAGAAACATAGAAAAATAGGTGCAGGAGTAGGCCATTCGGCCCTTCGAGCCTGCACCGCCATTCAATATGATCATAGCTGATCATCCAACTCAGTATCCCGTACCTGCCTTCTCTCCATACTCCCTGATCCCTTTAGCCACAAGTGCCACATCTAACGCCCTCTTAAATATAGCCAATGAACTGGCCTCAACTACCTTCTGTGGCAGAGAATTCCAGAGACTCACCACTCTCTGTGTAAAGAATGTTTTCCTCATCTCGCTCCTAAAGGAATTCCCCCTTATCCTTAGACTGTGACCCCTTGTTCTGGACTCCCCCAACATCAGGAACAATCTTCCAGCATCTAGCTTGTCCAACCCCTTAAGAATTTTGTAAGTTTCTATAAGATCCCCCCTCAATCTTCTAAACTCCAGTGAGTACAAGCCGAGTCTATCCAGTCTTTCCTCATATGAAAGTCCTGACATCCCAGGAATCAGTCTGGTGAATCTTCTCTGTACCCCCCTCTATGGCAAGAATGTCCTTCCTCAGATTTGGAGACCAAGAGGTAATTGGAGACCAAGATTTGGATAATTCCAGAGACTCACCGAATGGCCCAATACTACTCCGGCTCAACCTCTCCCCATAGCTCAGACCTTCTAATCCCGGCAACATCCTTGTAAATATTCTCTGTCCCTTTGACTCTGAGTCATGGAGTGCCCAAGCCTGCGGGGGGGTGGACAATCACAGACAAATCCCCTTCCCTCCCTGGTGCAACGATGGGATAGTGACACAAGCTGCGATCGCGTTTGACAGCGGCGGTTCACCAAGCCCATTAGGCTTCCTAAAAATACTCTCGTGTTTCCATGCAATCCGTTCCCCAATTAGCACGAGTCATTTTGCTGAGGTCCGTTCAGGTGGAAACGTGACATTTACATTTGCGCCGGTGGACTCAGGGATCCTTGTGCACTGAAGAGTGAACGGCGATGCGGGCCTCTGAGGCAGAGAGAGAGAGAGAAAGAGAGAGAGAGAGCCCAGCAAAGCCTTGGTTTACATCCACTGTTGTAACTGAAGTGTGCCGATGAGAGTTGGCCAGGATGTCTAAAGTGGCATCATCTGTCTTTGCACTGGAGCAGCTTACTAGCAGGCTTTGGCACAGTCCCCGCCATCTGCCAGCGTGTTTGTCTTCAAAAAGTAACCAGTGCGAATTTTGGAAGGTCATTGAATCCTCTACGGTGAACATAGAACATCGAACACGGCAGAGAGAGGAACAAAATGCTGGGATAACTCTCAGCGGGACAGGCAGCATCTCTGGTCAGAAGAAGGGCCTCAACCCGGAACGTCACCCATTCCTTCTCTCCATAGATGCTGCCTGTCCCGCTGAGTTACCCCGGCGTTTTGTGTACCTCTTTGATTTGAACCAGCATCTGCGGTTCCTTCCTACACATGGAACAGTAGATCAGAGGAACAGGCCCTTGTCTGCTCTGAGCACGATGCCAAGACTAATATGGGGCGAAGGGGGAGAGAATGGGGTTGAGAGAGAAAAGCAGATCCAGTGGCACATTCTCTAGAATTTGGGAGATTGAGAGGGGAGCTTATGGAAACGTACAAAATTCTTAAGGGGTTGGACAGGCTAGATGCAGGAAGATTGTTCCCGATGTTGGGGAGGTCCAGGACAAGGGGTCACAGCTTAAGGATAAGGGGGAAATCCTTTAGGGCCGAGATGAGAAGGACTTTTTTCACACAGAGAGTGGTGGGTCTCTGGAACTCTCTGCCACAGAGGGTAGTTGAGGCCAGTTCATTGGCTATATTTAAGAGGGAGTTAAGGGCCTGGCCTACCAGCATGCAACTCTATGCGATGAGCGCGATCAAACTAGAAGTGGGGTCCGCGCGGAAGTCGGGTGATCCCCTGTACAGGGCCGTTCCCACCAGCATGCGCCTGCATGCGGCAAGCGCGACCAAACCGGCAGCAGGGGCCGCGCGGAGGTCGGGTGTGTGGCGCAACGCGGCGCAAAGTGAGGCGAACTTGGAGCGAAGTCTTCAGGTAAGTTCGCCAGGACAGAGAGGGGCACACAGAGAGGGGCACACACATAGAGGGTCACGGAGGCGCCTACAGATAGGTTCACGGAGGCACGATGTCGAGGCGGTGTGTGATGCGTCGAGGCAACTGCGAGCCGACAAGCCGTTGCCGAGCGGAATCTTTGGACATAGTCAGTTTTTCGGAGCCCCGCGCGATGTCGGGACGAACTCCGCACAATTCCGCACGGCTCCGGCGATCGAAGTGGGACCGGCCCCGTGACGCCGGACGGCTCAAGCGACCACGTTAGGTCGCGCTCACCGCATAGAGTTGCATGCTGGTGGGACAGGCCCTTTCGATGTGGCCCTTGTGGCTAAGGGGATCAGAGGGTATGGAGAGAAGGCAGGTACGGGATACTGAGTTGGATGATCAGCCATGATCACGTTGAATGGCGGTGCAGGCTCGTAGGGCAGAATGGCCTACTCCTGCACCTAATTTCTATGTTTCTATGTCCCCAGTGTGTGTAGGATAATGTTAATGTACGGGGGATGGCTGGTCGGTATGGACTCAGTGGGCCGAAGGGCCTGTTTCTCAAGTCAAGTTTTATTTCTATAGAACATTTAAAAAACAACTCTCGTTGGCCAAAGTGCTTCACATTGGTGTAAGGATAGTATAACACACAACAGTGGTTCATAGATTAAATATAAACATCACTACATACATATAGCCCTCGCTCAGAGGACGTCAAGAAAGGCTTGGGAGTAGAGATGAGTTTTTAGTCTCGACTTAAAGGAGTGGATGGAGGGGGCAGTTCTGATGGGAAGAGGGACGCTGCTGTTCCACAGTTTCTGCGCTAGATCTCCAAACAAAACAAAAGTAAAATATTTGCCTTGATATGTTAACACTGCCAAGGATATCTGACATTTCTAACAGGAAGGGTTGTTCACATCTGTGGTACAAAGAGATGTCTTGTGGAAATTGGTGATAAAATTAGAAGTGTACATGTAGGACGCTTAATTGACGTCAAGAGAATATTGATGGGGTGGGTGACTGTGAGTGCTTTGCAGAAGTTGATTCAGGGAAGACTTCGGAAGAGATGACATAGGATTCTAATGAACTGAGTCATCAAGGGACAGATTTTCCCAGTCAAAGAGGTGTTACAACGCCAACGCAGGTTCTTGTTGGAAGATCAAAGTGACTCTGGAACAGTTAGATCTGCATAAAATGTGAATACAGTGTACAATGAAATACGTCTGTATTTAAAGAAGGGAATCTAGGGCTTTGGTTAATGTATGACACATCCTTAAGAATGCACACATGCCATGGTGATCACAGCGTGGCGCAGCGGTAGAGTTGCTGCCTCACAGCAAAATGCAGCGCCAGAGACCCAGGTTCGATCCCGACTACGGGCGCTGTCTGTACGGAGTTTGTACGTTCTCCCCGTGACCTGCGTGGGTTTTCTCTGAGATCATCGGTTTCCTCCCACACTCCAAAGACGTGCAATTTGTAGGTTAATTGGCTTGGTAAATGTAAAAATTGTCCAGTATAAAATTGTCCAGTGCTGAGTGAAGCTCTACCTAGAGCTTTTCAGCGTACTACATCCAGATCCAGATCACAGTGAATGGCGGCGCTGGCTCGAAGGGCCGAATGGCCTGCTCCTGCACCTATAGTCTATTGTCTATTGCGCACATACATACACACACAGTGCAGATGCAGAGTTAAATGTCATATATGTGCTCATAATTTTTACAGTCATAAAGGCACACAGTATGGAAACAGGCCCTTCGGCCCAACTCATCCATGCCAACCAAGATCCTCATCTACACTAGTGCCAGCTGCTTGCATTTGGCCCATATCCCTCAAAACATATTCTATCTATATACTTTTTGAAACATTGTTATCGTACCTGCCACAATGACCTCTTCTAACAGCTCATCCCATATAACCACCATCCTTAGTGTAAATAAAGTTGCCCCTCAGGTTCCTATTAAATCTCCCCTCCCTCCCCAACCCGGCACCTTAAACCTAATCCTCTGCTTCTTATTCTGGTTCTATACACCTCTGTAGGATCACCCCTCATCCTCCTGCACTCCAAGGATTGAAGTCCTACCCGACCCAACCCAATAGAATCATAGAGTCATACATCATGCATAACAAGTCACACAGCCCAACTTGCCCACACCGGCCAACATGTCCCAGCTGCACTAGTCCCACCTGCCTGCGTTTGGCATATATCCCTCCAAACTTGTCCTATCCACGTACCTGTCGAACTGTTTCTTAAACGTTGTTAAAAAGTAACCCCTCAGATTACTGTTAAATATTTCCCCCTTCACCTTAAACCTATGTCCTCTGGTCCTCGATTCCCCTACTCTGGGCAAGAGACTCTGTGTGTCTACCCGATCTATTCCTCTCATGAACTTTGAATTTTTTTGGCGCGCAAGAAGACGAGGGGGTGATCAGGTTGAAGATGGGTTTTTTTTTACTGGAAAGCAGGCAACAAAAAAAGTTGTACACTGTACCTCGGTACACGTGACAATAATGGACAAAACTCAACTAAAAACAAGCTGATGTTGGCCATCGGTCTCGCTGTCTAGTTGGCCACTAGGGGCACCGCATGGTGGCAGCCTCTGCCTACAGTCTGTCTGTTTTTCTACCTTTAAAAGTTTGTTTAATAGTATGTTTTGGAGGATTTGTTTAGAATTTCTATGTGGGGGAGGGGGGTGGGGTAAGGGGGAAACCGTTTCTCAGTCACTTCCTGGCGATGAAGCGACTATTCTCCGAGTCGCGCCTTCGCCCCACCCCCCCCCCCCCCACCCTCGCGGCCTACCAACTGGATTGGCGTGGCCTTTCCTGCCGGGGACCAGACCAGGGTTTTAGCGGCGGTGGATTCACCACGGAGCGGGCGATGCCTTACCTGGATCGCTGTCGGAAGTTCTGGGGTGTTGGGCCCGCTGCTTCAACATCGCGGAGCGGTGGTTTGCGGAGCTTCCAGTGCGGGCGGCGCTGACTTCAACATGGCGGAATCCTGGGATCCCTTCGCTGATGGCTGCCAACGTGAATCTCCGCCCATCTCGGCCTGTGGACTTCGGGAGCCGCGGTCTCCGGCAGGAAACATAGAAACATAGAAATTAGGTTCAGGAGTAGGCCATTCGGCCCTTCGAGCCTGCACCACCATTCAATATGATCATGGCTGATCATCCAACTCAGTATCCCGTACCTGCCTTCTCTCCATACCCTCTGATCCCCTTAGCCACAAGGGCCACATCTAACTCCCTCTTAAATATAGCCAATGAACTGGCCTCAACTACCCTCTGTGGCAGAGAGTTCCAGAGACCCACCACTCTCTGTGTGAAAAGGAAGTGGCCAATTCGGAACTCCAAGCCGCTGAGAGTGTTCTCCCGTTCCGACGTCGGAGTTCCATCATCTGGCGGGCGGGCCTGAACATCGGGCCGCCCGTAGCGGCGACAGCGAGGGGTTCGGGAGCCCCCCGACCACGGGTGAACAGCAGAGGACAAGCAGAGGACAACAGAGGAGAGTGACTGAACTTTGGTGCCTTCCCTGACAGTGGGAAACATTGACCCCGATGTGTGGGGGTGTCTGTGTTAAAGACTATCATGTTCTATGCTCTTTATTATTCGTATGGCTGTATGGAGACCACACATTTCATTGTACCAATTGGTACATGTGACAATGAATGTCTCTTGTCTCTCGTTTAGTTACATTTAGGACATACCAAAGGCAGGGGCACCTTCCTCCAACGGAGAAGGTGTACATGCACCTGCAACAGGTGTGCCCAGGTGTACGGACATGACCCCACCTTACCTGCCTGGAGAGTAACGCCGTGATCCCCAATCCCACTGGAGACCTTCACAACATGTTGTTAAAGAAGGAACTGCAGATGCTGGAGAATCGAGGGTTACACAAAAAGCTGGAGAAACTCAGCGGGTGCAGCAGCATCTAAGGAGTGAAGGAGATAGGCGACGTTTCGGGTCGAGACCCTTCTTCAGTCTGAAGAAGGGTCTCGACCCGAAACGTCGCCTATCTCCTTCACTCCTTAGATGCTGCTGCACCCGCTGAGTTTCTCCAGCTTTTTGTGTGACCTTCACAACATGTTCAGTTCAGTTTATTGTCACGTGTAGCGAGGTACAGTGAAAAGCTTTTGTTGCGCGCTAACCAGTCAGCGGAAAGACAATACATGATTACAGTCGAGCCGTTTACAGTGTACAGATACACGATAAGGGAATAACGTTTAGTGCCAGGCAAAGCCAGCAAAGTCGGATCAAGGGTAGTCCGAGGGTCACCAATGAGGTAGATAGTAGTTCAGCGCTGCTCTCTGGTCGTGGTAGGATGATTCATTTGTCTGATAACAGCTGGGAAGAAATTGTCCCTGAATCTGGAGGTGTGTGCGTTTTCACACATCCGTACCTTTTGCCCGATGGGAGAGGGGAGAAGAGGGAGTGGCCGGGGTGCGACTGGTCCTTGATGATGCTGCCGGGCGTCCTTGCCGAGGCAGCGTGAGGTGTAGATGGAGTCAATGGAAGGGAGGTTGGTTTGTGTGGCGGTCTGGGCTGCATACACAATTCCCCCGCAATTTGTTGTAGTCTTGGATGGAGCTGTTCCCAAACCGTGCTGTGATGCATCCCGATATAATGCATGCTATGATGCATCTGTAGAACGTGTCCATCTGAAGCAATGTATTGAAACACAACGTTCTGGAGTAACTTGAGTTGAATGGCACAATGCACCCGGAGAAAACCCACACGGTCACTGGGGGAATGTACAAAGGTCCGTACATAGGAAAAATCTTCTCAACACTCCCGTTTAATGGACAATAGACAATAGATGCAGGAGTAAGCCATTTGGCCCTTCAAGCCAGCACCGCCATTCAATATGATCATAGCTGATCATCCACAATCAGTACCCCGTTCCTGCCTTCTCCCGGGACTCCGATATCTTGAAGAGCCCTATCTTGAAGGTATATAGAGAATTGGCCACCACTCCCTTTAGAGGCAGAGGATTCCACAGACTCACAATTCTTTGGGTGAAAAAGTTTTTCCTCATCTCCGTTCTAAATGGCTTACCCCTTATTCTTAAACTGTGACCCCCTGGTTCTGGATTCCCCAAACATCGGGAACATGTTTCCTGCCTCTAGCGTGTCCAATCCCTTAATAATCTTGTATGTTTCAATAAGATCCCTTCTCATTCTTTGAAACTCCAGAGTGTACAAGCCCAGCTGCTCCATTCTCTCAGCATATGACAGTCCCGCCATCCCGAGAATTAACCTGGTGAGCCTACGCTGCATTCCCTGAATAGCAAGAATGTCCTTCCTCAAATTAGGGGACCAAAACTGCACACAATACTCCAGGTGTGGCCACACTAGGGCCCTGTCCAACTGCAGAAGGACATCTTTGCTCCTCTACTCAATTCCTCTTGTTATGAAGGCCAACATGCCATTAGTTTTCTTCATTGAACCGTTACACCAGTTTGTTTAATTTAATCCCTGAATCAGCCAGCACAATAACCATATAACCATATAACCATATAACAATTACAGCACGGAAACAGGCCTTCTCGGCCCTTCCAGTCCGTGCCGACCATTCATTTTCCCCTAGTCCCATCTACCTGCACTCAGACCACACCCCTCCATTCCCTTCCCGTCCATATACATATCCACTTTACTTTTAAATGTTAAAATCGATCCTGCCTCCACCACTTCTGCTGGAAGATCATTCCACACAGCCACCACTCTCTGAGTAAAGAAGTTGCCCCTCATGTTACCCCTAAACTTCTGTCCCTTAATTCTCATGTCATGCCCTCTTGTTTGAACCTTCCCTACCCTCAATGGGAAAAGCTTATCCACGTCAACTCTGTCTATCCCTTTCATCATTTTAAAGACCTCAATCAAGTCCCCCCATAACCTTCTGCGCTCCAAAGAATAAAGACCCAACTTGTTCAACCTTTCTCTGTAACTTAGTTGCTGGAACCCAGGCAACATTCTCGTAAATCTCCTCTGTACTCTCTCTATTTTGTTGACATCCTTCCTATAATTAGGCGACCAAAATTGTGCACCATACTCCAGAATTGGTCTCACCAATGCCTTGTACAATTTTAACATTACTTCCCTACTCCTATATTCAATGCTCTGATTTATAAAGGCCAGCACACCAAAAGCTTTCTTTACCACCCCTATCTACATGCGATTCCACCTTCAGGGAACTATGCACAGTTATTCCTAGATCCCTCTGTTCCACAGCATTCCTCAATTCCCTACCATTTACCATTTACAATGTGGGTGGCCTTGAGATAAAGGTTACTTAGAAACGTAGCTATGGGCATGCGCTTGGGCCCCAGCTATGCCTGCCTCCATGTTGGGTACATCGAACAATCCTTGTTCGAGGAGTACCGTGGCCCTCTCCCCGAACTCTACCTCTGCTACATCGATGACTGCATTGGTGCTACCTCCTGCACCCATGCAGAACTCACTGACTTCATCCATTTCACCACTAACTTCCATCTGGCACTGAAATACACCTGGACCATTTCCGATATCTCCCTACCGCTTCTGAACCTCATCATCTCCATCGCAGGTAACAGACTACTGACCGACATCTACTACAAACCCACTGACTCCCATGGCTATCTGGATTACACTTCTCCCCACCCTGCTTCCTGTAAGGACTCCATCCCCTACTCCCAATTCCTCCGTCTACGCCGCATCTGCTCCCAGGATGAGGTGTTCCGCACCAGGGCATCGCAGATGTCCTAATTCTCTAGGGAACGGGGATTCCCCTCTTCGACTATAGATGAGGCTCTCACCAGGGTCTCCTCTATATCCCCTAACTCCACTCTCACTCCCCATCCCCTCACTCGTAACACGGGCAGAGTCCCCCTTGTCCTCACCTTCCACCCCACCAGCCGCCGCATGCAACAGATAATCCTCCGACATTTTTGCTACCTCCAACGGGATCCCACCACTGGCCACATCTTCCCATCTCCTCCCCTGTTGACTTTCCGCCGAGACCGCTCCCCCCGTATATCCCTGGTCTATTCGTCCCTTCCCACCCGAACCACCCCCTCCTCCGGTACCTTCCCTTGCCACCGCAGGAGATGCTACACTTGTCGCTTCACCTCCCCCCTCGACTCCATCCAAGGACCCAAGCAGTCGTTCCAGGTGAGGCAGAGGTTCACCTGCACCTCCTCCAACCTCACCTATTGCATCCGCTGCTCTAGGTGTCAGCTGCTCTACATCGGTGAACCAAGTGTAGGCTTGGCGATCGTTTCGCCCAACACCTCCACTCTGCCCGCATTTATCAACCTGATCTCCCGGTGGCTCAGCACTTCAACTCCCCCTCCCATTCCGTATCTGACCTTTCTGTCCTGGGCCTCCTCCATGGCCAGAGTGAGCAACACCGCAAGTTGGAGGAGCAGCACCTCATATTTCACTTTGGTAGTTTACACCCCAGCGGTATGAACATGGACTTCTCCAATTTCAGGTAGTCCCTGCTTTCTCCCTCCTTCCCCTCCCCTTCCAAGCTCTCCCAGGCTATTGTCTCCGCCTCTTCCTTTCTTCTTCCCGCCCCCCACATCAATCTGAAGACGGGTCTCGACCCTAAACGTCACCTATTCCTTCGCTCTATCGATGCTGTCTCACCCGCCGAGCATTTTTGTCTTCCTTTGATTTTTCCAGCATCTGCATTTCTTTCTTAAACATAGGAACATAGAAAATGGGAGCAGGAGTAGGCCATTTGGCCCTTCGAGCCAGCACCACCATTCAATATGATCCTGGCTGATCATCCCCAATCAGTACCCCGTTAGATCATGACCAGAGTATTGGATGAGATAAAACTCAACTAATGGTCAGGAACCACAGCTTTTTTCAGCCCATAATAATCCCGTGAAGAATAGATGCAGGAAAAGAAAAACATGAAAAATAAGTGCAGGAGGAGGCCATTCGGCCCTTCGAGCCAGCACCGCCATTCATTGTGATCATGGCTGATCGTCCGCTATCAATAACCCATGCCTGCCTTCTCCCCATATCCCATGACTCCACTAGCCCCTAGAGCTCTATCCAACTCTCTCTTAAATCCATCCAGTGACTTGGCCTCCACTGCCCTCTGCGGCAGGGAATTCCATAAAAATTCACAACTCTCTGGGTGAAAAAGTTTTTTTCTCACCTCAGTCTTAAATGAGCTCCACTTTATTCTAAGACTGTGTGGCCCCTGGTTCTGGACTCGCCCAACACTGGGAACATTTTTCCTGCATCTCGCTTGTCCAGTCCGTTTAGAAGGCCTACGGGTGAGTCATTAAGACCAAATGTAGAATGTCTGATTCTTTTCACTGCTAATGCCTCCAAAATTAATTAGATAACAGCATTACAATTGTAAGCCCTATTAAGATGATACGTCTAATAGGAACGCAAGACACTGTAGGTTGTGAATTACTGGTGTATCATTTTGGATTATGCTAAGTAAGTAATGAATTTTAATTAAGCTGATTGAAGTAACAATTTGCACGAGGCATTTCTGAATCCCGTCGCTGCCGTTGGAATGAATGAATTCAGCGCTTCAAATAAGACGGGAATGTTTCCTCTGGGATGTCTCAGCGAGAGGCTCTCTACATGGATATTAATATTGCTATCACAAAGAATCCACTGGGCCACAAGGAATTGCAGATGTTGGACTCTTGAATGAAACACAAGGTGCTGGAGTAACTCAGTGGGTCAGGCAGCATCTTTGGAGGGAATGTACGGGCAATGTTTCAGGTCCGAAGCGTTCAGTTTGGCTTAGCTTGGTGTCACGTGTATCGAGATGCAGCAAAAAGGCAGGTTTGTAGACATAGAAACATAGAAATTAGGTGCAGGAGTAGGCCATTCAGTGGAGTCAGGGGGATATGGGGAGAGGGCAGGAACGGGGTACTGATTGTTGATGATCAGCCATGATCACAGTGACACACTGATCACTGGTCACATCTAGCAGGAGTAGGCCATTCGGCCCTTCGAGCCAGCACCGCCATTCAATATGATCATGGCTGATCATCCAACTCAGTATCCCGTACCTGCCTTCTCTCCATACCCTCTGATCCCCTTAGCCACAAGGGCCACATCTAACTCCCTCTTAAATATAGCCAATGAACTGGCCCTAACTACCCTCTGTGGCAGAGAGTTCCAGAGACCCACCACTCTCTGTGTGAAAAAAGTCCTTCTCATCTCGGTCCTAAAGGATTTGCCCCTTATCCTTAAGCTGTGACCCCTTGTCCTGGACCTCCCCAACATCAGGAACAATCTTCCTGCATCTAGCCTGTCCAACCCCTTAAGTGATAGGAGCAGAATTAGGCCATTTGGCCCATCAAATTTACTCCGCTATTCAATCATGACTGATCTATTCTTCCCTCTCAATGCCATTCTCCTGCCTTCTCCATTATAAACACCCGTATTAATCGAGAATCTGTCTATCTCCGCCTTAAAAATACCCATTGACTTGGCCTCCACAGCCTTCTGTGGCAATGAATTCCACAGGTTCACCACCCTCTGATCATCCAAACACCAGTTCTACTCTACACATTTGGGACAATTTGCAGAAGGCAATTAACCCACAAACCTGTGATGTAACCTGGAATGTGGGAGGAAACCAGAGCACCTGGAGAAAAGCCACGAGATCACAGGGAGAAGGTACAATGTACCGACAGTCCCCGTATTTAGGATCAATTCCTGGTCCCTGGCGCTGCGAGGCAGCAACTCTACCGCTGCACCACCGTGCCATCTCTCTACAAAAAATGCAGTTACGTTGTCAGTTTTTGTCTACTTTGTAGATTTGCACAATGGTGTTAAAATGATAGATTATAATAGAGTCAAGGGCCTGTCCATCTTAGGCGAATATTTAGGCGACTACAGGCGACTATGCAGTCGCCACATGGTCGCCCGGGCGTCGCCTGTATGGTCGTGAGTCGTCCCCTCAGTCGCCCAGAGAGTCGTGGCGTTTTTCTGGTCGCCGCTGGATTTTGAACACGTTGAAAAATTTCCAGAGAAAGTCGGCGACAGTGAGTTTGATGCCAATGAGCGTAGCTTGACGTCTCCTGACGTAGGTGCTGTCGTAGGTTGTCGCCGGTGCTGAATTCGTTTTTTTGGTGTTGTGAAAATAATGATTCTATTTCAAATTTTATGTCGAACAGGGGTCCAGTTGCCGTTTTTTTCGGCGACCTGCTCTGACTATGACAGTTGCTGGCAGTCGCCTAAAAATAGCCTAATTGGACAGGCCCATTAGAGTATAATGGCAGATGGCGTTTAATGCTGATAAGTGTGAGGTGCTACATCTTGGCAGGACAAATCAAAATAGGACGTACATGATAAATGGTAGGGAATTGAAGAATGCTGTGGAACAGAGGGATCTAGGAATAACTGTGCATAGTTCCCTGAAGGTGGAATCGCATGTAGATAGGGTGGTAAAGAAAGCTTTTGGTGTGCTGGCCTTTATAAATCAGAGCATTGAATATAGGAGTAGGGAAGTAATGTTAAAATTGTACAAGGCATTGGTGAGACCAATTCTGGAGTATGGTGTACAATTTTGGTCGCCTAATTATAGGAAGGATGTCAACAAAATAGAGAGAGTACAGAGGAGATTTACTAGAATGTTGCCTGGGTTCCAGCAACTAAGTTACAGAGAAAGGTTGAACAAGTTAGGTCTTTATTCTTTGGAGCGCAGAAGGTTAAGGGGGGACCAAAATTGTACACGGGGTACTGATTGGGGATGATCAGCCATGATCACATTGAATGGCGGTGCTGGCTCGAAGGGCGAATGGCCTACTCCTGCACCTATTGTCTATTGTCTATTGATTTTAGAGGCGTCAAAGGTAATGGAGAGAAGGCAGGAGAATGGGGCTGAGGACAAATAGATCAGCCACGATCGAACGGTATAGCAGCCTTGATGGGCCAAATGGCCTAATTCAGCTTCTTGTCTTTTTTTATGAACTATTTTTTTCGCCTTCCATCACAGTGAGGAATGTGGAGGGGTCACTGTGGGGGATGTGTGTGTTCTGTTGCTATTTATCGGTATGACTGGATGGCAAATTCAAATTCCTCGTATGTTGCAAAACATACTTGGCTAATAAAGTCTGGTTATGATTAGAATTCCTCACGGTGAATGTAGGCGAAAAAACGTTCAATCCCTTCCCTTCTTTGTTCTCCTGCGGTCGGGGGCCTCGAGCTCTCCGTTGGCGGGAAGAACTTGGCTATATTTAAGAGGGCGTTAGATGTGGCACTTGTGGCTAAAGGGATCAGGGGGTATGGAGAGAAGGCAGGTACGGAATACTGAGTTGGATGATCCGCCATGATCACATTGAATGGCGGTGCAGGCTCGAAGGGCCGAATGGCCTACTCCTGCACCTATTTTCTATTTTTCTATGTTTTCTATGTATCCGGCGGCGTTTGGGCCCTCCTCGTCGGGGCGAGCGAGCTCCTGCATCGGGGGGGATTCTCAGCTCATCCGCGCCGGGCGATCGCACCCCGGGTCGGAGCCGGTCAAAACCTTCTGCCACTGGAGCTTCCTGACGTCGGTCTCTTCCCGAGGCTGCGAGCCCCTCGATGGTGGAATCCGCAGGCGTGGTTGGAGCGTCGATCCCAGGCAAGGGATCGCAGGCTCCGATGGTAAATCCGCGAGGCTTTGAGCTCCGGTGGGGCTCAAATTCAGTCCCGAGCGAGGCCGCCAGCTGCATGATGTTAGGCCGCAGAGCGACCGGAGATACGACACGGGAAACAATCGCATTTCCGGCAAGGTCAGAGACTGAAAAAAATATTCCCCCGACCCCCTCCCCCACCTCCCCCACATAAAACAAATCAGAGAACGCAAACTTTTAAAACACTAAAAATAACACCAAAAAACTCAAAAAGACAGACAGACTGTTGGCGAGGCTGCCATCAGTGGTAGAGGTCATGATGTCCTCTGGTCTTACGGTGTTATTCGCAGATGTGTGTGGAAATCCTTTTAATTCCAGCATGAGTCTACACGTTGCAGTGGGCGGCACGGTGGTGCAGCGGTAGAGTTGCCGCCCCACAGCGCCAGAGACCCAGGTTCAATCCTGACTACGGGCGCTGTCCGTACGGAGTTTGTTCGTTTTCCCTGGGGCTGGGTTTTTCTCCAGGTGCTCCGGTTTCCTGCCCATCCTCCAAAGATGTCCAGGTTTGCAGGTTGATTGTCCCCTGTGTACGGGGCCATCGTTGATCTGTGTGGGATCGGTGGGCTGGAAGGCCTGTTTCGAAACATAGAAACATAGAAATTAGGTGCAGGAGTAGGCCATTCGGCCCTTCGAGCCAGCACCGCCATTCAATATGATCATGGCTGATCATCCAACTCAGTATCCCATACCTGCCTTCTCTCCATGCCCTCTGATCCCCTTAGCCACAAGGGCCACATCTAACTCCCTCTTAAGTATAGCCAATGAACTGGCCTCAACTACCCTCTGTGGCAGAGAGTTCCAGAGACCCACCACTCTCTGTGTGAAAAAAGTCCTTCTCATCTCGGTCCTAAAGGATTTCCCCCTTATCCTTAAGCCTTGTCCTGGATCTCCCCAACATCGTGAACAATCTTCCTGCATCTAGCATGTCCAATCCCTTAAGAATTTTGTAAGTTTCTATAAGATCCCCTCTCAATCTCCTAAATTCTAGAGATTATAAACCGATGTCCTTCCTCATATTTGGAGACCAAAACTGTACGCAATACTCCAGGTGTAGTCTCACCAAGACCCTGTACAACTGAAGTAGAACCTCCCTGCTCCGATACTCAAATCCTTTTGCTATGAAAGCTAACATACCATTCGCTTTCTTCACTTCCACGCGGTACCTCTGGAGTCTAAAGTACAGGAACAAGCTTCTCTCTGACCTAATGTCTCCCTTTTTGTCTCCAGTTCTTGCAGGATACGCTGGACGCTCTGTTCAGTATCATGATGGAATTTTCGGACAACTCCACGTACGACAAGCTGGTGTTTGATGCCCTGGTAAGACCCCAGTGTCCCTACTTCATTGCCTGCCTGCGTTTTCCGTCACTGTGGCGCAGCGGTGGAGTTGCTGCCTCACAGCGTTCCCAGTGGCTGAGATCCGGGTCCGATCCCGCCTACGGGTGCTGTCTGTACGGGGTCTGTACGCCCTCCCCGTGAACTGCGTGGGTTTTCTCCGAGACCTTCGGGTTCACTCCAATTTTGCAGGTTAATGGGCTCCGATAAAAATTGTAAATTGTCCCCAGTGTGGGTTGGACGGTGTTAGTGTGCGGGGATCGCTGGTCAGTGCGGACCCGGTGGGCCGAAGGGCCTGTTTCCGCGCTGTATCTCTGAACTAAATGTTTAACGGAGATTTGAGAGGTGACCAGAGACCACTAGGCAGAGTTGGTCCTTTCTTTTGCTGATGGTTTTTCTACAATTTGCCCAAAGTGCACAGAACTTGACACTTGACAGGCGGCAGCAAAGTGCACAGAATTCTAAGTGCAAATTATGTTCCATTTTATGTGGATTTTCGCATAGAAGAAAGGCCAAGAACCGAAACTTCACCTGTCCATTTTCTCCAAGATTGTTGCCTTGCCCGCTGAGTTACTCCAGCTTTTGGTGTCGATTTTTGCAGAAATTAATGATCTTGCTTCTCAGATAAATTAAACTTTCACAAAACGCATTTGGAATAAAATTCTGCATCACTTTTTGAAACGAATGGATTGCCATAAAAATCCCTCCAGTTTACGAACGTACCTTCAGGGAAGCCATGACCTGTCCTTGTCCCTTAGTGACTCTCTAGAACATTCTGAGATGAGAATTTAAGTAAGTAAGTAAGTAGGTTTATTGGCCAAGTATTCACATACAAGGAATTTGTCTTGGTGCTCCACCCACAAGTAACAACATGACATACAGTGACAGTTACGAATGACTCAGAAAACACTAAACATTAATAATAATAAAACATTAATGATAAAACACCATTGATCAAGCACGTGGACCAACAAAATACCAGATCAAAGGGAGGCTACAGATGTTTGGCTGTTGAGTAGAGCAACTACTCGTGGATAAAAACTGTTTTTATGTCTGGCTGTGAGGGGGGAGAGGTGAGGGGGGAATGGTTTAATAGGAACATGAGGGGTGACTTTTTCACACAAAGGTGTATGGAATGAGCTGCCAGAGGAGGTGGTTGAGGCTGGCACTATTGCAAGGTTTAAGAAACATTTGGACAGGTACATGGATAGGACAGGTTTGGAGGGATATGGGCCAAATGCAGGCAGGTGGGACTAGTATAGTTGGTCGGTGTTTGGCAAGTTGGGCCATAGGACCTGTTTCCACACTTTATAGAAACAGAGAAACATAGAAAATAGGTGCAGGAGTAGGCCATTCAGCCCTTCGAGCCAGCACTGCCATTCAATGTGATCATGGCTGATATGGGCCAAACGTAGGCAGGTGGGACTAGTGTAGCTGGGGCACGTTGGCCGGTTGTGGGCAAGTTGGGCCGAAGGACTTGTTTCCACGCTATGACTCTGTGGCTCTATAGCCTCACACTTGTGGGCTGTGGAGATCAGTTCAAAAACCTGATAATGGTCAAAAAGTAGCTGTTACTGAATCTGGATGTTGTGGGACTTCCGGTTTTCCATATCTCCAGCCCAATGGTTTTTGCAATTTAGTTTAATTTATTGTCACGTGTACTGAGGTACAGTGAAAAGCTTTTGTTGCGTGCTAACCAGTCAGCAGAAAGACCATACATGATTACAATCGAGCCGTCCACAGTGCATAGACAATAGACAATAGGTGCAGGAGTAGGCCATTCGGCCCTTCGAGCCAGTACCGCCATTCACTGTGATCATGGCTGATCACCCCCAATCAGTACCCCGTTCCTGCCTTCTCCCATTACACCCTGACTCCGCTATCTTTAAGAGCCCTATCTGGCTCTCTCTTGAAAATATCCAGAGAACCGGCCTCCACCACCCTCTGAGGCAGAGAATTTCACAGACTCTCTGCGTGAAAAAGTATTTCCTCATCTCTGTTCTAAATGGCTTACCCCTTATTCTTAAACTGTGGCCACTGGTTCTGGACTCCCCCAACATCGGGAACATGTTTCCTGCCTCTAGCGTGCCCAAATCCTTAATAATCTTATATGTTTCAATAAGGTCTCCTCTCATCCTTCTAAATTCCAGAGTGTACAAGCCCAGCCACTCCATTCTCTCAGCATATGACAGTCCTGCCATCCCTTGTGAACCTTGTGAACCTACGCTGCACTGCCTGAATAGCAAGAATGTCCTTCCTCAAATTAGGGGACCACAAACTGAACACAATACTCCAGGTGTGGTCTCACTAGGGCCCTATACAACTGCAGAAGGACCTGTTTGCTCCTATACTCAACTGCTCGTGTTATGAAGGCCAACATGCCATTCGCTTTCTTCACTGCCTGCTGTAGATGCAGGATGAAGATGTACATTGGCCCAAGGGCCTGATTCTAAGCCTTATCACTCTTTGACTCCAATTAGAATCAATAACTGTGAGTCGTTGGTGAATGGGGAAGAATAAGGAGAAATGTTGGTGGTGTGGGAGATGTTGGGTATCTTTGACGGGCGATGCAGTTTTCATGAAGCAGCTTCTCATGTAAATGGTTTGCGTTGAGTGAAGGGCTCGGCCTGTGATAGACTGGGCTGAATCATACAACAGTGGCTATCTTTAAGGCAGAGAAGGACCGTTTCTTGATTAGAACGTGTGTCAAGGGTTATGGGAAGAAGGCAGGAGATTGGGATTAACAGGTGATAGACAATAGGTGCAGGAGTAGGCCATTCGGCCCTTCGAGCCAGCACCGCCATTCAATGTGATCATGGCTGATCATCCACAATCAATACCCCGTTCCTGCCTTCTCCCCATATCCCCTGACTCCGCTATCTTTAAGAGCTCTCTCGTGAAAGTATCCAAAGAACTGGCCTCCACCGCCCACTGAGGCAGAGAATTCCACAGACTCACCACTCTCTGTGTGAAAAAGTGTTTCCTCATCTCCGTTCTAAATGGCTTACCCCTTCTTCTTAAACTGTGGCCCCCAACATCCAGTTGGGGGCTGTAAATTCCAGTGTACAAGCCCAGCCGCTCCACTCTCTCAGCATATGACAGTCCCGCCATCCCGGGAATTAACCTTGTAAACCGGAGAATTCCACAGATTCACAACCCTCTGTGTCAAAACGTTTTTCCTCATCCCTGTTCTAAATGGCTTACCCTTTATTCTTAAACTGTGGCCCCTGGTTCTGGACTCCCCCAACATCGGGAACATGTTTCCTGCCTTTGGCGTGTCCAATCCCTTAATAATCTTATATGTTTCAATAAGGTCCCCTCTCATCCTGCTAAATTCCGGAGTGTACAAGCCCAGCCGCTCCATTCTCTCGGCATATGACAGTCCCACCATCCCGGGAATTAACCTTGTCAACCTACGCTGCACTCCCTGAATAGCAAGCATGTCCTTCCTCAAATTAGGGGACCACAAACTGCACATAATGCTCCAGGTGTGGTCTCACTAGGGCCACTAATAATCTTATACGTTTCAATAAGATCCCCTCTCATCCTTCTAAACTCCAGAGTGTGCAAACCCAGCCGCTCCATTCTCTCAGCATCTGACATGATTGCATGGCGGAGTGGACTCGGGGCTGAATGGCCTAATTGTTCGACTATAACTTGTAAACATAAAAGAATGACAGAGACCTCCAGTTATTGAGTGGGCATACTTGGAAGGGACTTTGAACTGGACCAGTAAACTGGAGACACGAGTTAGTTTAGTTGAGTTTCTTGTCGCATGTGCCGAGGTACAGTGAAAAACATTCCTTCATAAGTTCAGAAGTGAACCCGACTGAAACCGGAATCGAAGAATAGATGAAGTAGGACATTTCATAAAACGCGGATATATCTCCAACAATGTAAAATCTGTAGAACATTCCATTCTTTCCCAACTTTTTATATATATATTTTTTTTTAAATTTGGTTTAATCTTTTTCCACTATTTTCTACCTTTATAAAAAATGGAAAAAACATAATATAGAAGCACATTTATTAAGCAAGGACCACTCATTTTCACACTACAAACAGCTTACAAAGGCCTGTTTCCTTTATCATCGATACTTTTTTGCATATCTTTCATTCATTGTTCTTTATCTCTCCACATCACCGTCTATATCTCTCGTTTCCCTGATCCCTGACCAGTCTGAAGAAGGGTCTCGACCCGAAACGTCGCCTATCTCCTTCGCTCCTTAGATGCTGCTGCACCCGCTGAGTTTCTCCAGCTTTTTGTGTAACCCTTAACATAAATAATACTGATTATGTATATCTACAAAGAACAAAATGATTTTTATTATGTCGACAATCAACACGCACCTTTTTTTTAATTATGTAATTGCTTCTAACTAATAAAAAAAATTAACAAAAAAAAAAAGTTCGGAAGTGATAAGAGCAGAATTAGTCCATTTGGCCCATCAAGTCTACCCCACAATTCAACCATGCTTGATCTGTCCATTTTCCTGTCTCCTCCCCTGATACCCGTTGCGTGCTGTCCAGTAAGCTGATAGACCATATATGATTACAATCGAGCCGTCCACCATGCACATACACAGGATAAAGGGAATAACACTTAGTGCAAGATAAAGTCCAGTAAAGTCCGATCAAAGATAGTCTGAGGGTCTCCAATGAGGTAGATGGAAGTTCAGGACCGCTCTCTAGTTGGTGGTAGGATGGTTCAGTTGCCTGATAACAGCCGGGAAGAAACTGCCCCTGAATCTGGAGGTGTGTGTGCGTTTTCACACTTCTGTACCTCTTGCCCGATGGGAGAGGGGAGAAGAGGGAGTGGCCGGGGTGCGACTGGTCCTTGATGATGCTGCCGTCCGTCCTTGCCGAGGCAGCGTGAGGTGTAGATGGAGTCGATGGGAGGGAGGTTGGTTTGTGTTAAAGAAGGAACTGCAGATGCTGGAGAATCGAGGGTTACACAAAAGGCTGGAGAAACTCAGCGGGTGCAGCAGCATCTAAGGAGCGAAGGAGATAGGCGACGTTTCGGGTCGAAACCTTTCTTCAGGGCTTGCGTGGTGGTCTGGGCTGCGTCCTAGATGTGATGGCAGTGAATGATGGTTGAGGGAATGTGTGGTTGGGTGATTGATGCCCCCGTTGGAGGCAGTGCCTCCCGACTTGTCTTCGATGGTGGGCAGGCGTGTGCCCGTGATGAACCGAGCTGAGTTGACAACTCTACGCTGCCTCCTGCGTTGCTGTGCGTTGGAACAGCGATGGGGCGGAGCACTGCATGGCCCATGGATGAGATGCCATACCTAATTGGTCTCCTACTTGGCCAGCGGGGCCTGTGGACATTAACACTGTGAAGCCGCCGCGGTCTCCGGTAAAAAGAGGCCAACTCGGGAGCTCCATGCCACGGAGTGTTCCGATCCGTCCCGACGCCGGAGTTTCCATCATCCCGACAAGAGGGCTTGAACAGCGGACTGTCGGCAGCGGTGAACGTCGGAGGGGTCAAAGGCCCCGAACCACGGGCAACAAAGGAGGAAGATGACTGATCTTTATTGCCTTCCATCACAGTGAGGAAGGAGGATTCAACTGTGGTGGATGTTTATGTTAAACTTTGATTGATGGGGCTGTGTGTAATGTTGCTTTTCACTTAGTATGGCTGTACGGTAACTCAAATATCACTGGACCTTAATTGGTTGTGACAATAAACTGGAACTTAAACTCAAAATCAAACTCCTTTTCATAGAGTCATAGAGTGATACAGTGTGGAAACAGGCCCTTCAGCCCAACGCGCCCACACCGGCCAACACTGCCCCAGCTACACTAGTCATAGAGTGATACAGTGTGGAAACAGGCCCTTCAGCCCAACGCGCCCACACCGGCCAACACTGCCCCAGCTACACTAGTCATAGAGTGATACAGTGTGGAAACAGGCCCTTCAGCCCAACGCGCCCACACCGGCCAACACTGCCCCAGCTACACTAGTCATAGAGTGATACAGTGTGGAAACAGGCCCTTCAGCCCAACGCGCCCACACCGGCCAACACTGCCCCAGCTACACTAGTCATAGAGTGATACAGTGTGGAAACAGGCCCTTCAGCCCAACGCGCCCTCACCGGCCAACACTGCCCCAGCTACACTAGTCATAGAGTGATACAGTGTGGAAACAGGCCCTTCAGCCCAACGCTCCCTCACCGGCCAACACTGCCCCAGCTACACTAGTCATAGAGTGATACAGTGTGGAAACAGGCCCTTCAGCCCAACGCGCCCACACCGGCCAACACTGCCCCAGCTACACTAGTCATAGAGTGATACAGTGTGGAAACAGGCCCTTCAGCCCAACGCGCCCACACCGGCCAACACTGCCCCAGCTACATTAGTCATAGAGTGATACAATGTGGAAACAGGCCCTTCAGCCCAACGCGCCCACACCGGCCAACAATGTCCCAGCTACATTAGTCATAGAGTGATACAATGTGGAAACAGGCCCTTCAGCCCAACGCGCCCACACCGGCCAACACTGCCCCAGCTACATTAGTCCCACCTGCCTGCACTTGGTCCAAATCCCTCCAAACGTTGGGATCGTCCCAGCCTCAACTACCTCGGTCTCGACCCGAAACGTCGCCTATCTCCTTCGCTCCTTAGATGCTGCTGCACCCGCTGAGTTTCTCCAGCTTTTTGTGTAACCCTCGATTCTCCAGCATCTGCAGTTCCTTCTTTAACACTTTGTCTACTCCACTGCGACATCTCCTCAAGGTATTGAAGAAGTTCTCCTCCTCCCTACGAAGACAGTTTCACAACCTCCTCTCTAATTGCTCCCCCTCTGTGATACCCCCTTCCCTCCAACTCAACAACCACATCCTCACCCAGACTCGATACCACAGCCACATCTGCTTCCTCGGGGCCTGCCTGCGCCTCCACCTCATACCTCGTGGATTCCAGCTCCAATTCCCTGCCTCCCAGTTCGGACCCCAGCCGGACTATCGGTACAGTAAAAAAAAATAGGAAGAAGGGTCTGAACCCGAAACGTCGCCTATCTCCTTCACTCCTTAGATGCTGCTGCACCCGCTGAGTTTCTCCAGCTTTTTGTGTAACCCTACCTCCTCTGGCAACTCAGTCCACGCACCCACCACCCTTTGTGAGAAAAAGCTACCCCTCACATTCCTATTAAATCTTTTCCCCTTCACGTTAAACCTGTGGATGTTACAGCTTCCGTGTCATCCTCTTAACGAGGAGCTGCGATTGCGAAATGGTAAATGTTCAGAGATGGGCTAGTTCAGATAAAATGACTTCCCTTCAGAAAGAGATTGAAAGTCGAACAACAAAATGATAGTTGAGTCATTTTCAATTTGGCTCCACTTTTCAAAGCTGTTCAAGTGGAAGAGGGGCTTGGAATGAGTAGAACATTATGTATTTGTCACAGTGTCAGAAGGAACTGGAGAAGCTGGTTTGCACCGAAGATAGACACTTTACAGGTCGACCAGGAACATCTCCCATTCCTTCTCTCCAGAGATGCTGCCTGTCCCGCTGAGTTACTCCAGCATTTTGTGCCCACCTTCGGATATGTCAAAGAATTGTATGGAGCAGGGCACATCTTTACGGTAGGGTTTAACCTGATGGAGGGTCTTTCAGGTCTTCACATGGTAACCAAGGCTATGCTTCAATAAAAAAGACACAAAGTACTGGACTAACTCAGCGTTTAAGGAAGCACTGCAGATGCTGGAGAAACTCAGCGGGTGAGGCAACATCTATGGAGCGGAGGAATAGGTGACGTTTCGGGGTGGGGGGGGGGACGGGAAGAAGAAAGGGTTCTTAGTGGGTCAGGTAACATCTCTGGAGAACATGGGGAGGTGACGTTTGGAGTTGGAATCCTTCTTCAGACATGTTCTCCAGCGATGCTGCCTGACATGCTGAGTTACTCCAGTACTTTGTGCGTTTTTTTTTGTTCTGTCGTTCGCTGTTTGTCTCTGAATCTGAATGAAAGGACATCGCTTTGCAATGGAGACATGGAGGTGTGTGTTTTCACACCTCTGTATCTCTTGCCTGATGGGAGAGGGGAGAAGAGGGAGTGGCCAGGGTGAGACTCGCCTTTAATGATGCTGCCGGCCTTGCCGAGGCAGAGTGAGGTGTAGATGGAGTCAATGGAAGGGAGGTTGGTTTGTGCGATGGTCTGGGCTGCGTCCACAATTCTCTGCAATTTCTTACGGTCTTGGATGGAGCTGTTCCCAAACCGTGCTGTGATGCATCCCGATAAAATGCTTTCTACAGCGCATCTGTAGACGTTGGTGAGAGTTGGCGGGGACATGCCAAACTTCCTAAGCAACTCCAATTTTGCGAGGAGGTTCCTGGGATGGACTGGAGCACACTTATTTTGCTTCCTTATTCGCGAATCCCCACAATCATTGCCACCGGAGTATCATTCAATTATAAAAGGACTGGACAAGCTAGATGCAGGAAAAATGTTCCCAATGTTGGGCCAGTCCAGAACCAGGGGCCCCAGTCTTAGAATAAAGGGGAGGTCATTTAAGACTGAGGTGAAAAAAAACGTTTTCCACCCAGAGAGTTGTGAATTTGTGGAATTCCCTGCCGCAGACGGCAGTGGAGGCCAAATCACTGGATGGATTTAAGAGAGAGTTAGATAGAGCTCTAGGGGCTAGTGGAGTCAAGGGATATGGGGAGAAGGCAGGCACGGGTTATTGATAGGGGACGATCAGCCATGATTACAATGAATGGTGGTGCTGGCTCGAAGGGCCGAATGGCCTCCTCCTGTGCCTGTTTTCTATGTTTCTGTGTAATCCAGCCAAACAAAGTATTTTATTTTTATTTTTGTCACGTACCAAGATACAGTGGACATTTGTTCAGGCAAATTATACTGTGGGTGAGTACATCAGGTAGTGTTAAGTTGCTTTAGTTTAAAGATACAGTGTGGAACCAGGCTCACCATGCTCACAGCTACTAGTTCTATCCCAGGGACACACTAGGGACAATTTACCAAAGTCAATTCAGCCTGCACGCCTTTGGGGTACGGGAGGAAACCGAAGCATCCGGAGAAAAACACACACCATCGCAGGGCGAACATAAACACTCCACACAGACAGTACCAGTAGTCAGGATCAAATCTGAGCCACAGGCGCTGTAACTCAGGCAGAAACTTAACCGCTGCGGCACTGTGCTGTGCAGAAGGAAAGATAAACAGTGCAAAATATAATGACACAAAATGCTGGAGTAACTCTGCGGGGCAGGCAGCATCTCTGTGGAGAGAAGGAATGGGTGACGTTTCTGATCAGTCTGAAACACAGAAACACAGAAACATAGAAAATAGGTGCAGGAGTAGGCCATTCGGCCCTTCGAGCCTGCACCACCATTCAATGTGATCATGGCTGATCATCCAACTCAGTATCCCGTACCTGCCTTCTCTCCATACTCTCTGATCCCCTTAGCCACAAGGGCCACATCTAACTCCCTCTTAAATATATCCAATGAACCGGCCTCAACTACCCTCTGTGGCAGAGAGTTCCAGAGACCCACCACTCTCTGTGTGAAAAAAGTCCTTCTCATCTCGGTCCTAAAGGATTTCCCCCTTATCCTTAAGCTGTGACCCATTGTCCTGGACCTCCCCAACATCGGGAACAATCTTCCTGCATCTAGCCTGTCCAACTCCTTAAGAATCTTGTAAGTTTCTATAAGATCCCCTCTCAATCTCCAAAATTCTAGAGAGTATAAACCGAGTCTATGCAGTCTTTGTTCATAAGACAGTCCTGACATCCCAGGAATCAGTCTGGTGAACCTTCGCTGCACTCCCTCTATGGCAATAATGTCCTTCCTCAGATTTGAAGAACTGTCTCGACTCGAAACGCCGCCCACTGCTTCTCTCCAGAGATGCTGCCCGTCCCACTGAGTTACTCCAGCATTTTGTGTCTACCTTCAAAATATAATGATGTAGCTGCAGAGAAAGTGCAGGTAAAAAAGTACAGCAAGCGATCCAATGAGGTAGATTGGAAGATCGGGGAATTCAATCTTATGGCATGAAGACTGCGGAGACAAAGTCAGTGCATATATTTTAATTCAGAGATAGATAGATTCTTGATTAGTGCAGGTGTCAGAGGTTATGGGGAGAAGGCAGGAGAATGGGGCTACATGGGGGAGATAGATCAGCCATGATTGAATGACGGAGTAGACTTGATGGTGGAATGGCCTAATTCTACAACCTTCCCTCCATGCAACCTTCCCTCCATTGATGAACTGTACACTGCAAGGGCCAGGAAGCGAGCGGGCAAGATCATCTCTGACCCCTCTCACCCTGGCCACAAACTCTTTGAATCACTTCCCTCTGGAAGGCGACTCCGGACTGTCAAAGCTGCCGCAGCCAGACATCAAAACAGTTTTTATCCACGAGTAGTTGCTCTACTCAACAGCCAAAAATCTGTAGCCTCCCTTTGATCTGGTATTTTGTTGGTCCACGTGCTTGATCAACGGTGTTTTATCATTAATGTTTTATTATTATTAATGTTTAGTGTTTTCTGAGTCATTCGTAATTGTCACTGTATGTCATGTTGTTACTTGTGGGCGGAGCACCAAGGCAAATTCCTTGTATGTGAATACTTGGCCAATAAACTTACTTACTTACTTACACCTATCACTTATGATCCTATGAGAGCTCCTTAAAGGGTGAGTAAGAAGCTGTTCTTGAATCTGGTGGCACGTGCTTTCAATGGGGGATGAGAGAAGAGATAATGACCAGGGTGAGACTGGTCCCTGATTATGTTGGCTGTGAAGTACAGTTGGAGTCGATGGGCGGGCGGGCGGCTGGTTTTCCGTAATGTACTGGGCTGTTTCTGCAATATCTCTCTGCAATTTCTTAGTGTCTTGGGCAATTGTAGCTCCCACCATTTAAGGAGACGTGGGTGGAGCAGCTGCAGAACCACTGCTCTACAGCGCCAGGGGTCTGGGTTTGATCCTGATTACATAGAAAAATAGGTGCAGGAGTAGGCCATTCAGCCCTTCGAGCCTGCACCGCCATTCAATATGATCATGGCTGATCATCGAAATCAGTATCCTGTACCTGCCTTCTCTCCATACCCCCTGATCCCCTTAGCCACAAGGGCCACATCTAACTCACTCTTAAATATAGCCAATGAACTGGCCTCAACTACCCTCTGTGGCAGAGAGTTCCAGAGACTCACCACTCTCTGTGTGAAAAAAGTCCTTCTCATCTCAGTCCTAAAGGATTTCTCCCTTATCCTTAAGCTGTGACCCCTTGTCCTGGACCTCCCCAACATCGGGAACAATCTTCCTGCATCTAGCCTGTCCAACCCCTTAAGAATTTTGTAAGTTTCTATAAGATCCCCTCTCAATCTCCGAAATTCTAGAGAGTATAAACCGAGTCTATCCAGTCTTTGTTCATAAGACAGTCCTGACATCCCAGGAATCAGTCTGGTGAACCTTCTCTGCACTCCCTCAGGCGCTGTCTGTGTGAAGTTTGTACGTTCTCCCCGTGACCTGCGTGGGTTTTCTCCGAGACATTCGGTTTCCTCCCACACTCCTAAGAAGTACAGGTTTGTAGGTGATTTGGCTTGGTGTAAATGCACAGCAAATGCAAATTGTCCCCAGCATGTGTGGCGGATAGTGTAAGTATGCCGGGATCGCTGGTCAGTGCAGACTCGGTGGGCCGAAGGGCCTGTTTCCGCGCTGTATCTCTCAACCAAACTAAACTAAACATTGGTGAAGCTGCATTTGAAGTAGAGGTTTGATTATCGAGGTACAGGGAAAAGCTTTTGCAGTGAGCAGATGCTGGATAAATGGAATCATATTTTGTGCAAGATATGCAGGGAATGGAAGGATTTGCAGGTAGATAAGTGATGGTCTTATAGGCAGAGTTGACGTGGATAAGCTTTTCCCATTGAGGGTAGGGAAGATTCAAACAAGAGGGCATGACATGAGAATTAAGGGACAGAAGTTTAGGGGTAACATGAGGGGGAACTTCTTTACTCAGAGAGTGGTGGCTGTGTGGAATGATCTTCCTGCAGAAGTGGTGGAGGCAGGATCGATTTTAACATTTAAAAGTAAAGTGGATAGGTATATGGACGGGAAGGGAATGGAGGGGTATGGTCTGAGTGCAGGTAGATGGGACTAGGGGAAAATAAATGGTCGGCACGGACTGGAAGGGCCGAGAGGGCCTGTTTCCGTGCTGTAATTGTTATATGGTTATATGGTTTATATGGTCTTGAAATTCTGTTTGGCGCAGACTTAGTGGGCCGAAGGGCCTTTTGTTCTATGCTATATGACTCCATGAGCTTTAATACCTCGCCTGCATAATTAAGCCGTTCACTTTATTTTTTATTGTCACGTGTACTGAGGTACAGTGAAAAGCTTTTGTTGCGTGCTAACCAGTCAGCGGAAAGACAATGTATGAAACAACCGAGCTATTCACAGTGTGCAGATACATGATAAGGGAATAACATTTAGTGCAAGGCAAAACCAGCAAAGTCCGATCAAGGATAGTCCGAGGGTCACCAAAGAGGTAGATAGTAGTTCAGCGCTGCTCTCTGGTTGTGGTAGGATGGTTCAGTTGCCCGATAACAGCTGGGAAAAAACTGTCCCTGAATCTGGAGGTGTGTGTGTGCGTTTTCACACTTCTGTACCTCTTGCCCGATGGGTGAGGGGAGAAGAGGGAGTGGCCGGGGTGCGACTGGTCCTTGATGATGCTGCTGGCCGTCCTTGCCGAGGCAGCGC
This sequence comes from Raja brachyura, assembly GCA_963514005.1. The sequence continues at coordinate 4,211,669 of OY740781.1, forward strand.
AAGGTGCAGCTGGAGTCGATGGAAGGGAGGTTGGTTTGTGCGATGGTCTTGGCTACATCCTATGATGGGGACGGCCTGGACAGGTGATTGATGCCCCCGTCGGAGGCAGTGCCTCCCGACATGTTTTCGATGGTGGGCGGGTGTGTGTCCGTGATGAAATTAGCTGAGTTGACAACTCTCCGCTGCTTCCTGCATTGCTGTGCGTTGGAACAGCGATGGGGTGGAGCACTGCATGGCCCACGGATGCGATGTAAGTAAGTAAGTAGGTTTATTGGCCAAGTATTCACATACAAGGAATTTGCCTTGGTGCTCCGCCCACAAGTAACAACATGACATACAGTGGCAGTTACGAGTGACTCAGAAAACACTAAACATTAATAATAATAAAACATTACGATGGCACACCTAATTGGTCTCCTTTTCATAGAGTCATAGAGTGGACAGGCCCTTCAGCCCAACATGGCCAACAATGCCCCAATCTGGAGGTTGTGCCTTTCTCCCCGATGGGAGAGGGGAGAAGAGGGAGTGGCCGGGGTGTGACTGGTCCTTGATGATGCTACCGGCCGAGGCAGCTTGAGAAACATAGAAACCAGGCACGTGCCGTCAGGGTAGGCAAGGTAGGCACTGCCTGCCCTGACTAAAATTATGAAATGGGAATTATTAAATATAAATAGGAGGGGGAACATGGGAGAATTATGGGAGAATGCTACATCATGGGAGAATTATGCCTATGTAAGAGACTGATCTCTTAGGTAGGCATAATTCCCTGTGCCTTTCACCCGCAGCGCTTGTGACACGGGAAGCTCTGTGCAGCCTCCGTGCCGTCAGCGCTGCCTGAAGCCGTCAATTTTAATCGGGGCTGAAGGCAGCAGAAATCCTGCCTTTGTAGCACTGCGCATGCGCAGCATCATACTGCGCATGCGCATCAGTCTACTCTGCATGCGCAGCGCAAGTTTATTGGCGGGGTTTTCAACCATGGTTTGTCGTGTCCCAATGATATGGTAAGTACATTTTGTGATTTATTTTTTTTAATACCGTATTTGCCGGGGTGTGGGGGGGTGTGGGAGTCGGAGTGGGGAGAGAGCTCCTTTCACAGCGTTTGGGGAGTCTGGCCCGGGGTAACGTTGCGGGGAGGGCACAAATGTTATGAATGAGGGGCCGGGGGCATCCACTTGCGACGTTCTTTGCAAGGGGGCATGAAATGACACTGCTCTGAGGCCGGGGGGGGGGGGGGGGGGGGGGGGGAGAGAGAGAGAGAGAGAAGTAGCACGAGCAGCCGCCGGGCCGGACAGCGGAACCAGCCGCCACCTTAGCTCCAGAACCACCCGCCCACCTCTGGCAGCTCTCCATCTAAAAACCTCTCTCATGTCCTTAAATTCCGACAGCGCGATTGAGGTTACTCGGCTGTGGGAATTTAAGGATTTGCAGGAAGTCGCTGACATGAGTGAAGTCGGCGAACGGCAGGTGACAGGTGTTCAGACGGAGAGCACTGCCAAAGGTGAGCGGGCCGGCAGAAGGCGCTGAAGTGGTGGCCAGTTCAGCTGTCGGGTCCCGGTGGCCGCTCTCCGAGCTGCTTCTATCCCCAGCTACAGTCCGTGGCTTCGCACCCGGAGAGCTGCGGCAGCGGTGAGGGAGTAAAGATTCCAGCACTTTGTGATAAGTCACTGTTTTTATTTATTTATTTATTTAACGGGGAGAACGATCTGCGCATGCGCGGTTTACATTTTTTTTAAAGCTGACTGAGTGCCTACCCAGAGTAATTACTCACGGCACGTGCCTGATAGAAACATAGATATTAGGTGCAGGAGTAGGCCATTCGGCCCTTTGAGCCTGCACCGCCATTCAATATGATCATGGCTGATCATCCAACTCAGTATCCCGTACCTGCCTTCTCTCCATACCCCCTGATCCCTTTAGCCACAAGGGCCACATCTAACTCCCTCTTAAATATAGCCAATGAACTGGCCTCAACTACCCTCTGTGGCAGAGAGTTCCAGAGACTCACCACTCTCTGTGTGAAAAATGTTTTCCTCATCTCGGTCCAAAAGGAATTCCCCCTTATCCTTAATCTGTGACCCCTTGTTCTGGACGTCCCCGACATCGGGAACAATCTTCCTGCATCTAGCCTGTCCAACCCCTTAAGAATTTTGTACGTTTCTATAAGATCCCCCCTCAGTCTTCTAAATTCCAGCGAGTACAAGCCACAAGGGCCACGTGAGGCCGGGTGGCACAGGAAGGGTTAAAACCCTTCAGCGGAGCTTGGCGCTGACCTGCCCTGGATACTCCTCGCCATATTATAAAAGTATTAACCCAGGATTATGGATGGAGAACCATCCATCAGCTTATTTACATTGCAGACCTGTGGTGACGGAACAAGCTCATTAATCATACTACAGCTATTTATCTTTCCTTAACATGCTAATCGAATATACCTGGAGGGAGTCAAATCCAATTTAAACACAGTGGAAATTGTGCTGTTTGTGTCACAGCTTGTCAGAGGAACTGAGGCCTGAAAGCTTAGGATTACCAAGTTTACTCCCTTGGTATCTAGCCAGGTGACATTCTAAACAAGCCCAGCGTTCGTTTTGTCTGTAAGGACTGCGACTTCCAGGGACATTGCTTATTCTCTTACACGTGATGTTGCTTCATGCCAGGAGAGGGAATATCACCCCTGGTCAAGTGTTTCTTTTGCAAAATTGAAAAACGGGCCACTCCGTTACTCTCTGATTGGGAGTTGGTTAGCATTCCATAGAGTCGTAGAGTGACACAGTGTGGAAACAGGCCCAACTTGCCCACAAACGGGCCCAGCTTGCCCACAAGCGGCCAACATTCCCCAGCTACACCAGTCCCACCTGCCCACGTTTGGTCCATATCCCTCCAAACCTGTCCTATCACCAGACTGATTCCTGGGATGTCAGGACTGTCTTATGAAGAAAGACTGGATAGACTCGGTTTATACTCTCTAGAATTTAGGAGATTGAGAGGGGATCTTATAGAAACTTACAAAATTCTTAAAGGGTTGGACAGGCTAGATGCAGGAAGATTGTTCCCGATGTTTGGGAGGTCCAGGACAAGGCGTCACAGCTTAAGGATAAGGGGGAAATCCTTTAGGACCAAGATGAGAAGGACTTTTTTCACACAGAGAGTGGTGGGTCTCTGGAACTCTCTGCCACAGAGGGTAGTTGAGGCCAGTTCATTGGCTATATTTAAGAGGGAGTTAGATGTGGCCCTTGTGGCTAAAGGGATCAGGGGGTATGGAGAGAAGGCAGGTACGGGATACTGAGTTGGATGATCAGCCATGATCATATTGAATGGCGGTGCAGGCTCGAAGGGCCGAATGGCCTACTTCTGCACCTAATTTCTATGTTTCTATGTTTCTATCCATGTTGATGGTTGAGTCCCTGCCTCAACTACCTCCTCTGGCAGCTCGATCCCCTTTGTGTGAAAAAGTTACCCCTCAGATTCCTGTTAAATCTTTTCCCCCCTCACCTTCAACCTATGTCCTCTGGTCCTCGATTCTCCGACTCTGGGTAAGAGACTCTGTGCATCTACCCGATCAGGTTCCTACTGGATCTTTCCCCCTCACCTTAAACCTATGTACTCTGGTCCTCGATTCTCCGACTCTGGGTAAGAGACTCTGTGCATCTACCCGATCAGGTTCCTACTGGATCTTTCCCCCTCACCTTAAACCTATGTACTCTGGTCCTCGATTCTCCGACTCTGGGTAAGAGACTCTGTGCATCTACCCGATCAGGTTCCTACTGGATCTTTCCCCCTCACCTTAAACCTATGTACTCTGGTCCTCGATTCTCCGACTCTGGGTAAGAGACTCTGTGCATCTACCCGATCTATTCCTCTCATGATTTTGTACACCTCTATAAGATCTCCCCTCATCCTCCTGCACTCCAAGGAATAGAGTCCCAGCCTACTCAACCTCTACCTATAGCTCACACCCTCTAGTCCTGGCAACATCCTCGTGAATCTTCTATGTTTCCTCTTTGCTGCTTTAGATCAGTTTAGTTTAATATTGTCGTGTGTACTGAGGTACAGTGAAAAGCTTTCTTAATTTAGTTTTCAGATACAGCTTGGATAAAAGGCCCTTCGGCCCACTTAGTCCGTGCTGACCAGTGATCTCTCCTACACTAGGTCAGTTACTTTCCAGACACCAAGTTAGTTTAGTCTTTGTTTAGAAACAGGCCCTTCGGCCCACCGAGTCCGTGCCGACCAACGAGCTACCGCACACTAACACTATCCCACACACCAAAGAAAACGACAAATTTTCCGAGCAATTCGTCGGCAAACCTGTGCATCTTTGCAACGTGGGAGGAAAGCAGAGCACCTGGAGGAACCCCGTGTGGTCAAAGGGAAAACGTGCAAACTCCACACAGACAGCATGCTAGAATTGAACCCGGGTCGCTGGTGCTGTGAGGCAGAAACTCTACTGTGCTGCCCTGTTGCTGCAAACTGTCCAGTCAGCAAAGAAAAACGATACAAGATTGCAATGAAGCCGTCCACAGCACGCAGGTACAGGATAAAGGGTGGAATATTTAGTCAAGGTTGAGTGAGGCAGATGGGAGGTCAGGACTGCTCACTAGTTGGTGATAGGATGATTCAGTTGCCTGATACCAGCTGGGAATATTCTGCCCCCTGAATCAGGAGGTGTACATTTTCACACTTCTGTACGCCTTGCCTGATGGGAGAGGGGAGATGATGCTGCCGGCCTTGCCGAGGCAGCGTGAGGCGTAGATGGAGTCAATGGAAGGGGGGTTGGCACCGGACTTTAAACTTTCCCACGCTGGCGGTGGAACTCCCGACCCGACTGAAGAACCCAGGTACGGCACCTGGAAACCCCGGGATGACCTCCAGAGCCGACGGGCTGGATATCCCAGACGAAATGAAGCTGGAGCTGCTGATTCTGAGGGAACCCCCGTTCGTTACGGAGCTGGAGCTGCCATCTGTGAGGGAATTCCCGTTCCAGCGCTGGTCCGCAGAAACAGCAGGTACAGGAAACACAGTACCTGGAAACAAAGGGGAAGCCTCCATTGTGTCCGGAAACGTGGTCGACGGGCAGGACTTCAGGTCAGACTGAAGCGCAGGGGACCGGCCCCCTCTCCCTACTATCCTACTGGCAAATGTACAGTCCCTTGAAAATAAAGTGGAGGACTTAAGGGCAAGGCTGCTTTATCAAAGGGAGCTGAGGGAATGCTCTGTGTTCTGTTTCACAGAGACATGGCTCACCCCCAGCTCCCCAGACTCAGCGGTCCAGCCTGAAGGGTTCTCCATCCACCGCATGGACCGTACACTGGCATCGGGGAAAGGGAGAGGAGGGGGTGTCTGCCTCATGGTCAACTCTGCGTGGTGCTCAGACGTAGTAGTCCTGTCCAACTCCTGCTCTCCACACTTCGAACATCTGGCGGTGAAGTGCCGTCCCTTCTACCTACCGAGGGAATTCACCTCCATCATCCTGACCGCGGTCTACATCCCACCCCAGGCAGACGTCCGTCTGGCACTGGAGGAGCTGCACGCGGTGGTCAACAAACACCACACGTCTTACCCCGAGGCATTTACCACCATTGCTGGGGACTTCAATAAGGCAAACCTAAAGAAGTCACTCCCCAACTTCCACCAACATGTCTCCTGCTGCACTAGAGGACCAAACACCCTCGACCACTGCTACACCACCATCAAGGATGCCTACCGCTCTATCCCTCACCCTCACTTTGGTAAATCCGACCATACCGCGGTGCTGCTTCTTCCTGCCTACAGGCAGCAATTAAAGAGTGCACCCCCAGAGGTGAGGACAGTACAGAGCTGGTCGGCGGGGGCAGAAGAACAACTACAAGACTGTTTGGAGTCTGTAGACTGGGCTATGTTCAAGGACTCGGCAACAGACTTGAATGAATACTGTTCAAGTATTACAGTACTTGAACAGTATTCAGGAGGTGTGCATTTTCACACTTCAGTACGCCTTGCCTGATGGGAGAGGGGAGATGATGCTGCCGGCCTTGCCGAGGCAGCGTGAGGTGTAGATGGAGTCAATGGAAGGGGGGTTGGCACCGTCCGTTACAGACTTCATAAAGAAATGTGTGGAGGACTGCATCCCTATAAAAACCTTCCGAGTGTTTCCCAATCAGAAACCTTGGATGAACTGTGAGATCCGCACTCTTCTGAGGGCCAGACACCGGGCATTCATGTCTGATGACACAGTGGTCTATAAGAAGTCCAGATACGACCTTGGTAAGGCCATCAAAAAGGCCAAAAGGGAGTTCTGCTCCAAGCTGGAGGATGAGACAGATGTTCGGCAGCTGTGGCGGGGACTGAATGCAATCACCTCCTACAAGGCGAAACCAGGAGGCAGCTTGGATGTCGGCGAAACATCACTCCCCGATGAGCTCAATGCATTTTATGCACGCTTTGATAGGGAGAACACCGATGTGCCTTCCCGAGCCCCTATTCGCTGTGATGGTATTTCAGTCTCACTCACAGAGGCCGACGTCAGGAAATCCTTCAGGGGGGTGAACCCTCGAAAAGCGTCTGGACCTGATGGCATACCTGGTCATGTCCTAAAAACCTGTGCGGACCAACTGGCTGGAGTTTTTACGGACATTTTCAACCTGTCACTTCTGAGGTCTGAGGTTCCCACCTGCTTCAAAAGGGCATCAATAATACCGGTGCCCAAGAAGAGCAAGGTGACGTGCCTCAATGACTATCGACCTGTGGCACTAACGCCTGTGGTGATGAAGTGCTTCGAGAGGTTGATCATGGTGCAAATCAACTCCTATCTCGACAAAAACCTGGACCCACTGCAGTTCGCTTACCGCCACAACAGATCAACGGTGGATGCGATCTCGCTGGCCCTCCACTCCGCTGTGGACCACTTGGACAACAAAAACTCATATGTCAGGCTGCTATTTATTGACTACAGCTCGGCATTTAACAAAATCATCCCCTCCAAGCTGGTTACCAAACTCGCAGAACTGGGTCTTTGCGCATCCCTCTGTAATTGGATCCTCGACTTCCTCACCCACAGACCACAGTCTGTTCGTATTGGTGGAAATGTGTCAGACTCAATAACAATCAGCACGGGAGCACCTCAGGGCTGCGTGCTCAGCCCCCTGCTGTACTCACTCTATACTCATGACTGCGTAGCTGGTCATAGTGCGAACTCCATCATCAAGTTCGCTGACGACACCACTATTGTGGGACGTATCACTGATGGGGATGAGTCCGAGTATAGAAGAGAGATCGAGCAACTGTCCATATGGTGCCAGCACAACAACCTGGCCCTCAACACCAGCAAAACTAAGGAACTGATTGTGGACTTTGGAAGGAGTAGGATGGGGACCCACAGTCCTGTTTATATCAACGGGTCGAAGGTTGAAAGGGTCAAGAGCTTCAAATTCCTGGGCGTGCACATCTGTGAAGATCTTTCCTGGTCCGAGAACACAGATGTAATTATTAAGAAAGCTCATCAGCGCCTCTACTTCCTGAGAAGATTACGGAGAGTTGGTCTGTCAAAGAGGACTCTCTCTAACTTCTACAGGTGTACAGTAGAGAGCTTGCTGACCGGTTGCATCGTGGCTTGGTTCGGCAACTTGAGCGCCCTGGAGAGGAAAAGACTACAAAAAGTAGTAAACGCTGCCCAGTCCATCATCGGCTCTGACCTTCCTTCCATCGAGGGGATTTATCACAGTCGCTGCCTCAAAAAGGCTGGCAGCATCATCAAGGACCCACACCACCCTGGCCACACGCTCATCTCCCTGCTACCTTCGGGTAGAAGGTACAGGAGCCTGAAGACTGCAACAACCCGGTTCAGGAATAGCTACTTCCCCACAGCCATCAGGCTATTAAACCTGGCTCGGACAAAACTCTGAACATTAATATCCCTCCATCTGTTATTTATCCCTCCATCACTTTATTAATTTATTAATTCATGGGTGTATTTACGTATAGAATTGTAGTCAATGCCTTCTATGTTCTGTTGTGCTATGCAAAGAAAGATTTTCATTGTCCTGTCAGGGACACATGACAATAAACTCTTTTGACTCTTTGATTTGCGTGATGGTCCGGGCTACGTCCACAATCCTTCAGGTCTGGTAGCATTTCTGGAGAACATGACTAGGCTATGAGTATCGTGTTCATTTCTGGTCACTGTGTTATCAGAAAGATGTTGTCAAGCTGGAAAGGGTGCAGAGAAGATTTACAAGAATATTGCCAGCACTCGAGGGGTCTGAGCTACAGGAAGCGGATGGGTTGGCTAGTTTTTATTCCTTCGACCGCAGAGGGATGCGTGGTAATGCCACAGAGGAAAATCATGACAGGAAGAGATCGGGTTTATGCACGGAATTGTTTTGCCCAGAGTTGGGGAATAGAGAAAAAACGTTTTCACCCAGAGAGTTGTGAATTTGTGGAATTCCCTGCCACAGAGGGCAGTGGAGGCCAAGTCACTGGATGGATTTAAGAGAGAGTTAGATAGAGCTCTAGGAGCTAGTGGAGTCAAGGGATATGGGGAGAAGGCAGGCACGGGTTATTGATTGGGGACGATCAGCCATGATCACGATGAATGGCGGTGCTGGCTCAAAGGGCCGAATGGCCTCCTCCTGCGCCTATTTCCTATGTATCTATGTCGGCGTAGGCAAGTTGGGCCGAAAGGCCTGTTTCCACGCTGTACGACTCTTTGTGAGGTGACGTTTAAGATCGTGGCCCTTCGTCAGACTCCAGAGAAGCTGCCTGATCTGCTGAGGTACTCCAGCCCTCCAGCCAGCATCTGCAATTCTATGTTTCTGTATATAAATGTAACAGCCATGCTCTGCTGTAACTGGAGACTGAGTTATTCCCATCTGCAAGGGTCCACGTTTGACTTCTTTGGGGGGGGGTCAAAGTTAACGGATTTAACGTATCCAGGGCAACAAAGCAAGCCAAAAAAAAAAGAAAGTGCGTTTCACCGCAGATTTGTAGAAATCCTCCCATTTCAATCATCATAAAGGATTTAAGCTGTGATTTTTTTTCTCATCTCTGAAAGCAGAGGGACAATGGGACATCGCAGATTGTATTTGTTATAGTTAGCTCCTGGGTTGCTATGGTAACTTAAATTAAGGGATACCCCCGGACTAGTTTCAAACCATCTGGTGTTACTCAGCAGAATTCAGTCGAAGATAGTGCGCTTGCTTTTTATATTTGGTGCCGAGTTAAAAAAAATGTATTTGACGATACCAGTTGAGCAAAGAGCAAATGACTGGGACCTGCTGGGTGTTTGCTGAACACTTGTCTTGGCCTCCATTGGAGTCGGCATTGGTTCCATCACAACGTTTAAGAGACATTTGGACAGCTACATGGATAGGACAGGTGTGGAGGGATATGGGCCAATGCGCAGGCAGGTGGGACTAGTATAGTTGGTCGGTGTTGGGCAAGTTGGGCCGAAGGACCTGTTTCCACGCTTTATAGAAACATAGAAACATAGAAAAAAGGTGCAGGAGTAGGACATTCGGCCCTTCGAGCCTGCACTGCCATTCAATATGATTATGGCTGATCATCCAACTCAGTATCCTGTACCTGTCTTCTCTCCATACCCCCTGATCCCTTTAGCCACAAGGGCCACATCTAACTCCCTCTTAAATATAGCCAATGAACTGGCCTCAACTACCTTCTGTGGCAGAGAATTCCACAGATTTACTATAGAAACATAGAAACATAGAAAATAGGTGCAGGAGGAGGCCATTCAGCCCTTCGAGCCAGCACCGCCATTCATTGTGATCATGGCGGATCGTCCGCTATCAATAACCCGTGCCTGCCTTCTCCCCATATCCCATATCCACTAGCCCCTAGAGCTCTATCTAACTCGCTCTTAAATCCATCCAGTGATTTGGCCTCCACTGCCCTCTGTGGCAGGGAATTCCATAAATTCACAACTCTCTGGGTAAAAAAGTTTTTTCTCACCCGTCTTAAATGACCTCCCCTTTATTCTAGGACTGTGGCCCCTGGTTCTGGGCTCACCCAACATTGGGAACATTCGCTTTCTTCACTGCCTGCTGTACCTGCACGCCAACTTTCAGTGACTGGTGTACATGGATACCCAGGTCTCGCTGCACCTCCCCCTTACCTAACCTAACCCCATTGAGATAATAATCTGCCCCCTTGTTTTTGCCGCCAAAGTGGATAACCTCACATTTATCTATATTATACTGCATCTGCCACGCATCTGCCCACTCACTCAACCTGTCCAGGTCACCCGGCAACCTCCTAACATCCTCTTCACAGTTCACACTGCCACCCAGCTTTGTGTCATCCGCAAACTTGGTAGTGTTGCTCCTAATTCCCTCTTCCAAATCATTAATATATATGGTGAACAGTTGTGGCCCCAACATCGAGCCTTGCGGCACTCCACTCGCCACTGCCTACCATTCTGAAAAGGACCCGTTCACTCCTACTCTTTGCTTCCTGTCTGCCAACCACTTTTCTATCCATACCACTCTCTGTGTGAAAAAGCAATGTTCTCATCTTGGTCCTAAAGGACTTCCCCCTTATCCTTAAACTGTGACCCCTTGTTCTGGAGTTCCCCAACATCGGGAACAATCTTCTTGCATCTAGCCTGTCCAACCCCTTAAGAATTTTGTAAGTCTCTATAAGATCCCTCCTCAAACTTGTAAATTCTAGCGAGTACAAGCCGAGTCTATCCAGTCTTTCTTCATAGAGGGCCTTTCGACATAAATGGAGTACATATGACTGTGACTGGAAGCTGGTGGGCAACTCTTTTCACTCACAGGGTGGTGGGTGTATGGAACAAGCTGCCAGAGGAGGTAGTTGAGCTAGGTACTGTTGCAGCATTTGAAAGGTACTCGGACAGGTACATGGAGCGAAAAGGTTTGGAGGGATTTGGACTATTGTCTATTGTCTATTGATAAAATGCAGGCAAATGGGACTAATTTAGATGGGCCATCTGAATCATAGTGGACGGGTTTCGCTGACATTTCCGCACCATATGACTCTCCGACTGAAAAAACTCACAACCCTCAGGTAACACCTTAAGAGTTCATAAGTCATAGAAGCTGAATTAGGCCATTCGGTCCATCGAGTCTACTCCACCATTCAAACATGGCTGATCTATCTTTTCATTCCCCTGCCTTCTCTCCTGACACCCTTAAGGGCCTGTCCCACCAGCATGCAACTCTATGCGATGAACGCGATCAAACCGGCAGCGGGGGCCGCGCGGAGGTCGGGTGATCCCCTGTACAGGGCCGTTCCCACCAGCATGCGCCTGTATGCGGCAAGCGCAACTAAACCGGCAGCAGGGGCCGTGCGGAGGTCGGGTGAGTGGCGCAACGCGGCGCAAAGCGAGGCGAACTTGAAGCAAGTCCAAGGTAAGTTCGCCAGGACTTCGAGGGGCACACAGAGAGGGGCACCGAGACACACACACATACAGGGCCACGGAGCCACGCACATAGAGGGTCACGGAGGCACTTACAAATAGGTTCACGGAGGCACGATGTCGGGGCGGTGTGTAAATGTCGAGGCGACTGCGAGCCGACAAACCGTTGCCGCGCGGAATTTCTGGACATAGTCGGTTTTTCGGAGCCCCGCGCGGTGTCGGGACGAACTCGGGACGAACTCCGCACAATTCCGCACGGCTCCGGCGATCGAAGTGGGACCGGCCCCGCGACGCCGGATGGCTCAAGCAACCACGTTAGGTCGCGCTAATCGCATAGAGTTGCATGCTGGTGGGACAGGCCCTTAACTAATGAAGAATCTGTCAATCTCCATCTTAAAAATATCCATTGACTCGGCCTCCACAGATTCACCAGCCTTTGTTTAAAGAAATGCCTCCTCATCCCCTTTCTACAGGTATGTCCTTTTATTTTGAGGCCGTGCCCTCTGATCCTAGACTCTCCCACTAGTGGAAACATCCCCCCCACATTTACACTATCCAGGCCTTTCAATGCTTTTAGTCATCAATTGATGACTGGAATATTGCAAAGTGTATTGGATCCTGGATTCTTACTGTTGCAGAATTGTGCAGAGAGGATGTTTTCTCTTGTGAGGGAATCTAAAAGTAGGATTTCACTGTTTAGTCAATTCATTGTGCTGACTTTCTATAAGGTCCTTTATTTCATTGAATACAACAGTTTGTTCATTTAATTTACCTCTGCCTTAAAGATGTTCAGAGAATCGGCTCCCACTGTTCTCTGAGAAAAAGAGTTTCAAAGATTCATCGCTCCCTTTAAAATTGAAATGAAGAAGTGAAAAATAGACAATAGACAATAGGTGCAGGAGGAGGCCATTCGGCCCTTCGAGCCAGCACCGCCATTCATTGTGATCACGGCAAGTGATAACGCCGCTGCCTCACAGAGCCAGAGATCTGGGTTCCATCCGGACCTCCTCGGGTGCTCTCATTGCGTGGAGTTTGCCCGTTTTCCCTGAGATTGCATTGGGTTTCCGCAGGGTATTCCAAATCCCAAAGGCGTGCGGGTTTGGAGGTCAATTGGCCCTCTGTGAAATTGCCCCTAGAGTGTAGTCAGGGCGAGTCTGAAGAAGGGTCTCGACCCGAAACGTCACCCATTCCTTCTCTCCAGAGACGCTGCCTGTCCCGCTGAGTTACTCCAGCATTTTGTGGCTATCTTCGATTTAAACCAGCATCTTTCCTACACCAAGAGTGTAGATTGTGGATGCAGAAGTGGGAAAACATATAACTAGTATGAACAGGTGACGAACAGTGTGGACTCGATGGGCTGAAGGGCCTGTTTCCATGCTGTGTATCTAAAATAGAAACATAGAGAATAACCATATAACCATATAACAATTACAGCACGGAAACAGGCCCCCTTGGCCCTTCCAGTCCGTGCCGACCATTTATTTTCCCCTAGTCCCATCTACCTGCACTCAGACCATACCCCTCCATTCCCTTCCCGTCCATATACCTATCCACTTTACTTTTAAATGTTACAATCGATCCTGCCTCCACCACTTCTGCAGGAAGATCATTCCACACAGCCACCACTCTCAAAGTAAAGAAGTTCCCCCTCATGTTACCCCTAAACTTCTGTCCCTTAACTCTCATGTCATGCCCTCTTGTTTGAATCTTCCCTACCCTCAATGGGAAAAGCTTATCCACGTCAACTCTGTCTATCCCTTTCATCATTTTAAAGACCTCACTCAAGTCCCCCCTCAACCTTCTGCACTCCAAAGAATAAAGACCTAACTTGTTCAACCTTTCTCTGTAACTTAGTTGCTGGAACCCAGGCAACATTCTAGTAAATCTCCTCTGTACTCTCTCTATTTTGTTGACATCCTTCCTATAATTCGGTGACCAAAATTGTACACCATACTCCAGAATTGGTCTTACCAGATGGTCTTTCAGATGCACACCTCCAGGTTCAGGGACAGTTTCTTCCCAGATGTTATCAGGCAACTGAATCATCCTGCCACAACCAGAGAGCATTCCTGAACTGCTATCTACCTCGTTGGTGACCCGTGGACTATCTTTGATCGGACTTTACTGGCTATCTTGCCTATTCCGTTATCATGTATCAAAACACTGCAAATGGCTCGATTTTAACGATGTATTGTCTTTCCGCTGACTGATATCTTGCACTGGACGTTATTCTCTTTATCATGTATCTGTACACTGCGAATGGTTTGATTGGAATCATGTAGTGTTTTCGCTAACTGGATCGCATGCAACAAAAAAGTGTTTCACTGACAATAAACAAAGCTAGACGAATTAGGCTGCAGCGGTGGAGTTGCAATGACCCGATCCTCATTACTGGTGCTGCCTGCACAGAGTTTGCACGTTCTTCTTGTGTCCGCTTGGGCTTTTCTCTGGGTACTCCAGTTTCCTCCCACACTCCAAAGACGTACAGGTTTGTAGGTTGACACAAAATGCTGGGGTAACTCAGCGGGAGAGGCAGCATCTCTGGCGAGAAGGAATGGGCCAACGTTTTGGGTCAAGACCCCGCTTCGGATTGATGTCAGGGGAGTGGGCTGGACAGAGATAGAATGTAGTCGGAGACTGGAAGACTGGGAAGGTGGAGGGGATGGAGAGAGAGGGACAGCAAGGGCTATCTGAAGTTAGAGAAGCCAATGTTCATACCACTGGGGTGCAAACTACCCAAACAAAATATGAGGTGCTGCTCCTCGAAGGTGCTGGGCCTCACCCTGACAATGAAGGAGGCCCAGGACAGAAAGTATGCACATTGACTTCTCTAACTTCAGATAGCCCTTGCTATCTTGACGTTTGTCTGCATTGTGCATTCCAAGGATCCCGAATGGTTATCAAATCTACCAGTTGTGAATCTTTGAAAGACACAAGTGCTGGAGTAACTCAGCGAGTCAGGCAGCATCTCAGGAAAACATCAATTGGTTCCATATACCTACCGCATTTTGTGTAAAATAAAATGTTGCGCACTCGGGTTCCAATTAAATCTTAACCCCCCCTCGCCTTAAACCGATGTCCTCAGATCCTTGATTCCTCTACTCTGGAAATATAGACATAAGGCCATAGAGTGTCACAGCATGGAAACAGGCCCTTCGGCCCCACCTGCCCATATCGGCCAACATGTCCCATCCACACTAGTCCCACCTTGCGTGCGTTTCGCCCGTATCCATCTAAACTTGTTCAATCCATGTACCTGTCTGATTGAAACATATAAGATTATTAAAGGTTTGGACACGCTAGAGGCAGGAAACATGTTCCCGATGTTGGGGGAGTTGGGCGAGTCCTGAACCAGGGGCCACAGTTGAAGAATAAGGGGTAAGCCATTTAGAACGGAGACGAGGAAACACTTGTTCTCACAGGGAGTGGTGAGTCTGTGGAATTCTCTGCCTCAGAGGGCGGTGGAGGCCGGTTCTCTGGATGCTTTCATAGAAACATAGAAACATAGACAATAGGTGCAGGAGTAGGCCATTCGGCCCTTCGAGCCTGCACCGCCATTCAATGTGATCATGGCTGATCATCCAACTCAGTATCCCGTACCTGCCTTCTCTCCATACCCCCTGATCCCTTTAGCCATCAAGGGCCACATCTAACTCCCTCTTAAATATAGCCAATGAACTGGCCTCAACTACCTTCTGTGGCAGAGAATTCCAGAGACTCACGACTCACTTTCAAGTGAGAGCTAGATAGGGCTCTTAAAGATAGCGGAGTCAGGGGATACGGGGAGAAGGCAGGAATGGGGCACTGATTGGGGATGATCAGGCATGATCACATTGAAGGGTGGTGCTGGCTCGAAGGGCCAAATGGCCTCCTCCTGTACCTATTGTTTATTGTCTATTGTCTGAATGTTTCTTAAGCATATTCCACTCATAAATAAATAAATAAATTCCTTTCACCATCTTGTACACCTCTACAAGATCACCCCTCATTTTCCTGCGCCCCGAGGAATAAAGTTCCCAGCCTGCTCAACCTCCTCTTATTGTAGCTGAAGCCCTCGGGGCCCTGGCAACATCCTCGTGAATCGTCTCCGCACCCTCTCCAGCTTGTCGGAGAAATGTAATTCCATTTAATTCACAAACCATTCATTGATTGCCCATCACTTTGGATCCAACACCTCGCCTCATGAATTTCCCTTCTACGTGGGGCGCCCGTAGGGACAGGAACTCAAAGACAATTACAGAGCAAGGCTAACAGAAGCCCGTGTCAGCTCAGCTGTGTTAGCTGCTCAGGTAGGAGCAGGGGCGCGAGCCAATTTAAAATCGTTCCTTCCCGAATCGCCAAAGGAAATAAGCCTACCGCTGGGGGTTATTCCGCTAAACTCACAAGCAGGGCTGAGATTGGAAATGATCCACGAGTTTGTAAGGAGGTCATTGGCGTGGCGTCAAATATTAGTGAAGAATTACATTTGGTGGAGGCGGTAGAGTGTGAGATTACAAAATGGGTTGAGGAACTTCTCTCCCAGTTGAATTGGACCGGGAGAGAAGTATAATGTCAAGTCAAACAAGTCAAACAAACTTTATTGTCATTTAGAAATACATCGATATATGCAGTTCCAAACGGAATTACGTTGCATTTGGCTCCACGTGCAACACGATAATTAACAGAAGGATAAACATGGATAAAAAGGATAAAAGGATAAATAGACAATGGTGGCAGCCCATTACATGGCATTCAGGAGTCTGATGGCTCGTGGGAAGAAGCTGTTGCAGAACCTTGATGTTCTGCTCCTTATGCTGCGATACCTTTTTCCCGAGGGCAGCAGAGTGAACAGTCCGTGATGGAGATGTGTGGGGTCTTTTATAATACTGCTGGCCTTAGACACGCAACGTTTGGTTGCAATATCCCCGATTGAGGGGAGAGAGGTCCCGATGATTTTTTCCGCTGTCCTCACCACTCTCTGCACGGACTTCCAGCCGGAGGCTTTTCAGTCCCCAAACCAGACAGAGATACAGCTGGTCATAATTCCTAAACGGCAAGGATCACGGGGGTGGCACGCCATAAACGGCGGCACGGTGGCGCAGCGGTAGGGTCACTGCCCCGCAGCGCTAGAGACCCCGGTTCGATCCCGACTACAGGTGCTGCCTGCACGGAGTTTGCACGTTCTCCCTGAGACCCTGTAGCAGGGACTGTCGCAATGTTCATGAAACATTTACACGGGTACATGGATCGGACTGGTTTAGAGGGATGTGGGCCAAACGCAGGCAGGTGGGACTAGTGTAGATGGGATGGTGAGGGGAAGTTGGGCCGAAGGTCCTGTTTCCACACTGTATGACCCTGTGACCGCGCGGGTTTTCTCCGGGTGCTCCGGTTTCCTCCCACATTCCAAAGACTGCCTGCAGTGCGTCCTTTCACCCTTTTTAATTTTAATTTTTAGTCCTGTTAAAAAACAAAATGTTAGTTGGAGGTCTTTTGTGTACCCTTGAAGAGTTGTGAATTGTGAAGCTAGAGGAATGAATATGGGTGGAGGGGGAAGAGGAGGGGAGCAATAGGTTTGAGTCCAAGTGAAGAGGGGGAGAAACAGAGACAGGGCCGGTGGGCGGGGAATTTTCATAAACCTCCAGTTCCTTGTTTCTGTATTATACTAGACTAAGTGGACCTCGTTGGGTCCCAGTCACACGGGAGGCCTGGTCCCTCAACGCAACCCATTCCCCGACGCAATGTTCCACCACTCACTCCATCCCCCAATGCAACCGTTCCCCCAACACAATATTCCACCACTCGCACATAGCCCCCAACTGCGCGGGCACGGCTCATTTCTTGTCATCCCCAGCACTCCCTCCCCCTGCTCTTCACCCTCCCTCTTCTTTCCCCCTCCACCCCCTCCGTCCCTCTGTCCCTCACCTCTCCCTCCCTCTCTTTTCCCCTACCCTCAGTCACTCCCTCCCTCCCTCCGTAACTCTTCTCCCTACCGCCCTCCTACCCCTCTACCCCCCACTCCTCCCCTCCCCCTGTCCCCCTCCCACTATCCCTCCTGACCTCTGCCACTGGCCTCCTCTCCCTCGATTCCCCACTCCCTACCTCACCCCACTCCCACTCCTCCCCTCCCTCTATCCCCCACTCCCTACCTCCCCCACTCTCCTCACCCCCCCCCCCCCCACTTTCCCCCTCTCCCACCCTACCCCTTCCTCTCCCTCGATCCCCGCTATAAATCAGACCGGCAAAGTTTGCCGTGGAGGAGTTGTCGATGGCCCTGCCCGGCCCGGATCGGCGGCTCAGCGGTTAAAGTTGCTGAGAGTCGGGTTGGATCCCGGCTGCGGGCGCTGTCTGCACGGAGTCCGTACGCTCTGCCCGTGACCTGCGTGCGTTTTCTCCGGGTTCTCCGGGGATTTCCTCCCACACGCCAAAGACGTGCAGGTTTGTATGTTGATTGGTTGCAGTAAAGTTGTAAATGGTTCCTACCGCCTGTGGTAAAAAGTGCTAGTGCACTGCATCTCCCAACACAACTGACTTCTATTTGACTCTTGTTGTGTTTGCAGGTATTCCTCATTGGGCTGATAGCAGACAGGAAGTTCCAGCACTTCAATGCTGTACTGGAAGCTTACATTCGACAACACTTCAGCGCTACCTTGGCTTACAAGTAGGTCATGACAAAAAGCGATGCGCGTTTATTCATTCAATGAATCATAGAGTACCGTTGAAGTTGTTCGTCAAGTAGATCGTCTGAATAACATTGGCTTTACTTCGATTTGTGACCCCTGAATAGGTTGGCTCGATGGCGCAGCGGTAGAGTTGCTGCCTCACAGCGCCAGAGACCCGGGTTCCATATAACCATATAACCATATAACAATTACAGCACGGAAACAGGCCTTCTCGGCCCTTCCAGTCCGTGCCGACCATTTATTTTCCCCTAGTCCCATCTACCTGCACTCAGACCATACCCCTCCATTCCCTTCCCGTCCATATACCTATCCACTTTACTTTTAAATGTTAAAATCGATCCTGCCTCCACCACTTCTGCAGGAAGATCATTCCACACAGCCACCACTCTCTGAGTAAAGAAGTTCCCCCTCATGTTACCCCTAAACTTCTGTCCCTTAATTCTCATGCCATGCCCTCTTGTTTGAATCTTCCCTACCCTCAATGGGAAAAGCTTATCCACGTCAACTCTGTCTATCCCTCTCATCATTTTAAAGACCTCAATCAAGTCCCCCCTTAACCTTCTGCGCGCCAAAGAATAAAGACCTAACTTGTTCAACCTTTCTCTGTAACTTAGTTGCTGGAACCCAGGCAACATTCTAGTAAAATTCCATCCTGACCACGGGCGCTGTCTGTACGGAGTTTGCACGTTCTCCCCGTGACCTGCGTGGGTTTTCTCCAGGGTCTCCGGTTTTCTCCCACACTCCAAAGACGTGCAGGTTTGTAGATTAATTGGCTGGGTATAATTGTAAATTGTCCCTAGTGAGTGTAGGATAGTGCAAGTGTGCGGGGATCGCTGGGCGGCGCGGACTTAGTGGGCTGAAGGGCCTGTTTCCACGCTGCATCTCGAAAGCTAAAAGTAGATGTTAAACTCATAATAGTTTTAGTTTAGTTTGGAGGCACAGCGTGGAAAAAAGCACTTTGGCCCTCCGATTCCGTGCTGACCAGCGAATACCTGCACACTAGTTCTATCCTACACACTAGGGACAATATACAGAAGCCAATTCGCCTACAAACCTGCAAACCTGGAGTGTGGAGGGAAACCGGAGCTCCCAGAGAAAACCCACGCGGTCGCAGGGAGAATGTACAAACTCCGTACAGACAGCACCCGTAGTCAGGGTCGATCCCGGGTCTCCGTAAGGCAGTAGCTCTACCGCTGCACCACCGTGTTGCACTGTGTGGTATGCTATGCATCCGGTTACGTCATTCTTGCAGATTAGGAAATATATCCTTCTCCCCTTTCTAATTCAACCGATGCAATACATTCTCGCACTCATACCACCTCTACGCCACTGGGCCACTCTCGTTTGATTAGCTCTTTCCTAAATTCATAATTTTTTTGTAACAGACAAGCCAACAAAGTCATTGTTAGCCCTCCGAGCGATCCTTTCAGTCCCATTCCTTCACTTAAGGGCCTGTCCCACCAGCATGCAACTCTATGCGATGAACGCGATCAAACCGGCAGCGGGGGCCGCGCGAAGGTCGGGTGATCCCCTGTACAGGGCCGTTCCCACCAGCATGCGCCTGCATGCGGCAAGCGCAACTAAACCGGCAGCGAGGGCCGCGCGGAGGTTGGGTGAGTGGCGCAACGCGGCGCAAAGCGAGGCGAACTAGAAGCAAGTCCAAGGTAAGTTCGCCAGGACTTAGAGGGGTACACAAAGAGGGGCACCGAGACACACACACATACAGGGCCACGGAGCCACACACACAGAGGGTCACGGAGGCACTTACAAATAAGTTCACGGAGGCACGATGTCCGGGCGGTGTGTGAATGGCGAGGCGACTGCGAGCCGACAAGCCGTTGCCGCGCGGGATTTTTAGACATAGTCGGTTTTTCGGAGCCCCGCGCGGTGTCGGGACGAACTCGGGACGAACTCCGCACAATTCCGCACGGCTCCGGCGATCGATGTGGGACCGGCCCCGCGACGCCGGACGGCTCAAGCGACCACGTTAGGTCGCGCTCATCGCATAGAGTTGCATGCTGGTGGGACAGACAGGCCCTATATTTCCTTTGACACAGAGTCAAAGAACATTAAACAGTATCATTACATTTTTATTTTACAATTACAATACCGTTTATTTGTCATTTGAACCTCAACCGAAGTTCAAACGAAATTTGGTTTCTGCAGTCGTACAACAAGAAAAGAACCAAGGCACACACCGACACAATTCACACAAACATCCATCACAGTGAATCTCCTCCTTCAGGGCCTGTCCCACCAGCATGCAACTCTATGCGATGAGCGCGATCAAACTAGAAGCGGGGGCCGCGCGGAGGTCGGGTGATCCCCGTACAGGGCCGTTCCCACCAGCATGCGCCTGCATGCGGCAAGCGCGACCAAACTGGCAGCAAGGGCCGCGCGGAGGTCGGGTGAGTGGCGCAACGCGGCGCAAAGTGAGGCGAACTTGGAGCGAAGTCTAAGGTAAGTTCGCCAGGACAGAGAGGGGCACACAGAGAGGGGCACAGAGGCACACACACACAGGGCCACGGAGCCACACACATAGAGGGTCACGGATGCACCTATAGAGAGGGTCACGGAGGCACGATGTCGGGGCAGTGTGTAATGCGTCGAGGCGACTGCGAGCCGACTAGCCGTTGCCGCGCGGAATTTTTGAACACGGTCAGTTTTTCGGAGCCCCGCGCGATGTCGGGACGAACTCCGCACAATTCCACACGGCTCCGGCGATCGAAATGGGACCGGCCCCGCGACGCTGGACGGCTCAAGCGACCACGTTAGGTCGCGCTCATCGCATAGAGTTGCATGCTGGTGGGACAGGCCCTTTACTGTGATGGAAGGCAAAGTCTTGTCTCTCCCCCTGCTCTCCATTATTCCGTCCCTAGTCCGTTAAGGCCGCGCCGGGCGATGCAAGGCCCTGCTCCAGGTCTTGATGTTGGAGATCCCGGCGGGCGCTGGCACGTCCCGCGGCCGTTAAAGCCACGCCGGGTGATGTAAGGCCCCGCTCCGGGTCGTTTTCAACCCCGCGATTCGGGCGGGAGAAGTTGCCGCCGCGGGAGCTCCGAAAAGCGGTCTCCCACCAGGGACCCGCGAGCTCCCGGTGTCACCGTCCACCGGGCCTGCGGCTGGAGCCTCCGAATTTCCCAAGTCCGATCGCAGCCGCGCGCCACCACAGCTCTCCCCGCTCCGAAGCCGGCCAGCCCCGTGATGGAGAGTCCGTGACTGGAGCCCCCAGGTCTTTCTGGCTGGAGGCCGCTCCACGGTGCTAGGCCCCAACGACAACGGAGACCCGATAGGGAAAAGGTCGGGTCTCCCGTACAGGGAAGAGATTTAAAGGTTTCCCCCACCTGCCCCCCAACATATACACAGTTAAAAACAACATATAAACCATTACAAACTATACACTCAGCGGGCCAAGAATAAAATAAAGACAGAAGGACTGCGGAGACCGCTGCAAACGTCAATAGTGCAATATTAACTTAAACATACATTTTCCATTTGAGGTGGTGGCAAGGCTCACTGCTGCAGTTGACAGAGCTTCTGCCTCACAGATACGAGAAATTGTAGAGAATTGTGGCCACAGCCCAGACCATCACACACACCAACCTCCCTTAGATCGACTCCATCTACACCTCACGCTGCCTCGGCAAGGCCGGCAGCATCATCAAGGACGGGTCTCACCCCGGCCACGCCCTCTTCTTCCCTCTCCCATCAGGCAAGAGGTACAGAAGTGTGAAAACGCACACCTCCAGATTCAGGGACAGTTTCTTCCCAGCTGTTATTAGGTAACAATCCTATTACCAATCAGAGAGCGGTCTGGGTCTCCCATCTACCTCATTGGAGACCCTCGTACTATCTTTACTGGACTTTATCTTGCACTAAACGTTATTGCCTTTAACCTGTATTTGTACACAGCGGACAGCTGCCTGTGGCCATGTACATTTTAATTGTATTTGAGCCTCAAACTGTGATCCACTCACCAGGTAAGTGGAATATCTTCAAGGATTCAAGGTCAGTTTATTTTCACATGTACCAATGAAGGTACAGTGAAATTCCAATTGCCATACTGAAACTAGACACACAACGACATAAAAGTTACCATAAACATCCACCACAGCGGATTCCCCACGTTCCTCAGTGTGATGGAAGGCAATAAAGTCCAAGCTTCTTCCTCTGTTATTCTCTCACGGTCGGGGCAGTCGAACCATCCGCAGTCGGGGCGTTCGAAACTCCCGCGTCGGGGCGTTCGAAACTCCCGCGTCGGGGCGGTCAAAACCCCCACAGCCGGCGATCAGAACTCCCGCGTCGGGGCGTTCGAAACTCCTGCGTCGGGGCGGTCGAAACCCCCACAGCCGGCGATCGAAACCCCCGCGTCGGGGCGGTCGAAACCCCCACAGCCGGCGGTCGGAACCCCCGCGTCGGGGCGGTCAGAACCCCCACGTCGGGGCGTTCGGAACCCCCGCGTCGGGGCGGTCGGAACCCCCGCGTCGGGGCGGTCGGAACCCCCGCGTCGGGGCGGTCGAAACCCCTGCGTCGGGGCGGTCGAAACCCCCCCGTCGGGGCGGTCGAAACTCCCGCGTCGGGGCGATCAAAACTCCTGCGTCGGGGCGGTCGAAACCCCCACATTGGGGCGATCGAAACCCCCGCGTCAGGGCGGTCGAAACTCCTGTGTCGGGGCGATCGAAACCCCCACAGCCGGCAGTCGAAGCTCCCATGTCGGGGCGGTGGAACCTCCTGCTGATTGGACTCCCCGCAGTCGGCCTCTACTCAGAGACCACGAGCTCCGTGACGTTACAGACCAGCAGGGTCCCGCGGTAGAGCTCAGAGGCCGATCCCTGGCAAGGGGATCGCGGGCTCCGTGATGTTAAAGTCCCGCAGGCTCCGCACGGTGGAGCTCTGGAAATCGGTCTCCAGCAAAGGCCGCCAACTCCTCGATGTTAGGCCGCAATGCGGGCGGAGATACGATACGGAGAAACAAAACGCATCTCCGCCGAGGTCAGTGATTAGAAAATGTTTCCCCCAAATTCCCCCCGCCCCCCCCCCCCCTCCCCCACCCACATAACGCAACAATAAAAACATACATTTAACACATACAAACAACACAACAAAGGAAGGGACAGACAGACTGTTGCAGAGGCAGCCATTGCTGGCGCCACCTGATGGTCTATTCCAACACACTTCTGACTTTACTATAGACTTTAAACTTTAGAGATAAAGCGCGGAAACAGGCCCTTCGGCCCACCGTGTCCGTGCCGACCAGCGATCCCCGTACACTAGCACAATCCAACACACCAGCCTGCAAACCTGCACGTCTTTGGAGTGTGGGAGGAAACCAGAGCACCCGGGGAAAACCCGCGCAAGTAACAGCGAGAACGTACAAACTCCATACTGATACGACCCGCAGTCAGGATGGAACCCAGGTCTCTGGCGCTGTGAGGCAGCAAATCTACTCCCGCGCCACTGTGCCGCCCCGAAAATAGTCATTCTGCTGACTGTATAGCACGGGATCTCGGTACACGTGACAATAAACTTAACTGAAACCAAACCGATAAATATATTTCATTCATTGTTCTATATCTCTCCACATCACCATCTATGTCCTTAAGCAGCTTGAAGAAGGGCCTCGACCTGAAATCTCACCCATTCCTTCTCTCCAGAGATGCTGCCTGTCCCGCTGAGTTACCCCAGCTTTTTGTGTCTATCTGACTGCTAGATGTCACGGTGCATTGTTTGCTGAGTGTGATTTGGGATTGTACTCTCCCTAAAGGTGGCTCTCATTCTCGTTGTAGGAAGTTGCTGTCCGTGCTGACGGAGTACGTGGACACCGCGAGCCGTGGTCTCGACTGCGAGCCTCTCAAACGAGCATTCAAAGCATTGGAGTACATCTTCAAGTTCACCGTCCGCTCCAGAAGCCTCTACTCCCAGTAAGTCTTCAAGGTAGCAGAGTCAAGGGATATGCAGAGAAGGCAGGATCGGGGTACTGATTGCAGATGATCACCCATGATCACAGTGAATGGCGGTGCTGGCTCGAAGGGACGAATGGCCTCCTCCTGCACCTATTGCCCATAGTCTATTATGTAGAAACATAGACAATAGGCGCAGGAGTAGAGGCCATTTGGCCCTTCGAGTCTGCACCGCCATTCAATATGATCATGGCTGATCATCCAACTCAGTATCCCGTACCTGCCTTCTCTCCATGCCCCTTGATCCCTCTAGCCACAAGGGCCACATCTAACTCCCTCTTAAATATAGCCAATGAACTGGCCTCAACTACCTTCTGTGGCAGAGAATTCCACAGACTCACCACTCTCTGTGTGAAAAATGTTTTTCTCATCTCGGTCCTCAAGGATTTCCCCCTTATCCTTAAACTGTGCCCCTTGTTCTGGACCTCCAGCCTGTCCAACCCCTTATGAATTTTGTAAGTTTCTATAAGATCCCCGCTCAATCTTCTAAATTCCAGCGAGTACAAGCCGAGTCTACCCAGTCTTTCTTCATATGAATGTCCTGACATCCCAGGAATCAGTCTGGTGAACCTTCTCAGATTAGGAGGCCAAAACTGTACGCAATATTCCAGGTGTGGTCTCACCAAGACCCTGTACATCTGCAGTAGAACCTCCCTGCTCCTTTTGCATCCTATTGTTTGATATTTCCACCATGAGGAAGAAAGGTTGTGACTGTGGAGCTCAGTAAAGACAGAGGCAGTGGTAAGCCCAATTGGTCGCCCAATTATAGGAAGGATGTCAACAAAATAGAGAGAGTACAGAGGACATTTACTAGAATGTTGCCTGGGTTCCAGCAGCTAAGTTACAGAGAAAGGTTGAACAAGTTAGGTCTTTATTTGTCTGGAGCGCAGAAGGTTAAGGGGGGACTTGATAGAGGTCTTTAAAATGATGAAAGGGATAGACAGAGTTGACGTGGATAAGCTTTTCCCATTGAGAATAGGGAAGATTCAAACAAGAGGACATGACTTTAGAATTAAGGGACAGAGGTTTAGGGGTAACATGAGGGGGAACTTCTTTACTCAGAGAGTGGTAGCGGTGTGGAATGAGCTTCCAGTGGAAGTGGTGGCGGCAGGTTCGTTGGTATCATTTAAAAATAAATTGGATAGGCATATGGATGAGAAGGGTATGGAGGGTTATGGTATGAGTGCAGGCAGGTGGGACTAAGGGAAAAAAGTTGTTCGGCACGGACTTGAAGGGCCGAGATGGCCTGTTTCCGTGCTGTAATTGTTATATGGTTATATGGTTATATGGTTAAGGACATGGTTGACCAACGGGTGCCTTGTTTCAGGCTCTATGAGGGTAAGGAGAAGAAGGAGTATGAAGATTCGGTGCGAATACTCCTGGAGAAATTCAACGTCCTGATGAAGTCGTCACTGGAAGGCAACACGTTGCTGATGCAGGTAGGTGAACACGAGTTGGAATCTGTGGACACTTGTCCATGGATATGCTCATGGAGGGTAGACAAAAATGCTGGAGAAACTCAGCGGGTGCGGCAGCATCTATAGAGCGAAGGAAATAGGCGGCGTTTCGGGCCGAAACCCTTCTTCAGACTGATGCAGGGTGGGGGGGGAGGGCGGGAAGAAGAAAGGGAGAGGAGGAGCCAGAGGGCTGAGGGAGAGCTGAGAAGGGGAGGAGACAGCACGGGCTACCGGAAATTGGAGAAGTCAATGTTTATGCCACTAGGGTGCAGACTGCCCAAGCGGAATATGAGGTGCTGCTCCTCCAACTTGCGGTGTTGCTCACTCTGGCCGTGGAGGAGGCCCAGGCTGGAAAGGTCGGATACAGAATGGGAGGGGGAGTTGAAGTGCTGGGCCACCGGGAGGTCAGGTTGGTTGATGCGGACCGAGCGGAGGTGTTCGGCGAAACAATTGCCAAGCCTACGCTTGGTCTCACCGATGTAGATCAGCTGACATCTAGAACAGCGGATGCAGTAGATGAGGTTGGAGGAGGTGCATCTGGAACGACTGCTTGGGTCCTTGAATGGAGTGGAGGGGGGAGGTAAAGCGACAAGTGTAGCATCTCTTGCGGTTGCAAGGGAAATGCTCATAGAGTCCTGGTTTATTGTCACGTGTACTGAGCTGCAGTGAAAAGCAGAGAAAAGTGAAAAACTGTGGAATTCATTGCCACACAAGGCTGTGGAGGCCAAGTCATTGGATATTCTTAAGGCAGAGGTGGACAGATTCATGTCTGAAATGATTCCTTCTCTCCAGAGATGCTGCTTGTCCCGCCGAGTTACTCTGGCATTTTGTGTCCTTCTTTGGTTTAAACCAGCATATGCGGTTCCTTCTTGCATAGATTCTTGGTTAGTGCGGGTGTCAGGGCTTATGGGAAGAAGGCGAAAGAATGGGCTTAAGAGGGAAAGATAGATCAGCCATGACTGAATGACGGAGGAGACTGGATGGGCCGAATGGCCTTATCACTTATGCTGCTCTTATCACTTATGAACTTATGACCTTTTTGGTACATGTTAACCAGTTAGTGGAAAGACAATACATGATTACAATCGAGCCATCCACAATGTACAAGTAGAGGATAAAATGAATAATGTTTCGTGCAAGATGAAGTGTTAAAGAAGGAACTGCAGATGCTGGAGAATCGAGGGTTACACAAAAAGCTGGATAAACTCAGCGGGTGCAGCAGCATCTAAGGAGCGAAGGAGATAGGCGGCGTTTCGGGTCGAGACCCTTCTTCAGACTGGTCAGGGATCAGGGAAACGAGAGATATAGACGGTGATGTGGAGAGATAAAGAACAATGAATGAAAGATATGCAAAAAAGTATCGATGATAAAGGAAACAGGCCATTGTAAGCTGTTTGTAGTGTGGAAATGAGAAGCTAGTGCGACTTGGGTGGGGGAGAGATAGAGAGAGAGGGAATGCCAGGGCCCGAGGGCCAAGGGAGAGGTGGGAAGGGGAGGAGGCAGCCTGGGTTAACAGAATTGAGAAAATTCAATGTTTAAGCCCGGAGGATGCAGACTCCCCAAGCGGAATATGAGGTGCTGTTCCTCCAACTTGCGGTGTTGCTCACTCTGGCCGTGGAGGAGGCCCAGGACCGAGAGGTCGAATACGGAATGGGAGGGGGAGTTGAAGTGCTGAGCCACCGGGAGGTTGGGTTCACCTGCACTTCCTCCAACCTCATCTACTGCATCCGTTGCTCCAGATGTCAGCTGATCTATATTGGGGAGGCCAAGCGGAGGCTGGGCGATCGTTTCGCCGAACACCTCCGCTCGGTCCGCAATAACCAACCCGACCTCCCGGTGGCTCAGCACTTTATCTGTGTGCTGCAATGGCAAGTCAACTTTCACTGCACCAATTGGTGTATGTGATAATAAATGGCCATTGTATCCTTGTGTACAGGGATTACTCGGCGTGGATTCGGTGAGCCAAAGGGCCTGTTTCCGCACAGTACCTCTAAACTAAACTAAACTGTATTTACCAAGGAGAACTTGAAGACTAAATTCTGCGAGAGTACGTCTTGGTGCAGAGCAGATCAGGAAACACAGATCACACATAATTGGGGATGATCAGCCATGATCACATTGAATGGCGGTGCTGGCTCGAAGGGCCGAATGGCCTACTCCTGCACCTATTGTCTATTGTCTACTGATTAAAGATAGTCCGAGGATCCCCTGTTAGATACAAGCTCTGGAATTTAGAAGATTCTCACTGGAATTTAGAAGATTGAGGGGGGATCTTATAGAAGCTTACAAAATTCTTAAGGGGTTGGACAAGCTAGATGCTGGAAGATTGTTCCCGATGTTGGGGGGAGTCCAGAACAAGGGGTCACAGTCTAAGGATAAGGGGGAATTCCTTTAGGACCGAGATGAGGAAAACATTCTTTACACAGAGAGTGGTGAGTCTCTGGAAGTCTCTGCCACAGAAGGTCATTGAGACCAGTTCATTGGCTATATTTAAGAGGGAGTTAGTTGTGGCTCTTGTGGCTAAAGGGATCAGGGGGTATGGAGAGAAGGCAGGTACGGGATACTGAGTTGGATGATCAGCCATGATCATATTGAATGGTGGTGCAGGCTCGAAGGGCCAAATGGCCTCTACTCCTGCACCTATTTTCTATGTTTCTAAGCTCGGGACAGCTCTCTGGTTGTGATAGGATGGTTCAGTTGCCTCATAACAGCTGGGAAGAAACTGTCCCTGGATCTGGAGGTGTGCGCGTTCGTTTTCACACTTCTGTACCTCTTGCCCGATGGGAGAGGGGAGAAGAGGGAGTGACCAGGGTGAGACTGGTCCTTGATTATGCTGCTGGCCTTGTAGATGGAGCCAATGAAAGGGAGATTGATTTTTTTGTGGTGGTCTGGGCTGCGTCCACAATTCTCTGCAATTTCTTGCGGTCTTGGATGGAGATGTTCGCAAACCGTGTTGTGATTTATCCCGATAAATGGCTTTCTACTTTAGTGCCAGTATACCTGTATCTCTGACATGGTGAACAGTAGGAAAATATGGAGATATCATTACTTGGGAGCATAAGATATGTGTAAGAGACAATAAGTCGGGAGGCATCGGACCAATTCAATTACTGCCCTGGGAGCCAGCACAGACCTGATGGGCCGAATGGTGTCCTATGTCATAGCCAGAGGATTTGAGTATGGGAGAAAGGAGGTCCTACAGCAGTTGTACAGGGCTCTGGTGAGACCACACCTGGAGCATTGTGTGCGGTTTTGGTCTCCTAATCTGAGGAAGGACATTTCGAGCCATTGAGGGAGTGCAGCGTAGGTTCACCAGGTTAATTCCCGGGATGGTGGGGCTGTCATATGCTGAGAGAATGGAGCGGCTGGGCTTGTACACTCTGGAGTTTAGAAGGATGAGAGGGGCTTATAGAAACATATAAAATTATTAAGGGATTGGACAGGCTAGAGGCAGGAAACATGTTCCCGATGTTGGGGGAGTCCAGAACCAGGGGCCACAGTTTAAGAATAAGGGGTAAGCCATTTAGGACTGAGATGAGGAAAAACATTTTCACTCAGAGTGTTGTGAATCTGTGGAATTCTCTGCCACAGAAGGCAGTGGAGACCAATTCACAGGATGCTTTCAAGAGAGAGTTAGATAGGGCTCTTCAAGATAGTGGAGTCAGGGGATATGGGGAGAAGGCAGGTACTGATTGTGTATGATCAGCCATGATCACATTGAATGGCGGCGCTGGCTGAAAGGGCCAAATGGCCTCCTCCTGCAGCTATTTTCTATGTTTCTATGTTGAATGCATGTATTGATCAGCACAAGGTCCTGATATCTCATAACCTCATCGGATTCCCTATCTCTTCCCATTCCAGGGAGCTTCCCTCAAGTACTTGCCGATGATTCTTCAAGATGTTGCAACGACCTTTGACCCGGTCTTACTGAGGTAAGCGATATAGATACAGGAACTGCAGGTGCTGGTTTACAAAAGAATGTGCAGAATACTGAAGGTGGACAAAAATGCCAATTTAGAACGGAGACGAGGAAACACTTTTTCTCACAGAGAGTGGTGAGTCTGTGGAATTCTCTGCCTCAGAGGGCGGTGGAGGCCGGTTCTCTGGATACTTTCAAGAGAGAGCTAGATGGGGCTCTTAAAGGTAGTGGAGTCAGGGGGTATGGGGAGAAGGCAGGAACGGGGTACTGATTGGGGATGATCAGCCATGATCACATTGAATGGCAGCGCAGGCTCGAAGGGCCGAATGGCCTACTCCTGCACCTATTTTTCTATGTTTCTATGTTTTCTAAAGTCCAAAGTCTAAACCAGGAACTGCAGGTGCAGGTTTACATAAAAAAAAAGGACAGAAAGTGCTGGAGGAGCCCAGCAGATGAGGCAGCACCTCTGGAGTACATGGATACGCGGTATGGAATCGAGGTTTTACATATTCTGTTGTGCTGCCTCAAGTAAGAATGTCATTGGTTTATCTGCGACATATGGCAATGTTAACACTCTTATTTTAGCTCATCAATGTATTTGTGCAGTAACATAGAGTTCTTAATGAATTATTCACTTCAGCATTTGATGTCCGTCCTCATAATTGGATCCTCAAAATTGGATCCTCAATACAATGACATTTTGAAATCAAAAAAGCAGTTCCATCCTTCCCATTAAAACTCCATGATTTTGTTGCTTAACCTTGATTGATGGCGACACATTTTTGTTTTGTATTTCTTCCATTTATTTTAATTAAGTTCTTATTTGAGTTCATTAAATCTATAAAGCTGACATTTCTTTATCTTTTGCCTACGGCCCGCAAAAATAGACAATAGACAATGGGCGCAGGAGGAGGCCATTCGGCCCTTCGAGCCAGCACCGCCATTCAATGTGATCATGGCTGATCATCCCCAATCAGTACCCCGTTCCTGCCTTCTCCCCATATCCCCTGACTCCGCTATCTTTAAAAGCCCCATCTAGCTCTCTCTTGAAAGCATCCAAAGAACCGGCCTCCACCGCCCTCTGAGGCAGAGAATTCCACAGACTCACCACTCTCTGTGAGAAAAAGTGTTTCCTCATCTCCGTTCTAAATGGCTTATTCTTAAAAAGTGGCCCCTTGTTCTGGACTCCCCCAACATCGGGAACATGTTTCCTGCCTCGAGCGTGTCCAAACCCTTAATAATCTTATATGTTTCAATGAGATTCCCTCTCATCCTTCTAAACTCCAGAGTGTACAAGCCCAGCCGCTCCATTCTCTCAGCATATGACAGTCCCGCCACCCCAGGAATTAACCTTGTAAACCTACGCTGCACTCCCTCAATAGCAAGAATGTCCTTCCTCAAAATAGGGGACCAAAACTGGACACAATACTCCAGGCATGGTCTCACTAGGGCCAAAAATGTGCCCAATATATAATGCGGCCCTCATGTCGAAAAGATTGAAGGCCCCTGTTCTATCCATTAGTTGGAGACTCGACTGTAGAGTTGCTGCCTCACAGCACCAAAGAACCTG
Source organism: Raja brachyura (assembly GCA_963514005.1). Next base: position 4,242,596 of record OY740781.1, read on the forward strand.
GGCTCGTTCATGACTTTGGATAACCATATAACCAGTTAACAATTACAGCACGGAAACAGGCCTTCTCGGCCCTTCAAGTCCGTGCTGACCATTTATTTTCCCCTAGTCCCATCTACCTGCACTCAGACCATACCCCTCCATTCCCTTCCCGTCCATATACCTATCCACTTTACTTTTAAATGTTAAAATCGATCCTGCCTCCACCACTTCTGCTGGAAGCTCATTCCACACAGCCACCACTTTCTGAGTAAAGAAGTTCCCCCTCATGTTACCCCTAAACCTCTGTCCCTTAATTCTCATGTCATGTCCTCTTGTTTGAATCTTCCCTACCCTCAATGGGAAAAGCTTATCCACGTCAACTCTATCTAAATGGCTTACCCATTATTCTTAAACTGTGTGGCCCCTGGTTCTGGACTCCCCCAACATCGGGAACACGTTTCTTGCCTCTAACAATCTTGTATGTTTCAATCTTATATGTTTCAATGAGATCCCCTCTCATCCCTCTAAACTCCAGAGTGTACAAGCCCAGCCGCTCCACTCCCTCAGGCAACAGGAGAGACATTGGCGGGCGATCTCATTTCATCAGCTGTAGGCCCCTTGTGAACACCGAGGTGGGGTAGATCGCCATATCACAGTATTAAAGATGTCGTTGGTGATTTGGTTCAGAAACCTCATCAGAAAGATCGAAGCCAAAAATGGAAGTTTAAAGCACCAAATGTAGGAAGATCTCAGTGGGTGAGGCAGAATCTGTGGAGGGACGGACAGGTGGTGAGAGAGGGATATGGGTGAAAGGGGTTGGAGGGGACGGGAATGAGGGGGATAAAAGGGAAATGAGGGACTCGGGATCATCTCACCTTTATCCCCCTCCCCCCCCCCCCTCCTTCTCCCTGTCCTTTTCCATTTATGTACCTCTCTGGCTCTGCATTTCACTCCTCCTGTTTCCTTATAGAAACATAGAAACATAGACAATAGGTGCAGGAGTAGGCCATTCGGCCCTTCGAGCCTGCACCGCCATTCAATGTGATCATGGCTGATCATCCAACTCAGTATCCTGTACCTGCCTTCTCTCCATACCCTCTGATCCTCTTAGCCACAAGGGCCACATCTAACTCCCTCTTAAATATAGCCAATAAACTGGCCTCAACTACCCTCTGTGGCTGTATCTGACATCACTCCTGAAAAGTCCGGCAGAGACTATACTGGTAGTTGGGTCCGCGCCGGCCAGCGGTTCCCACGGAGAGCCGAGCTGGAGCCAGCGCCTCTACCACACGCCGGCTGCAAGCCCAGGGACGGCGGGACTGTCATACGAGGAAAGATTGAAAAGGCCAGGCTTGTATTCACTGGAGTTTAGAAGGATGAGGGGGATCTTATAGAAACATATAAAATTATAAAAGGATTGGACAAGCTCGATGAAGGAAAAATGTTCCCAATGTTGGGCGAGTCCAGAACCAGGGGCCACACAGTCTTAGAATAAAGGGGAGGTCATTTAAGGCTGAGGTGAGAAAAAACTTTTTCACCCAGAGAGTTGTGAATTTGTGGAATTCCCTGCCACAGAGGGCAGTGGAGGCCAAATCACTGGATGGATTTAAGAGAGAGTTAGATAGAGCTCTAGGGGCTGGTGGAGTCAAGAGATATGGGGAGAAGGCAGGCTGCCATCCGGACAGGGATGGGGACGGCCCAGCAGCAACTCAACAGCGGCCACAGTGCCGGAAACCCGGGCCCCAAACCCAACCACGGACCCCGACCCCACGCAGCAAGCAGCACCATCTCGCTCACTCACCGGATGTAACACCGGAAGGTCTGATAACAGCAGAGCCGCCCCCGACAATGTTTATGGCCAGTGCCCGGTGACCTGGGCATGCGCACTCGGAATACCGAACTCACTTGCTTGCAGCCCGCCGCACGGAACGGGTTAACAGCTTGCTACGGGCCGGATGGAACCTCGTGGCGGGCCGGATGTGGCCCGCGGGCCATAGTTTGGAGACGCCCCCTGGGAAAGAGCCTAGGGTGACTCAGCGGGCCAGGCAGCGTCTGTGGAGAAAAGAAATAGGTGACGTTTCGGGTCGGGCCTACTCTTCGGACAAGACCCGAAACATCGCCTGTTCCTTCTCTCCAGAGACGCTGCCTGTCCCGCTGAGTTACTCCGGCATTTTGCGTCTGTCTTCGGTGTAAACCAGCGTCTGCAGTTCCTCCCCACACAATGGGGTGGAGGCCATTACGCCTACTTGGAATTAAGGGACTGCCATCTGACCAAGTCCGTTGGGTGCGAGAGGGCGAATCAGGTCGGCTTCAGAAATGGTGAAAGCATCACAGGACCACGGATATTTGCAGTTAACTCACGTACCACTGGATGGAACATTTGCATTCTCCACACATGCTTGCTGAAAGACCACGGCTTAATTATTTCATGTTGAAGAACCTGGCGCTTTCATTTCCCTTTTCATCCAAGACAAGTCGCGCTGCACTTTGCGCCAACCCCTTGAAATTAATATATTTCCCGATATATTTATTGCGGCTGAGTGCAGGTGTGTGTCCAGCATCAGTTATGCAGTCACTGGCCCTGGGCTCACCTCTCGTTGATTGAGCTGCTGTGTCAGCTCAGTAGCGACCCCTGCAATTAACCTCGCCAACCCCATCGCGCTTTCCCTTTCACTTGCTTCCGTGATTTCACTTTGGTCTCTTTCTTGTTTTGCCTTCATCTTGCCTGGTGTTTGCAGTGCTGGATGAATATAATACATAGATTGCATTATTCAAAATCCAAATTACATAGCATTTTTTCAAATGTATCTGCCATATGCGATACATGTCAGCACTTAGAAGCTAATTTAACGCACTCATTCACAAACTGTATAAAAATTACTAACTTTTGGACAGAAATTTTAAAGATAATTTCGAATGTTGTTAATACGAATTTGCTTCCTGACTCAAAATTAATAATATTAGGAATATTGGGAACAGATCAATTAATAACAACGAATCAAAGAATTTTTATCGATTACAGTTTAATAATTGGGAAAAAATTAATATTGAAATTTTGGAAAGGCCCTACATCCCCCACAATCAAAATGTGGATCACAGGAATGTCGGAGACACTTCACCTGGAAAGATTAAAGGGCCTGTCCCACCAGCATGCAACTCTATGCGATTAGCGCGACCTAACGTGGTCGCTTGAGCCGTCCGGTGTCGCGGGGCCGGTCCCACTTCGATCGCCGGAGCCATGTGGAATTGTGTGGAGTTCGTCCCGACATTGCGCGGGGCTCCGAAAAACTCACTGTGTTCAAAAATTCCGCGCTGCAACGGCTTGGCGGCTCGCAGTCGCCTCGACGCATTACACACCGTCTCTACATCGTGCCTCCGTGACCCTCTCTGTAGGTGCCTCCGTGACCCTCTCTGTGTGTGGCTCCGTGGCCCTGTGTGCGTGTGTGCCTCTGTGCCCCTCTCTGTGCGCCCCTCTCTGTCCTGGCGAACTTACCTTTAAGACTTCGCTCCAAGTTCGCCTCACTTTGCGCCGCGTTGCGCCACTCACCCGACCTCCGCACGGCCCTCGCTGCCGGTTTGGTCGCGCTTGCCGCATGCAGGCGCATGCTGATGGGAACGGCCCTGTACAGGGGATCACTCGAACTCCGCGCGGCCCCCACTTCTAGTTTGATCGCGTTCATCGCATGGAGTTGCATGCTGGTAGGACAGGCCCTTAAGGCTTGTCCTACTGGGCAAGTTGGATCATTTCAGAGGGATATGGTCTCCATTTATTGAATACTTAAAGGGTCAAAATGGCTCGGTACAAGAACCTGACTGAAGCCTGAATGAAGGAATAGATGAAGAATCACATATAATAATCCATGGATATATCTCCAATGATGTATAAACTGCTTAACACTCCATTCATCTTTCTGACTTTCTAGTCTTACTTAATGTTTCTCTATTATTTCCTACCCGTATTAAAAATAAAAAAATGCACAGTACAAATAAGGAATAATTGTTAATATTAATAATATTAAGAATGTATGTGACATGTATATTCTTCCTTTAATATGTACTAACTTCTAATAAAAATATTTAACAAAAAAAAGAATATAATACAGGGAGTGGTTGTTCAGTGGGAGCAGAGATCAAACAGTCCCAGAGTCAGGTAGCATGGAGCAGCGGTAGAGTTGCTGCCTCACAGCGCCAGAGACGCCCGCAGAGACGGTCGCTGTCTGCACGGAGCTTGTACCTTCTCCCTCCAGGCGCTCCGCTTTCATAGAGTCCGACAGCGTGGAAACAAGCCCTTCGGCCCAACTTGCCCACCCACCGACCAACATGCCCCATCTAGACTAGTCCCACCTGCCTGCGTTTGGCCCGTATCCCTCTAGCCCTGTCCAAATGTTTCCTGAAAAGTTCCGATAGTACCCGCCTGAGTTACCTCCTCCGGCAGCTCGTTCCACACACCCACCACCCTTTAGAAACAGAGAAACATAGAAAATAAGTGCAGGAGGAGGCCACTTGGCCCTTCGAGCCAGCACCGCCATTCATTGCGATCATGCCTGATCGTCCCCAGTCAATAACCCGTGCCTGCCTTCTCCCCATATCCCTTGACTCCACTAGCCCCTAGAGCTCTATCTAACTCTCTCTTAGAAAAATAGGTGCAGGAGTAGGCCATTCGGCCCTTATATGGTTATATGGTTATATGTTATATGGTTATATAGGTGTACAAAATCACAAGAGGAATAGATAGGGTAGATGCACAGAGTCTCTTGCCCAGAGTAGGTGAATCGAGGACCAGAGGACATATGTTTAAAGTGAAGGGGAAAAGATTTAATAGGAATCTGAGGGGTAACTTTTTCACACAAAGGGTGGTGGGTGTATGGGACGAGCTGCCAGAGGAGGTAGTTGAGGCTGGGGCTATCCTAACATTTAAAAAGCAGTTAGACAAGGTGCATGGATAGGATGGGTTTGGAGGGATCTGGGCCAAACGCTGTCATAGAAACATAGAAAAATAGGTGCAGGAGTAGGCCATTCGGCCCTTCGAGCCTGCACCGCCATTCAATGTGATCATGGCTGATCATCCAACTCAGTATCCCGTACCTGCCTTCTCTCCATACCCCCTGATCCCTTTAGCCACAAGGGCCACATCTAGCGCCCTCTTAAATGTAGCATCTTAAATCCATCCAGTGACTTGGCCTCCACTGCCCTCTGTGGCGGGGAATTCCATAAATTCACAACTCTCTGGGTGGAAGACTTTTGCTCACACCTTTGTGTGAAAAGGTTACCCCTCAGATTCCTATCAAACTTTTCCCCCTTCACCTTAAACCTGTGTACCTCTGGTTCATAATGCCCCCACCCTGGGCAAGAGAGTCTGTGCATCCACCCTCTCAACTCTTCTCATGATTTTATACACAAAACGATGTTATTTAATTTTACTGCTATGATTTTATTTCCTCCCATATTCCAAAGACGTGCAGGTTTGTGGGTTAATTGGCCGTTTGTAAATTGCCCCTAGTGTGTTGGATAACATAACCATATAACCATATAACAATTACAGCACGGAAACAGGCCCTCGGCCCTTCCAGTCCGTGCCGACCATTTATTTTCCCCTAGTCCCATCTACCTGCACTCAGACCATACCCCTCCATTCCCTTCCCGTCCATATACCTATCCACTTTACTTTTAAATGTTAAAATCGATCCTTCCTCCACCACTTCTGCAGGAAGATCATTCCACACAGCCACCACTCTCTGAGTAAAGAAGTTCCCCCTCATGTTACCCCTAAACTCCTGTCCCTTAATTCTCATGTCATGCCCTCTTGTTTGAATCTTCCCTACCCTCAATGAGAAAAGCTTATCCACGTCAACTCTGTCTATCTCTTTCATCATTTTAAAGACCTCAATCAAGTCCCCCCTTAACCTTCTGCGCTCCAAAGAATAAAGACCTAACATAGAATTAGTGTACTAGACGTTTGATGGTCCATGTGGACTCGGTGGGCTGAAGGGCCTGTTTCTAAGCCGTATCTCGACTCTCGACTAAACTAAATAAGCCCTTCGGCCCAACTCATCCATGGTCCATTTAATTTCATGGTCTATTTCCCTCCATTTGGCCTGCACCAGAGACCGACCTGGGTTCCATCCGGACCCCGGGTGCTGTCTGTGTGGAGTTTGCACGTCCCCCCCCCGTCACAATGTGGGTTTTCTCCGGGAAGTTTAGTTTGGAGATGCAGCAGGGAAACAGGCACTTCGGCCCACCGAGTCCACACCGACCAGCGATCCCCGTGGATGGACATTACCCAACACACACTAGGGGCAATGTTTTGCATCCACCAAGCCAATTAACATCACATACCTGTACGCCTTTGGAGTGTGGGATGAAACCGGAGCACCCGGGGGAAAACCCACACAGGTCACAGGGAGGAAGTACAAACTCCACACAGACAGCGCCCGTAGTCAGGATCCATCCCGGGTCACTGGCGCTGTGCGGCAGAAACTCTACTGCTGCGCCATTGCAACGCCCTACTGAGTGTTTCCATCTTCCATGTGAGGTTATCCACTTTGGTGGCAAAAACAGGAAAGCAGACTATTATCTAAATGGTGGCCGATTAGGAAAAGGGGAGATGCAGCGCGACCTGGGTGTCATGGTACACCAGTCATTGAAAGTAGGCATGCAGGTACAGCAGGCAGTGAAGAAAGCAAATGGTATGTTAGCTTTCATAGCAAAAGGATTTGAGTATAGGAGCAGGGAGGTTCTACTGCAGTTGTACAGGGTCTTGGTGAGGCCACACCTGGAGTATTGCGTACAGTTCTGGTCTCCAAATCTGAGGAAGGACATTATTGCCATAGAGGGAGTGCAGGGAAGGTTCACCAGACTGATTCCTGGGATGTCAGGACTGTCTTATGAAGAAAGACTGGATAGACTTGGTTTATACTCTCTAGAATTTAGGAGATTGAGAGGGGATCTTATAGAAACTTACAAAATTCTTAAGGGGTTGGACTGGCTAGATGCAGGAAGATTGTTCCCGATGTTGGGGAGGTCCAGGACAAGGGGTCACAGCTTAAGGATAAGGGGGAAATCCTTTAGGAGTGAGATGAGAAGGAATTTTTTCACACAGAGAGTGGTGGGTCTCTGGAACTCTCTGCCACAGAGGGTAGTTGAGGCCAGTTCATTGGCTATATTTAAGAGGGAGTTAGATGTGGCCCTTGTGGCTAAGGGGATCAGGGGGTATGGAGAGAAGGCAGGTACGGGATACTGAGTTGGATGATCAGCCATGATCGTATTGAATGGCGGTGCAGGCTCAAAGGGCCGAATGGCCTACTCCTGCACCTAATTTCTATGTTTCTATGTTTCTATGTTTCTATGTTTCCAATGCCTGTGGTGGAGTCAGGTTCCTTCATGGAGTTGTTAAAGAAGGAACTGCAGATGCTGGAGAATCGAGGGTTACACAAAAAGCTGGAGAAACTCAGCGGGTGCAGCAGCATCTAAGGAGCGAAGGAGACAGGTTTCGGGTCGGACCCTTCTTCAGATGGAGTTTTTTAGTTTACTAGAAGATTGAGACCTGTAGAAGATTGAGGGGGGACCTTATAGAAACTTACAAAATTCTTAAGTGGGTGGACAGGCTAGATGCTGGAAGATTGTTCCCGATGTTGGGGGAGTCCAGAACAAGGGGTCACAGTCTAAGGATAAGGGCGAAATCTTTTAGGACTGAGATGAGAAAAACATTCTTTACATAGAGAGTGGTGAATCTGTGGAATTCTCTGCCACAGAAGGTAGTTGAGGCCAGTTCATTGGCTATATTTAAGAGGGCGTTAGATGTGGCACTTGTGGCTAAAGGGATCAGGGGGTATGGAGAGAAGGCAGGTACAGGATACTGAGTTGGATGATCAGCCATGATCACATTGAATGGCGGTGCAGGCTCGAAGGGCCGAATGGCCTACTCCTGCACCTATTTTTCTATGTTTCTATGACAGCATTTGGCCCAGATCCGTCCAAACCCATCCTATCCTTGCAAGGTTACACAAAAGGCTTGAGAAACTCAGCGGGTGCAGCAGCATCTAAGGAGCGAAGGAGATAGGCGACATTTCGGGTAGAGACCCTTTACCTTGTCTAACTGCTTTTTAAATTTTGGATAGTCCCAGCCTCAACTACCTCCTCTGGCAGCTTGTTCCATACACCCACCACCCTTTGTGTGAAAAAGTTACCCCTCAGATTCCTATTAAATCTTTTCCCCTTCACTTTAAACCTATGTCCTCTGGTCCTCGATTCCCCTACTCTGGGCAAGAGACTCTGTGCATCTACCCAATATATTCCTCTTGTGATTTTGTACACCTCTATAAGATCACCCCTCATCCTCCTGCGCTCCAAGGAATAGAGACCCAGCCTGCTCAACCTCTGCCTCGACAGAGATATCCAAGGTTGAAAATGCATCTGAGTACAAGGATTCTGTTGTCATAATAACATGTGGGCCTATTTAATGTTTGCAATTTAGTTCTTCTCAAAAGCCAATACGGTGGGGAATTGTCTTTGGCTCACTGAACACTGAGGAGAAAAAACATACCGTTTGATTCTCATAATCAGTACTAAATATTGCAATAACTTATTCAGTAGAGAATGAATATTCCTTTGCTGCAGATTCAGAAAACAACTGGACTATGAGGATGTTGCCAGGACATAGAAACATAGAAACAGAGACAATAGGTGCAGGAGTAGGCCATTCGGCCCTTCGAGCCTGCACCGCCATTCAATATGATCATGGCTGATCATCCAACTCAGTATCCCGTACCTGCCTTCTCTCCATACCCTCTGATCCCCTTAGCCACAAGGGCCATATCTAACTCCCTCTTAAATATAGCCAATGAACTGGCCTCAACTACCTTCTGTGGCAGAGAATTCCACTGATTCACCACTCTCTGTGTGAAAAATGTTTTTCTCATCTCGGTCCTAAAAGATTTCCCCCTTATCCTTAAACTGTGACCCCTTGTTCTGGACTTCCCCAACATCGGGAACAATCTTCCAGCATCTAGCTTGTCCAACCCCTTAAGAATTTTGTAAGTTTCTGTAAGATCCCCCCTCAATCTTCTAAATTCTAGCGAGTACAAGCCGAGTCTATCCAGTCTTTCCTCATATGAAAGTCCATCCATCCCAGGAATCAGTCTGGTGAACCTTCTCTGTACTCCCTCTATGGCAAGAATGTCTTTCCTCAGATTAGGAGGGTCTGAGCTATAGGGAGAGGTTGAGCAGGCTGTGACACAATTCCATGGAATGCAGGAGGATGAGGGCTGATCTTATCGACGAGTATAAAATCATGAGAGGAATAGATCTGGTTTAGTTTAGTCTATTATTGTCATGTGTACCATTGTTGCCTGCTATCCAGTCATAGAAACCCCTCATTCACCTGATCGCCCCCTCATCCTCTTGTCCTCCAGCGAATCTAAAACCATGAGAGGAATAGATCGGGTAGATGCACGGAATCTCTTGCCCAGAGTTGGGGAGTCCAGGACCAGAGGAAACAGGTTTACGGTGAAGGGGAAAAGATTTAATAGGAATCTGAGGGTGGTCGGTGGTGTGTGGAGGTAGTTGAGGCTGGGACTATCCCAACGTTTAAGAAACAGTTAGACAGGTACATTGATAGGACAGGTTTGGAGGGATATGGGCCAAACGCAGACAGGAGGGACTCGTGTAGCAGGGACATGTTGGCAGTTGTGTGGGCAAGTTGTACTGAAGGGTCTGTTTCCATGCTGTATCACCGTAGGACTCTAGAATGTGGGCAGCGCAGGGGCTGATCATTCGTGGCTGATCATTCACATTCAATACCCCATTCCTACCTTCTCCCCATATCCCCTGACTCCGCTTTCTTTAAGAGCCCTATCTAGCTCTCTCTTGAAAGTATCCAGAGAACCGGCCTCCACCGGCCTCTGAGGCAGAGAATTCCACAGACTCACCACTCTCTGTGTGAAAAAGTGTTTCCTCGTCTCTGTTCTAAATGGCTTACCCCTTATTCTGAAACTGTGGCCCCTGGTTCTGGACTCCCCCAACATCGGGAAGACCGGAGATGAAATTGTTAAGAAACTTCTAAGGATACTTCACAGTTTAAGGATAAGGGGGAATTCCTTTAGGACCGAGATGAGGAAAACATTCTTTACACAGAGAGTGGTGGGTCTCTGGAATTCTCTGCCACAGAAGGTAGTTGAGGCCAGTTCATTGGCTATATTTAAGAGGGCGTTAGATGTCGCACTTGTGGCTAAAGGGATCAGAGGGTATGGAGAGAAGGCAGGTACGGGATACTGAGTTGGATGATCAGCCATGATCACATTGAATGGCGGTGCAGGCTCGACGGGCCGAATGGCCTACTCCTGCACCTATTTTTCTATGTTTCTATGTTTCTGATGTTGTATTCTGTTTATTTTTCATTGTCACATCTTCCAGCTCCGTTGAATTAATATTCAATGATCTGACACTATTATGCCACCTCATTAATATTTAATATTCTCAAAATGTGCTGATATCTCCCTAATGCTCCGAATGTGCTGACGCATGTCTTGAATATGCAATTTGCTCCTTTGCTAACATAACATTGTTTTTTTGATGTTGCTTTGTTTGCAGCCACTTGTTGCATGATTTCATCAGGAGCCTTCCTCCGGATCGACTGATGAAGCAGAAGTTGCAGTCGATGACGGCTATCGTGGGCACCCAGCTGTTTAAGAGGGAAGGTAAAACCTTCTGATACAACCGTACCTGAGAGAGGGTGTAATGCTGAGGCTCTGGAAGGCGCTGGTCAGGCCGCATTTGGCCAATGTGCTGACATTGGAGAGGGTCCAGAGGATAGAATAGTCTCTTTATTGTCATTGTAACATGAACCATGTACAACGAAATTTAAAAATGTCAGCCAGTCAGTGCACCATTCAAACCATAAAAGCTAACGATACATACAAGGTAAAATATTAAAAAAGATAAACAACTAAAATAAATATGAAATATAAAAATAGCCACGCATAAACACCCAACCCTGCATCCTTCTGTCGATTTCACAGTGTACCAACCACAGTCCCTTAGTCCCCGCGTTCCTTGGCGGCTACATTTAGTGCCTTTATAGCAGTGGGGTAAAAACTGTTTTTAAGTCTGTTTGTCCTTGTCCTTGTAGATCTGTACCGTCTGCCTGACGGCAACAGTTCAAACAGGGAGTGTCCGGGGTGGGAAATGTCCTTTATAATATTCTGGGATTTTTTGATGCAGCGGGAACTGTGTAAGTCGTCCAAGGTAAGGAGAGGGCAGCCGACAATCCTCTGGGCCAATGTTGTCAATGGCCCTCTGGAGCGCTTTCCTCTGAGCCGCTGTGCAGCTGGTGTACCACACGCATACACAGTATGTTAGGATGCTCTCAATGGAGCACCGATAAAAGAACAGCAGCAGTCTCTGTGTGATGTTATTCTTCCTGAGCACCCTCAGGAAGTGCAGTCTCTGCTGGACCTTTTTCAGCAGCGCAGAGATGTCTATGAGAATGATCCAAGGAATAATTGGGCTAACGTATTTAGTTTAGATAGAGCATGGAAACAGGCCATTCTGCACCGACCAGCAACCGCCCGCACATTAAAAGCACCGTCCCACTGTACAAGCTCATTGAAGAGCTGTCCCGAGTTTAAAAACTCGTGGAAGCACGGAGAATGAACGTAGCGGGTACGTCGGAGCTCGGGGACATCTCTTAGCGGCTCGTAACGCTGACGGCAGGTACTCGGGAAACGCGGTAAGCTTGGGATGGCTCATGAAGATTTTTCAACACGTTGAAAAATGCCCACGAGAGCCCCGAGTGCCGAAGAGCGGCCGTTACCGTAAATCTCCAAGTTCGAATCAGGGCCAAACTCGGGAGAGCTCTTGAATTACCTCGTACAGTGGGACAGGGCTTTAACACTATCATACATGCACTAGGGACAATTTACATTTACACCAAGCCGAATAACCTACAAACCTGTACGCCTTTGTAGTGTGGGGGGAAAAACGAAGAAAAACTCACGCAGTCACGAGGAGGATGTAGAAACTCCGTACAGACAGCACCCATAGTCGGGATCGAACCCAGGCCTCTGGCGCTGAAAGAACTGTAAGGCAGCAAATCTACCGCTGCCCCATCATGCCGCCCATATGATGAGCGTTTGATGGCCCCTGGTTCTGGACTCCCCCAACATCGGGAACACGTTTCCTGCCTCTCGCGTGTCCAAACCCTTAACAATCATATATGTTTTAATAAGATTAGATTTTAGATCAGATCAGATTACCTTTATTGTCATTCAGACCTTTCGGTCTGAACAAAATTTCGTGCCTGCAGTCATACATAGGTCTTTATTCTTTGGAGCGCAGAAGGTTAAGGGGGGACTTGATTGAGGTCTTTAAAATGATGAAAGGGATAGACAGAGTTGACGTGGATAAGCTTTTCCCATTGAGGGTAGGAAAGATTCAAACGAGAGGGCATGACATGAGAATTAAGGGACAGAAGTTTAGGGGTAACATGAGGGGGAACTTCTTTACTCAGAGAGTGGTGGCTGTGTGGAATGATCTTCCAGCAGAAGTGGTGGAGGCAGGATCGATTTTAACATTTAAAAGTAAAGTGGATAGGTATATGGACAGGAAGGGAATGGAGGGGTATGGTCTGAGTGCAGGTAGATGGGACTAGGGTAAAATAAATGGTCGGGTTTTCTCGAAGATCATCGGTTTCCTCCCACACTCCAAAGACGTACAGGTTTGTAGGTAAATTGGCTTGGTATAAATGCAAATTGTCCCCAATGCGTGTCGGGTAGTGTTAATGTGTGAGGGTCGCTGGCCGGCGCAGACTCGGTGGGCCGAAGGGCCTGTTTCTAAACGAAACCAAAACTAAATGCAGTCCATTTTGCAGTTGGTTCACACTGCTGGGATGGTGGGAGGAAGGAACGAGATTACCTTAGCAGGTGCAAATGAACGATAGTTGAGGATAGTTTGCGAAATTGAAATTAGAAGTCTCAAACAGGTTCAGTTGAGGTAAAGTCTCAGCAGAAGGCAGAATTGCTCCAACAATTGGCGGGCAAGCTAGAAGCGCCACGAGGGAATCTCTCTGAGATAAAATGCAATCTCGCAGACTAAAGAACTGGATGGATTTTCAGAGCCAGCTTAATTTTCCGAGGATGGAGTCAATAATGCAAACTTGGTGAAAGGGGCGAGATAAGATGTTTTGTTGCCGATAAGAGTTAGTGCACAGGGCTGTCAGCAGTCTGCCAAATTCCTTTCTTTGTCGCCTGTGTGTTCGCTCTTCTTAAGGGGCTGGTGATATTCTGAAGGTGGGATATCACTCTTTGCAGTCCCAGTTTCTCTCCAGATCGACTCCCTCTCCCCTCTCCCATCAGCCAAAAGGTATAGACGTGCGAAAACGCACATCTCCAGGTTCAGGGACAGTTAACAGGCAACTGAACCACCCTACCACAACCAGAGAGCAGTGCTGAACTACTATCTACCTCATTGGTGACCCTCGGACTATCCTTGATGGGACTTTGCTGGCTTTACCTTGCACTAAACGGTATTCCCTTATCATGTATCATCTATGCACTGACCCGAAATGCCACCCAGACCCGATTGTAATCATGTGAGGAAAGACTGGATAGACTCGGCTTGTACTCGCTGGAATTTAGAAGATTGAGGGGGGATCTTATAGAAACTTACAAAATTCTTAAGGGGTTGGACAAGCTAGATGCTGGAAGATTGTTCCCGATGATGGGGAAGTCCAGAACAAGGGGTCACAGTCTAAGGATAAGGGGGAATTCCTTTAGGACCGAGATGAGGAAAACACAGAGAGTGGTGAGTCTCTGGAATTCTCTGCCACAGAAGGTAGTTGAGGCCAGTTCATTGGCGATATTCAAGAGGGAGTTGGATGTGGCACTTGTGGCTAAGGGGATCAGGGGGTATGGAGAGAAGGCAGGTACGGGATACTGAGTTGGATGATCAGCCATGATCATATTGAATGGCGGTGCAGGCTCGAAGGGCCGAATGGCCTACTCCTGCACCTATTTTTCTATTTCGCAACAAACGCTTTTCACTGTACCTCGGTACACGTGACACTAAACCAAACAAACCTAAACTAAATCCCTGCTTCAATCGGCAGGACGTTTCTCTGCAAATTCTTGAAAAGATATTTCATGTTGGGAACCCGACTCTATAGCTCTGTAGCTCTGCAGCTCAATGTTTTGATGTCTTGGCGTCTCTGCTGTGTCTCTGTGTCTCTGTGTCTCTGTGTCTCTGTGACTCTGTGTCTCTGTGACTCTGTGTCTCTGTGTCTCTGTGACTCTGTGTCCCTGTGTCCCTGTGTCCATGTGTCCCTGTGTCTCTGTGTCCCTGTGTCTCTGTGTCCCTGTGTCCCTGTGTCCCTGTGTCTCTGTGTCTCTGTGTCCCTGTGTCCCTGTGTCTCTGTGTCTCTGTGTCCCTGTGTCTCTGTGTCTCTGTGTCTCTGTGTCCCTGTGTCCCTGTGTCCCTGTGTCTCTGTGTCCCTGTGTCCCTGTGTCTCTGTGTGTCTCTGTGTATCTCTGTGTGTCTCTGTGTCCCTGTGTCCCTGTGTCCCTGTGTCCCTGTGTCCCTGTGTCTCTGTGTCTCTGTGTCTCTGTGTCCCTGTGTCCCTGTGTCCCTGTGTCCCTGTGTCCCTCTGTGTGTCTCTGTGTTTCTGTGACTCTGTGTCCCTGTGACTCTGTGTCCCTGTGTCTCTGTGTCTCTGTGTCCCTGTGTCCCTGTGTCTCTGTGTCCCTGTGTCTCTGTGTCTCTGTGTATCTCTGTGTGTCTCTGTGTTTCTGTGACTCTGTGTCCCTGTGTCTCTGTGTCCCTGTGTCTCTGTGTCCCTGTGTCTCTGTGTCTCTGTGTCTCTGTGTCTCTGTGTCCCTGTGTCCCTGTGTCCCTGTGTCTCTGTGTCTCTGTGTCTCTGTGTCTCTGTGTCTCTGTGTCCCTGTGTCCCTGTGTCTCTGTGTCTCTGTGTCTCTGTGTCCCTGTGTCCCTGTGTCCCTGTGTCCCTGTGTCCCTGTGTCTCTGTGACTGTGTCCCTGGGTCCCTGTGTCTCTGTGTCCCTGTGTCTCTGTGTCTCTGTGTCTCTGTGTCTCTGTGTCTCTGTGTCCCTGTGTCCCTGTGTCTCTGTGACTCTGTGTCCCTGTGTCCCTGTGTCCCTGTGTCTCTGTGACTCTGTGTCCCTGTGTCCCTGTGTCCCTGTGTCCCTGTGTCTCTGTGTCCCTGTGTCCCTGTGTCCCTGTGTCTCTGTGTATCTCTGTGTGTCTCTGTGTTTCTGTGACTCTGTGTCTCTGTGTCCCTGTGTCCCTGTGTCTCTGTGTCCCTGTGTCCCTGTGTCCCTGTGTCTCTGTGTCTCTGTGTCTCTGTGTCCCTGTGTCCCTGTGTCCCTGTGTCCCTATGTCCCTGTGTCCCTGTGTCTCCGTGTCTCCGTGTCTCCGTGTCTCCGTGTCTCTGTGTCTCTGTGTCTCTGTGTCCCTGTGTCCCTGTGTCTCTGTGTCTCTGTGTCTCTGTGTCCCTGTGTCTCTGTGTCCCTGTGTCTCTGTGTCTCTGTGTCCCTGTGTCTCTGTGTCCCTGTGTCTCTGTGTCTCTGTGTCTCTGTGTCTCTGTGTCCCTGTGTCTCTGTGTCCCTGTGTCCCTGTGTCTCTGTGTCTCTGTGTCTCTGTGTCTCTGTGTCTCTGTGTCTCTGTGTCCCTGTGTCTCCGTGTCCCTGTGTCTCCGTGTCCCTGTGTCTCTGTGTCTCTGTGTCTCTGTGACTCTGTGTGTCTGTCCCTGTGTCTCTGTGTCTCTGTGTGTCTGTGTGTCTGTGTCTCTGTGTCTCTGTGTCTCTGTGTCTGTGTGTCCCTGTGTCTCTGTGTCTCTGTGTCTGTGTGTCCCTGTGTTTCTGTGTCTCTGTGTCTCTGTGTCTGTGTCTCCCTGTCTCTGTGTCTCTGTGTCTCTGTGTCTCTGTGTCTCTGTGTCCCTGTGTCTCTGTGTCTCTGTGTCTCTGTGTCTCTGTGTCCCTGTGTCTGTGTGTCCCTGTGTCTCTGTGTCTCTGTGTCCCTGTGTCCCTGTGTCCCTGTGTCTCTGTGTCTCTGTGTCCCTGTGTCCCTGTGTCTCTGTGTCCCTGTGTCCCTGTGTCCCTGTGTCTCTGTGTCTCTGTGTCCCTGTGTCCCTGTGTCTCTGTGTCTCTGTGTCCCTGTGTCCCTGTGTCTCTGTGTCCCTGTGTCCCTGTGTCTCTGTGTCTCTGTGTCTCTGTGTCTCTGTGTCCCTGTGTCTGTGTCCCTGTGTCTCTGTGTCTCTGTGTCCCTGTGTCCCTGTGTCCCTGTGTCCCTGTGTCTCTGTGTCTCTGTGTCCCTGTGTCCCTGTGTCTCTGTGTCCCTGTGTCCCTGTGTCTCTGTGTATCTCTGTGTGTCTCTGTGTCCCTGTGTCCCTGTGTCCCTGTGTCCCTGTGTCTCTGTGTCTCTGTGTATCTCTGTGTGTCTCTGTGTCTCTGTGTCTCTGTGTCCCTGTGTCTCTGTGACTCTCTGTCTCTGTGTCTCTGTGTCTCCATGTCCCTGTGTCTCCGTGTCCCTGTGTCCCTGTGTCCCTGTGTCCCTGTGTCCCTGTGTCTCTGTGTCTCTGTGTCTCTGTGTCCCTGTGTCTCTGTGTCTCTGTGTCTCCGTGTCTCTGTGTCTCTGTGACTCTGTGTCCCTGTGTCCCTGTGTCTCTGTGTCTCTGTGTCTCTGTGTCTCTGTGTCCCTGTGTCTCTGTGTCTCTGTGTCCCTGTGTCTCTGTGTCTCTGTGTCTCTGTGTCTCTGTGTCTCTGTGTCCCTGTGTCTCTGTGTCCCTGTGTCTCTGTGTCTCTGTGTCCCTGTGTCCCTGTGTCTCTGTGTCCCTGTGTCTCTGTGTCTCTGTGTCTCTGTGTCCCTGTGTCTCTGTGTCCCTGTGTCTCTGTGTCCCTGTGTCTCTGTGTCTGTGTGTCTCTGTGACTCTGTGTCCCTGTGTCTCTGTGTCTCCGTGTCTCTGTGTCCCTGTGTCTCTGTGTCCCTGTGTCTCTGTGTCCCTGTGTCTCTGTGTCCCTGTGTCTCTGTGTCTGTGTGTCTCTGTGTCTGTGTGTCTCTGTGTCCCTGTGTCTCTGTGTCCCTGTGTCTCTGTGTCTGTGTGTCTCTGTGTCCCTGTGTCTCTGTGTCCCTGTGTCTCTGTGTCTCTGTGTCTGTGTGTCTCTGTGTCCCTGTGTCTCTGTGTCTCCGTGTCTCCGTGTCTCCGTGTCTCTGTGTCTCTGTGTCTCTGTGTCCCTGTGTCTCTGTGTCCCTGTGTCTCTGTGTCCCTGTGTCTCTGTGTCTCTGTGTCTCTGTGTCCCTGTGTCTCTGTGTCCCTGTGTCCCTGTGTCTCCATGTCCCTGTGTCTCTGTGACTCTGTGTCTCTGTGTGTCTCTGTGTATCTCTGTGTGTCTCTGTGTTTCTGTGACTCTGTGTCCCTGTGTCCCTGTGTCCCTGTGTCCCTGTGTCCCTGTGTCTCTGTGTCTCCGTGACTGTGTGTCTCTGTGTCCCTGTGTCTCTGTGTCTCTGTGTCTCCGTGACTGTGTGTCTCTGTGTCCCTGTGTCTCTGTGTCTCTGTGTCCCTGTGTCCCTGTGTCTCTGTGTCTCTGTGTCTCTGTGTCCCTGTGTCTCCATGTCCCTGTGTCCCTGTGTCTCTGTGTCTCTGTGTCTCTGTGTCCCTGTGTCTCTGTGTCTCTGTGTCTCCGTGTCTCCGTGTCTCCGTGTCTCTGTGTCTCTGTGTCTCTGTGTCCCTGTGTCTCTGTGTCCCTGTGTCTCTGTGTCCCTGTGTCTCTGTGTCCCTGTGTCTCTGTGTCTGTGTGTCTCTGTGACTCTGTGTCCCTGTGTCCCTGTGTCTCTGTGTCTCCGTGTCTCTGTGTCCCTGTGTCTCTGTGTCCCTGTGTCTCTGTGTCCCTGTGTCTCTGTGTCCCTGTGTCTCTGTGTCTGTGTGTCTCTGTGTCTGTGTGTCTCTGTGTCCCTGTGTCTCTGTGTCCCTGTGTCTCTGTGTCCCTGTGTCTCTGTGTCCCTGTGTCTCTGTGTCTCTGTGTCTGTGTGTCTCTGTGTCCCTGTGTCTCTGTGTCTCCGTGTCTCCGTGTCTCCGTGTCTCTGTGTCTCTGTGTCTCTGTGTCCCTGTGTCTCTGTGTCCCTGTGTCTCTGTGTCCCTGTGTCTCTGTGTCTCTGTGTCTCTGTGTCCCTGTGTCTCTGTGTCCCTGTGTCCCTGTGTCTCCATGTCCCTGTGTCTCTGTGACTCTGTGTCTCTGTGTGTCTCTGTGTATCTCTGTGTGTCTCTGTGTTTCTGTGACTCTGTGTCCCTGTGTCCCTGTGTCCCTGTGTCCCTGTGTCCCTGTGTCTCTGTGTCTCCGTGACTGTGTGTCTCTGTGTCCCTGTGTCTCTGTGTCTCTGTGTCTCCGTGACTGTGTGTCTCTGTGTCCCTGTGTCTCTGTGTCTCTGTGTCCCTGTGTCCCTGTGTCTCTGTGTCTCTGTGTCTCTGTGTCCCTGTGTCTCCATGTCCCTGTGTCCCTGTGTCTCTGTGTCTCTGTGTCTCTGTGTCCCTGTGTCCCTGTGTCTCTGTGTCTCCGTGTCTCCGTGTCTCCGTGTCTCTGTGTCTCTGTGTCTCTGTGTCCCTGTGTCTCTGTGTCCCTGTGTCCCTGTGTCTCCGTGTCTCCGTGTCTCCGTGTCTCTGTGTCTCTGTGTCTCTGTGTCCCTGTGTCTCTGTGTCCCTGTGTCCCTGTGTCTCTGTGTCCCTGTGTCTCCGTGTCCCTGTGTCTCTGTGTCTCTGTGTCCCTGTGTCTCTGTGTCCCTGTGTCCCTGTGTCCCTGTGTCCCTGTGTCCCTGTGTCTCTGTGTCTCTGTGTCTCTGTGTCCCTGTGTCTCTGTGTCCCTGTGTCTCTTTGTCTCCGTGTCTCTGTGTCTCTGTGACTCTGTGTCCCTGTGTCTCTGTGTCTCTGTGTCTCTGTGTCTCTGTGTCCCTGTGTCTCTGTGTCTCTGTGTCCCTGTGTCTCTGTGTCTCTGTGTCTCTGTGTCCCTGTGTCTCTGTGTTCCTGTGTCTCTGTGTCTCTGTGTCCCTGTGTCCCTGTGTCTCTGTGTCCCTGTGTCTCTGTGTCTCTGTGTCTCTGTGTCCCTGTGTCTCTGTGTCCCTGTGTCTCTGTGTCCCTGTGTCTCTGTGTCTGTGTGTCTCTGTGACTCTGTGTCCCTGTGTCTCTGTGTCTCCGTGTCTCTGTGTCTCTGTGACTCTGTGTCCCTGTGTCTCTGTGTCTCCGTGTCTCTGTGTCCCTGTGTCTCTGTGTCCCTGTGTCTCTGTGTCCCTGTGTCTCTGTGTCTGTGTGTCTCTGTGACTCTGTGTCCCTGTGTCCCTGTGTCTCTGTGTCCCTGTATCTCTGTGTCCCTGTGTCTCTGTGTCCCTGTGTCTGTGTGTCTCTGTGTCCCTGTGTCTCTGTGTCCCTGTGTCTCTGTGTCTGTGTGTCTCTGTGTCCCTGTGTCTCTGTGTCCCTGTGTCTCTGTGTCTCTGTGTCTGTGTGTCTCTGTGTCCCTGTGTCTCTGTGTCTCCGTGTCTCCGTGTCTCCGTGTCTCTGTGTCTCTGTGTCTCTGTGTCCCTGTGTCCCTGTGTCTCTGTGTCCCTGTGTCTCTGTGTCTCTGTGTCTCTGTGTCCCTGTGTCTCTGTGTCCCTGTGTCCCTGTGTCTCCATGTCCCTGTGTCTCTGTGACTCTGTGTCTCTGTGTGTCTCTGTGTATCTCTGTGTGTCTCTGTGTTTCTGTGACCCTGTGTCCCTGTGTCCCTGTGTCCCTGTGTCCCTGTGTCTCTGTGTCTCCGTGACTGTGTGTCTCTGTGTCCCTGTGTCTCTGTGTCTCTGTGTCTCCGTGACTGTGTGTCTCTGTGTCCCTGTGTCTCTGTGTCTCTGTGTCCCTGTGTCCCTGTGTCCCTGTGTCCCTGTGTCTCTGTGTCTCTGTGTCTCTGTGTCCCTGTGTCTCCATGTCCCTGTGTCCCTGTGTCTCTGTGTCTCTGTGTCCCTGTGTCCCTGTGTCCCTGTGTCTCCGTGTCTCCGTGTCTCCGTGTCTCCGTGTCTCTGTGTCTCTGTGTCCCTGTGTCTCTGTGTCCCTGTGTCCCTGTGTCTCCGTGTCTCCTTGTCTCCGTGTCTCTGTGTCTCTGTGTCTCTGTGTCCCTGTGTCTCTGTGTCTCTGTGTCCCTGTGTCCCTGTGTCTCTGTGTCCCTGTGTCTCTGTGTCTCTGTGTCTCTGTGTCCCTGTGTCTCTGTGTCACTGTGTCCCTGTGTCTCCATGTCCCTGTGTCTCTGGACTCTGTGTCTCTGTGTGTCTCTGTGTATCTCTGTGTGTCTCTGTGTTTCTGTGACTCTGTGTCCCTGTGTCCCTGTGTCCCTGTGTCCCTGTGTCCCTGTGTCTCTGTGTCTCCGTGACTGTGTGTCTCTGTGTCCCTGTGTCTCTGTGTCTCTGTGTCTCCGTGACTGTGTGTCTCTGTGTCCCTGTGTCTCTGTGTCTCTGTGTCCCTGTGTCCCTGTGTCCCTGTGTCTCTGTGTCTCTGTGTCTCTGTGTCCCTGTGTCTCCATGTCCCTGTGTCTCTGTGTCTCTGTGTCTCTGTGTCCCTGTGTCCCTGTGTCTCTGTGTCCCTGTGTCCCTGTGTCCCTGTGTCCCTGTGTCTCTGTGTCTCTGTGTCTCTGTGTCCCTGTGTCTCCATGTCCCTGTGTCCCTGTGTCTCTGTGTCTCTGTGTCCCTGTGTCCCTGTGTCCCTGTGTCCCTGTGTCTCTGTGTCTCCGTGACTGTGTGTCTCTGTGTCCCTGTGTCCCTGTGTCTCCATGTCCCTGTGTCCCTGTGTCTCTGTGTCCCTGTGTCTCTGTGTCTGTGTGTCTCTGTGACTCTGTGTCCCTGTGTCCCTGTGTCTCTGTGTCCCTGTATCTCTGTGTCCCTGTGTCTCTGTGTCCCTGTGTCTGTGTGTCTCTGTGTCCCTGTGTCTCTGTGTCCCTGTGTCTCTGTGTCTGTGTGTCTCTGTGTCCCTGTGTCTCTGTGTCCCTGTGTCTCTGTGTCTCTGTGTCTGTGTGTCTCTGTGTCCCTGTGTCTCTGTGTCTCCGTGTCTCCGTGTCTCCGTGTCTCTGTGTCTCTGTGTCTGTGTCCCTGTGTCCCTGTGTCTCTGTGTCCCTGTGTCTCTGTGTCTCTGTGTCTCTGTGTCCCTGTGTCTCTGTGTCCCTGTGTCCCTGTGTCTCCATGTCCCTGTGTCTCTGTGACTCTGTGTCTCTGTGTGTCTCTGTGTATCTCTGTGTGTCTCTGTGTTTCTGTGACCCTGTGTCCCTGTGTCCCTGTGTCCCTGTGTCCCTGTGTCTCTGTGTCTCCGTGACTGTGTGTCTCTGTGTCCCTGTGTCTCTGTGTCTCTGTGTCTCCGTGACTGTGTGTCTCTGTGTCCCTGTGTCTCTGTGTCTCTGTGTCCCTGTGTCCCTGTGTCCCTGTGTCCCTGTGTCTCTGTGTCTCTGTGTCTCTGTGTCCCTGTGTCTCCATGTCCCTGTGTCCCTGTGTCTCTGTGTCTCTGTGTCCCTGTGTCCCTGTGTCCCTGTGTCTCCGTGTCTCCGTGTCTCCGTGTCTCCGTGTCTCTGTGTCTCTGTGTCCCTGTGTCTCTGTGTCCCTGTGTCCCTGTGTCTCCGTGTCTCCTTGTCTCCGTGTCTCTGTGTCTCTGTGTCTCTGTGTCCCTGTGTCTCTGTGTCTCTGTGTCCCTGTGTCCCTGTGTCTCTGTGTCCCTGTGTCTCTGTGTCTCTGTGTCCCTGTGTCTCTGTGTCACTGTGTCCCTGTGTCTCCATGTCCCTGTGTCTCTGGACTCTGTGTCTCTGTGTGTCTCTGTGTATCTCTGTGTGTCTCTGTGTTTCTGTGACTCTGTGTCCCTGTGTCCCTGTGTCCCTGTGTCCCTGTGTCCCTGTGTCTCTGTGTCTCCGTGACTGTGTGTCTCTGTGTCCCTGTGTCTCTGTGTCTCTGTGTCTCCGTGACTGTGTGTCTCTGTGTCCCTGTGTCTCTGTGTCTCTGTGTCCCTGTGTCCCTGTGTCCCTGTGTCTCTGTGTCTCTGTGTCTCTGTGTCCCTGTGTCTCCATGTCCCTGTGTCTCTGTGTCTCTGTGTCTCTGTGTCCCTGTGTCCCTGTGTCTCTGTGTCCCTGTGTCCCTGTGTCCCTGTGTCCCTGTGTCTCTGTGTCTCTGTGTCTCTGTGTCCCTGTGTCTCCATGTCCCTGTGTCTCTGTGTCCCTGTGTCCCTGTGTCCCTGTGTCCCTGTGTCTCTGTGTCTCCGTGACTGTGTGTCTCTGTGTCCCTGTGTCCCTGTGTCTCCATGTCCCTGTGTCTCTGTGACTCTGTGTCTCTGTGTGTCTCTGTGTATCTCTGTGTGTCTCTGTGTTTCTGTGACTCTGTGTCCCTGTGTCCCTGTGTCCCTGTGTCCCTGTGTCTCTGTGTCTCCGTGACTGTGTGTCTCTGTGTCCCTGTGTCTCTGTGTCTCCGTGTCTCCGTGTCTCTGTGTCTCTGTGACTCTCTGTCTCTGTGTCTCTGTGTCTGTGTGTCCCTGTGTCTCTGTGTCTCTGTGTCTCTGTGTCTCTGTGACTGTGACTCTGTGTCTGTGTGTCTGTGTGTCCCTGTGTCTCTGTGACTCTGTGTCTCTGTGTCTCTGTGACTCTCTGTCTCTGTGTCTCTGTGTCTCTGTGTGTCTCTGTGTCTGTGTGTCCCTGTGTCTCTGTGACTCTGTGTCTGTGTGTCTCTGTGTCTCCGTGACTGTGACTCTGTGTCTCCGTGTCTCCGTGTCTCTGTGTCTCTGTGACTCTCTGTGTCTGTGTCTGTGTGTCCCTGTGTCTCTGTGTCTCTGTGACTCTGTGTCTCTGTGTCTGTGTGTCCCTGTGTCTCTGTGTCTCCGTGACTGTGACTCTGTGTCTCTGTGACTCTGTGACTCTGTGTCTCTGTGTCTCTGTGACTCTGTGTCTCTGTGACTCTGTGTCTCTGTGTCTGTGACTCTGTGTCTCCGTGTCTCCGTGTCTCTGTGACTCCCTGTCTCTGTGTCTCTGTGTCTCTGTGTCTCTGTGTGTCTGTGTCTCTGTGTCTCTGTGTCCCTGTGTCTCTGTGTCTGTGTGTCCCTGTGTCTCTGTGTCTCTGTGTCTCTGTGTCTCTGTGTCTCTGTGTCTGTGTGACTCTGTGACTCTGTGTCTCTGTGTCTCTGTGACTCTGTGTCTGTGTGACTCTGTGACTCTGTGTCTCTGTGTCTCTGTGTCTCTGTGTCTCTGTGTCTCTGTGTCTGTGTGTCTCTGTGACTCTGTGTCTCTGTGTCTCTGTGACTCTGTGTCTGTGTGACTCTGTGACTCTGTGTCTCTGTGTCTCTGTGTCCCTGTGTCTGTGTGTCTGTGTGTCTCCGTGTCTCCGTGTCTCCTCCGTCCCCTGTTTCCCTCGAATGATGCAGCCTACAGGGAGACTACAGGCCAGTGCTTTATGTTGCCACTCCCTCTGCACTCTGCAAGGAAGGGGATGACTTGTCGGTAATCTTCGACATGTGAAGAGGATGAAAGCAGTGCCTCTGCTCAAACATGCCATCAGCAGAACAGTAGCTCATCAATACATCCACAAAATACTTTGATCAAACGTCTCATTGAAGTGTTTTCAAAGTGTTTTACTTCACACTTTAGAGCTACAGTGATGAAAGAGTCCCTTCGGCCCACTGGGTGCATGCTGACTCGCGATCCCTGGTACACTGGTTCTATCGTACACACAATGGACTAGCAATGTTACAAAATTTTGAGATTTTAAAAATCAAGTCTGCAATTTATCCCATCAGATAAAACATAAAAAGAAGTTTAATTTGACACCTAATTCACTTTCATATCTTCAGTATTAAGAAAGTTATGACCATTTTCATACTCGGAAATTAGCATCTTGTTCCCCATTGCCTTTCAATTGACTTAACTCAAAAGCTGTGATCTAGAACAGTTAAAAGCCCATAACTTTCTTAAAAATTAAGAGAATTAAATTTTCAGTTATTATAGATTGAAGCATTCTGAAACAAATATGAAACAATCTTACTTGGATGACCTGAAATTAAAGCATATAATTAGTTAGTTATCTAATTGTAGCTAATTACAAAATTCAATGAGTAGATCTAAACATCTATCCATTTCTTAAGACACGTGGTCACAGGCAAACGTAAAACTCCACAGAAACAGCACCCGTAGTCTCTGGCGCTGTAAGGCAGCAACACTACCGCTGCGCCACCCATCAGGCAGGTTTTGTCATTTTGACCATTATGACATTTTTTATTTTGTTCATGTTTAGGCCATTTGACCCGTTCAATCACGGCTGATCTATCTCTCCCTCTTAACCCCATTCTCCTTCCTACTCCCCATAACCCCTGACACCCGAATCCGTAAATCGCCACCTTAAAAATATCCACTGACTTGGCCTCCACAGCCCTCTGTGGCAATGAATTCCACAGATTCACCACCCTCAGACTAAAGAAATTCCTCATCATCACCTTTCTAATGGTACGGCCTTTTATTCTGAGGCTGTGGCCTCTGGTCCTAGACTCCCACTCGTGAAGTTAGAGGAGGGGCGCGTGAACCTCTGTCTCACCTGGAAGGACTGTCAGAGTCAAGAGAGGAGGTAGAGGAACAGGTGTTAATAGACAATAGGTGCAGGAGTAGGCCATTCGGCCCTTCGAGCCAGCACCGCCATTCAATGTGATCACGGCTGATCATCCACAATCAGTACCCCGTTCCTGCCTTCTCCCCATATCTCCTGACTCCACTATCTTTAAGAGCTCTATCTAACTCTCTCTTGAAAGTATAGAGAACCGGCCTCCACCGCCCTCTGAGACAGAGAATTCCACAGACTCACAACTCTCGGTGTGAAAAATTCTTTCCTCATCTCTGTTCTAAATGGCTTACCCCTTATTCTTAAACTGTGGCCCCTGGTTCTGGCCTCCCCCAACATCGGGAACATGTTTCCTGACTCTAGCGTGTCCAAACCATTAATAATCATATATGTTTCAATAAGGTCCCCTCTCATCCTTCTAAACTCCAGAGTGTACAAGCCCAGCTGCTCCGTTCTCTCAGCATGTGACAGTCCCGCCATCCCGGGAATTAACCTTGTAAACCTACGCTGCACTCCCTCAATGGACAGGCCCTTTAAGCTGTGACCCCTTGTCCAGGACCACTGTCTGCTGCTTTCGGGGCAGGTCCTGGCCAGGGATGTCCATGGGGCCATTATTTTATATTTAATTATTTATTTCGAACAGAATAAAAAAAAATAAAAAAGCAAGTCTGAAACAGCATACAAAAAAACAAAACAAGACTATTTATAATGTGTCATAAACAATATTTATGAATAAATGAATCATATGTGTCCGAAAAGGAGCAGGAACTCGCCAAAGCTTAGTCATTCCATAGCCAAAGCTTTAAAGAAGGAGCTGCAGATGCTGGAGAAGAGGGGTCTGAAGAAGGGTCTCGACCCGAAACGTCGCCTATCTCCTTCGCTCCTTAGATGCTGCTGCGCCCGCTGAGTTTCTCCAGCCTTTTGTGTAACCCCCAATAGACAAAGCTTAGTCAATTGGTGTACAATTTTGGTCGCCCAATTATAGGAAGGATGTCAACAAAATAGAGAGGGTACAGAGGAGATTTACTAGAATGTTGCCTGGGTTTCAACAGCTAAGTTACAGAGATAGGTTGAATAAGTTAGGTCTTTATTCTCTGGAGCGCAGAAGGTTAAGGGGGGACTTGATAGAGGTCTTTAAAATGATGAGAGGGATAGACAGAGTTGATGTGGACAAGCTTTTCCCTTTGAGAATAGTGAAGATTCAAACAAGAGGACATGACTTTAGAATTAAGGGACAGAGGTTTAGGGGTAACATGAGGGGGAACTTCTTTACTCAGAGAGTGGTAGCGGTGTGGAATGAGCTTCCAGTGGAAGTGGTGGCGGCAGGTTCGTTGGTATCATTTAAAAATAAATTGGATAGGCATATGGATGAGAAGGGTATGGAGGGTTATGGTATGAGTGCAGGCAGGTGGGACTAAGGGGAAAAAGTTGTTCGGCACGGACTTGAAGGGCCGAGAAGGCCTGTTTCCGTGCTGTAATTGTTATATGGTTATATTCTCACCCCTTATTCAGCTGCTTATTATTATCTGATACACATTTAGCAGCTATTAACACCTATTTCTGTAAGTACATCAAATTATTTAGATTTATATGCTAATCAAATATTTACAGCATACCAAAAAAGAGAGGAAATAAATAAATAAATACCGATTTACGGAAAAGACAGAAAGGAAAAGGGAAAACTGATGGTTCAGTTGCCTGATAACAGCCGGGAAGAAACTGTCCCTGAATCTGGAGGTGTGTGCGTTCGTTTTCACACTTCTGTACCTCTTGCCCGATGGGAGAGGGGAGAAGAGCGAGTGGCCGGGGTGCGACTGGTCCTTGATGATGCTGCCGGCCGTCCTTGCCGAGGCAGCGCGAGGTGTAGATGGAGTCGATGGAAGGGAGGTTGGTTTGTGTGGCGAGAAGGAACTGCAGATGCTGGTTCAAACTGAAGGTAGACCCAAAACGCTGGAGTAACTCAGCGGGACAGGCAGCATCTGTGGAGAGAAGGAATGGGTGACGTGTGCGATGGTCTGGGCTGCGTCCACAACTATGCAATTTCTCGCAGTGGGAGAGGGGAGATGAGGGAGTGATTTATTAATAACCCCAATAACCCTCTCTGGCTAAACCCCTCCCTTCACCACCTCCAGTTTCAATTCCAGTTGGAATATTTTGGAAGACCAAGTAACCAAGAGCCAAGATTGGGGCTAGGGCTTGTGCAAATTCTGACATTTAAGACAATGTTATTTGAAAAGGAATGTAAAATGTCCAGTTTGACCCAGAGCTTGTGGTTCCTCTTCCACAGAATGCCGGGCCATTTTGCTGTCGGTGATGACCACCACATTGATGGAGCTGATCCAGAAAGGTGAAGAGGAGGAGGCGTGCGTTGAGCTACTCAGCAGCATCCTGGAGGTGCTCTATCAGCAGAACGTGGTACGTACGGATCAGCTCCTGCCACTACTGCGGAGCTTAGTTCGCTGTCGTTCATTGCCACGCGCACCGAGGTACAGCGAAAAGCTTTCATTGCGTGCTAACCAGTCAGCGGAAAGACAATACATGATTACAATTGAGCTGCCCCATCCAAAGTCAGGGAGTCTCGGAACTCGGGGGCGGCACGGTGGTGCAGCGGTAGAGTTGCTGCCTTAAGGGCCTGTCCTACCAGCATGCAACTCTATGCGATGAGCGCGATCAAACTAGAAGTGGGGGCCGCGCGGAGGTCGGGTGATCCCCTGTACAGGGCCGTTCCCACCAGCATGCGCCTGCATGCGGCAAGCGCGACCAAACCGGCAGCGAGGGCCGCGCGGAGGTCGGGTGAGTGGCGCAACGCGGCGCAAAGTGAGGCGAACTTGGAGCGAAGTCTTAAAGGTAAGTTCGCCAGGACAGAGGGGGGGCACACAGAGAGGGGCACAGAGGCACACACACAGAGGGCCACGGAGCCACACACATAGAGGGTCACGGAGGCACCTACAGAGAGGGTCACGGAGGCACGACGTCGAGACGGTGTGCAATGTGTCGAGGCGACTGTGAGCCGTCAAGCCGTTGCCGCGCGGAATTTTTGAACACAGTCAGTTTTTCGGAGCCCCGCGCGATGTCGGGACAAACTCCGCACAATTCCGCACGGCTCCGGCGATCGAAGTGGGACCGGCCCCGCGACGCCGGACAGCTCATGCGACCACGTTAGGTCGCGCTCATCGCATAGAGTTGCATGCTGGTGGGACAGGCCCTTTACAGCGCCAGAGACCCGGGTTCGATCTTGACTGCATGTGCTGTCTGTGCAGAGTTTGTACGTTCTCCCCGTGACCTGCGTGGATTTTCTCCAGGAACTCCAGTTTCTTCCCACACTTCAAAGACGTGCAGGTTTGAAGACTAATTCACTTGTTAAAATTGTAAATCGGTGCTAGTGGATCTAGTGTTAATGTGCCAGGGATCGCTGCTCAGGTCGGACTCGGTCAGTTGTTTCAATGCTGTTTGTCTAAACTAAATAACCATATAACCATATAACAATTACAGCACGGAAACAGGCCCTCTCGGCCCTTCTAGTCCATGCCGAACACTTACTCTCACCTAGTCCCATCTACCTGCACTCAGACCATACCCCTCCATTCCCTTCCCGTCCATATACCTATCCACTTTACTTTTAAATATTAAAATCGATCCTGCCTCCACCACTTCTGCAGGAAGATCATTCCACACAGCCACCACTCTCTGAGTAAAGAAGTTCCCCCTCATGTTACCCCTAAACTTCTGTCCCTTAATTCTCATGTCATGCCCTTTTGTTTGAATCTTCCCTACTCTCAATGGGAAAAGCTTATCCACGTCAACTCTGTCTATCCCTTTCATCATTTTAAAGATCTCAATCAAGTCCCCCCTTAGCCTTCTGCGCTCCAAAGAGCGCAAAACTAAACTTAAAATAATCTGCATAGCACAGAAACAGGCCCTTCGGCCCACGTCTGACCAGGTTGCGCAATGATGCTAGTCCCACTAGCCTGTGCCTGGTCCATATCGCTCCAAACTATCAACCTCCATCTACACCTCACGTGCCTCGGCAAGACCAGCAGCATCATCAAGGACCAGTCGCACCCCGGCCACTCCCTCTTCTCCCCTCTCCCATCAGGCAAGAGGTACAGAAGTGTGAAAACGCACACACCTCCAGATTCAGGGACAGTTTCTTCCCGACTGTGATCAGGCAACTGAACCATCCCACCACCCGGTGGAGAGCGGCCTTTATCTACCATCTGCCTCAATGGAGACTTCTTCCATGCTGTATCTCTGACGTCCAAACTTTAGACTGCTTCCTTCCTTTGGTCACCAACAAACTCTTAGCGTACAGTGTCTCAATCTCCACAATATATTGAGAGCATGTGTCTAGAAATGCAGCTCCAGCATTTAATCTTCCTTGTAAAATGAATTTATATTAACAAATTAATAATTCACTGCAGTGAGACAGGCCATTTGTCCCACTGCCGGCGTGCTGGCTTTCTCAAGAATTTATCTCTTTAATCTGGTTTCTCCTCTCCACGCGCTTCAACCTTGATTTAGTTTAGTTTATTTAATTTTAGTTTATTAATGCCACGTGTAGCGAGGTACAGCGAAACGCTTTTCTGTTGCGTGCTGTCCAGTCGGCAGAAAGACAAGAGGTGTGGGAAGGGACTGCAGATGCTGGTTTACAGTGAAGATGGACACAAAATGGTGGAGTAACTCAGCGGGACGGGCGGACTCTCTGGAGAGAAGGAATGGACGTTTGGGCCTTCTGAAGAAGGGTCTCGACCCGAAACGTCACCCATTCCTTCTCACCGAAAGATGATACATGATGGATTGGATAGGTTTGGAGCAGTGGTTCTTAACTTGGGGGTTGGGATCTCAATCGGGGGGTGGGGGGTCGTTTGGGGCTTTACCGGGGGACAAGAAGGGGTGATAAATAACATGTCCATTTGTTGAGCCCATTTGGGTCTGGGGAGCGTCTAGCCGGCATGGATCGACCATCCGGAGCCTGGGAGAGGAGTTCCAACCGCCGGCCTGCGGCCTATAAAATCCTGAAGCCACGGTGTCTGGTAGGAAAGTGGCCGATCTGGGACCTCCAAGCCGTGGAGCGTGTTCGACCGTCCCGACGTTGGAGTTTCGTTCCCGACAAGAGGCCCTGTACATCGGGCCGTCCGCTACATTTTATTGTGCATTGTGTGTTCTTTTTTAGCGCATCGCTGCTGGCAAATTCATTTCACTGCACCTTCGGACGCATGTGACGAATAAAATTGACTTTGACTTTGACTTTTTAGGAACCTAGCAAAGGTACATGCCGCTAACAGTACTTTGTTTGTGTACGCGCGTACGTGTACCAAAAAAGGTCAAGAACCACTGGGATAGAGGGATATGGGCCAAGCAGGGGCCGGTGGGACCAGTGGAGTTGGTGGGACATGCTGGTCAGTATGGGCAAGTTGGGCAGAAGGGCCTGTTTACACACTGTATGACTTGATATCTCTGTGATCATGACTCTGCGATTACAATCGAGCCCTCCAAACTGTACAGACACAGGATAAAGGAAATAATGTTCACTGCAAGATGATGTCCAGTGATGTCTGATGGTCTGACAGGGCTCCAATGAGGTCTATGGGAGGCCAGGTCCACACTGTGGAGAATTCAATGCCTGATATTTATTTGTTGAAGTCCTCGCCACCACCCATCCCAAACTTTTCCCCCACATCCCTCATCGCAGCACAGCATTTATCAAACATTCGGACAGGGACACAGGTAGAATATGGGCTAAATAGACAATAGGTGCAGGAGCAGGCCATTTGGCCCTTCGAGCCAGCACCGCCATTCACTGTGATCATGGCTGATCATCCCCAATCAGTACCCCGTTCCTGCCTTCTCCCCATATCCCCTGACTCCGCTATCTTTAAGAGCCCTATCTAGCTCTCTCTTGAAAGCATCCAGAGAACCGGCCTCCACCGCCCTCTGAGGCAGAGAATTCCACAGACTCACAACTCTCTGGGTGAAAAAGTGTTTCCTCGTCTCCGTTCTAAATGGCTTACTCCTTATTCTTAAACTGTGGCCCCTGGTTCTGGACTCCCCCAACATCGGGAACATGTTCCCTGCCTCTAGTGTGTCCAAACCCTTAATAATCTTATATGTTTCAATGAGATCCCCTCTCATCCTTCTAAACTCCAGAGTGTACAAGCCCAGCCGCTCCATTCTCTCAGCATATGACAGTCCCGCCATCCCGGGAATTAACCTGGTGAACCTACGCTGCACTCCCTCAATAGAAAGAATGTCCTTCCTCAAATTAGGGGACCAAAACTGCACACAATACTCCAGGTGCGGTCTCACTCAGGCCCTGTACAACTGCAGGCAGGTGGGACTAGTGTAGATGGGACGTTGTTGGCCTGTGTGGGCAAGTTGGGCTGCAGGGCCTGTTTCCATGTTGTTGGACTCCATGGCGGCCTGTATCCCTCGATGCCCTACCTGTTGATGTGCCTGTCTGAATGCCTCAAACCTTGTTGTCTTACCTGCCTCTACCACCTCCTCCAGCAGTGAGTTCCACGCACATCCGTGTGTTAAACTATATACATGCTTCACACATTTCCTTTAAACGAAGAAGGGTCTCGACCCGAAACGTCGCCTATCTCCTTCGCTCCTTAGATGCTGCTGCACCCGCTGAGTTTCTCCAGCTTTTTGTGTAACCCTCGATTCTCCAGCATCTGCAGTTCCTTATTTAATCCTTTAAACCAGGGTGTGGAACACTAACCTCAACGATGAACTATGAATGTCTTTGCTTGGAATGACTTCGGGCTTTTTCCCACGAGTACTGGCGTTATTAAATTATTGATTTTTTTTTGGTGTTATATATAATATCTACGTGCATTGTGTTCACAGGCCAGCAAAGCTGCTGCAAGTGCCTGGAACACGCTGCCGGGGGTGGTGGTTGAGGCATATAACCATATAACAATTACAGCACAGCAACAGGCCTTCTCGGCCCTTCCAGTCCATGCCGACCATTTATTTTCCCCTAGTCCCATCTACCTGCACTCAGACCATACCCCTCCATTCCCTTCCCGTCCATATACCTATCCACTTTACTTTTAAATGTTAAAATCGATCCTGCCTCCACCACTTCTGCTGGAAGATCGTTCCACACAGCCACCACTCTCTGAGTAAAGAAGTTCCCCCTCATGTTACCCCTAAACTTCTGTCCCTTAATTCTCATGTCATGCCCTCTTGTTTGAATCTTCCCTACCCTCAATGGGAAAAGCTTATCCACGGCAACTCTGTCCATCCCTTTCATCATTTTAAAGACCTCAATCAAGTCCCCCGTTAACCTTCTGCGCTCCAAAGAATAAAGACCTAACTTGTTCAACCTTTCTCTGTAACTTATCAGGTGGACAATTTTGGTCGCCTAATTATAGGAAGGATGTCAACAAAATAGAGAGAGTACAGAGGAGATTTACTAGAATTTTGCCTGGGTTCCAGCAACTAAGTTACAGAGAAAGGTTGAACAAGTTAGGTCTTTATTCTCTGGAGCGCAGAAGGTTAAGGGGGGACTTGATAGAGGTCTTTAAAATGATGAAAGGGATAGACAGAGTTCCAACTGGAATTTAAACTGGAGGTGGTGAAGGGAGGGGTTTAGCCAGAGAGGTTTAAATGTAGTTGCATCTGGCTGGGCAACCGTGGCTTGGTGGAGATTTAATAGTGCGTGGACTATAGTGACTCGAACAAAGCTGGACTGGTTGCAGCTAAAGTTGTTGTCACAGATCACATTAACTGTGCTTTGATGAAGTGGCCAGGGATGAAGGAGCCCATAGTGGAGAGAGATACAGCTGATATATTTGTTTGCTGATTCAACACAGCGCATGGGAGCGGCATCCACAAGATTGAGTGGCTGCCTGAGATAGTACGTAGCCAGCAGTATCCCGTCTCTGTGTGGGCGGGCAGCTGGCTGAAGATGGACCTCGTGGGATCCAGCCGCAGTCCTTTGAGTCATGTTCACGTCGCCCCGCACAATAACAGTCAAGTCAAAAGTCAAAAGAGTTTATTGTCGTGTGTCCCTGACAGGACAATGAAAATCTTTCTTTGCCTAGCACAACAGAACATAGAAGGCATTGACTACAATTCTATACGTAAATACACATGTGACTTAATAAATTAATAAAGTGCAAATAACAGATGGAGGGATATTAATGTTCAGAGTTTTGTCCGAGCCAGGTTTAATAGCCTGTTGGCTGTGGGGAAGTAGCTATTCCTGAACCTGGTCGTTGCAGTCTTCAGGCTCCTGTACCTTCTACCTGAAGGTAGCAGGGAGATGAGTGTGTGGCCAGGGTGGTGTGGGTCCTTGATGATGCTGCCAGCCTTTTTGAGGCAGCGACTGCGATAGATCCCCTCGATGGAAGGAAGGTCAGAGCCGATGATGGACTGGGCAGTGTTTACTACTTTTTTAGTCTTTTCCTCTCCAGGGCGCTCCAGTTGCCGAACCAAGCCACGATGCAACCGGTCAGCAAGCTCTCTACTGTGCACCTGTAGAAGTTAGAGAGAGTCCTCCTTGACAGACCAACTCTCCGTTATCTTCTCAGGAAGTAGAGGCGCTGATGTGCTTTCTTAATAATTGCATCTGTGTTCTCGGACCAGGAAAGATCCGAGGCTCCACCGGGGCTCGGTTCCAAGAGGGGACTTTAGCAGACCCGACCAGGCAAGACTGGAATTGCGAAAGGCTTGGATAGAGTGGATGTGGAGAGGATGCTTCCACAAGCGGGGGGAGTCTAGAACCAGAGGTCACAGCCTCAGAATTAAAGGACGTTCTTTCAGGAAGGAGATGAGCAGGAATTTCTTCAGTCAGAAGCAGGTGAATCTGTGGAATTCATTGCCACAGACGGCTGTGGAGACCAACTCAATGGATATTTTTAAGGCGGAGATTAGACAATAGACAATAGGTGCAGGAGTAGGCCATTCGGCCCTTCGAGCCAGCACCGCCATTCAATGTCATCGTGGCTGATCATCCCCAATCAGTACCCCATTCCTGCCTTCTCCCCATATCACCTGACTCCGCTATCTTTAAGAGCCCTATCTAGCTCTCTCTTGAAAGCATCCATAGAACCGGCCTCCACCGCCCTCTGAGGCAGGGAATTCCACAGACTCGCAACTCTCTGTGAGAAAAAGTGTTTCCTCGTCTCCGTTCTAAATGGCTCACCCCTAATTCTTAAACTGTGGCAGAGAATTCCACACTCTGCGAGAAAAAGTCGTCTCAAAATGGCCTACTCCTGCACCTATTGTCTATCGTCCTTGAGTGTGTGTAGGATAGTGTTAATGTCCTGGGAATCGCTGGTCAATGGGCTGAAGGGCCTGTTTCTACGCTGTATCTCCAAACTACAAAAAAAAATATAATACAATAAACATTTCAAGGCACGGTGTATCGGAGGAGGCAAATACATTTTGCATATCCGCTTTTAGTCAAATCTTTGCTTATTTTTTCTGGTTTTAACTGCATCTTCCCACTGGATTGCAGCCACCTCTGCTTCAATCACAAATTGGCATGCATAGTCTGTCAGGCTTTGCTCGGAAGGCAGTCACCACCTTCTCAGCTGGGATCTAGGCTAATCCTGTCTAAATACCACTGAAAATAAGTGGTGTGATGCTTTTATTATGATAGAGGGACTGAAGGGATAACGCACCAGTTATTTGTTCCTTTTAATGATAATTATATCCTCTCATACCCCCAGGGGCTTTAGTTGTGCTGCCACAATGATGCTTAACCGTTTAAGAGCCAGAATGGTGTAATTTTTTTACATTTTTTCATGAGAGAAATAGATCGGGTAGAGTCTTTTGTCCAGAGCTGATGGATCGAGGACCAGAACACATAGGTTTAAGGTGAAGGGGAAAAGATTTAATAGGAATCTGAGGGGTAACTTTTCCACACAGAGGGTGGCGGGTGTGTGGAACGAGCTGCCAGAGGAGGTAGTTGAGGCTGGGACTGTCCCAACGTTTAATAAACATTCAGACAGGTACATGAGAATAGACAATAGGTGCAGGAGTAGGCCATTGTCATTGACATGAGAATTAAGAGGCAGAAGTTTAGGGGTAACATGAGGGGGAACTTCTTTACTCAGAGAGTGGTGGCTGTGTGGAATGATCTTCCTGCAGAAGTGGTGGAGGCAGGATCGATTTTAACATTTAAAAGTAAAGTGGATAGGTATATGGACGGGAAGGGAATGGAGGGGTATGGTCTGAGTGCAGGTAGATGGGACTAGGGGAAAATAAATGGTCGGCATGGACTGGAAGGGGTGAGGAGGCCTGTTTCCGTGCTGTAATTGGTATATGGTTACATGGATAGGACAGGTTTGGAGGGGTATGGACCAAACGCAGGCAGGTGGGACTGGTGTAGCTGGGACATGTTGGCCGATTATGGGCAAGTTGGGCCTGTTTCCACACTGTATCACTCGAGGACTCTATAACAACAAGGAAGATGCCAGGACTCGAGGGCCTGAACTATATTCCCCTCTTAAGGATAAGGGGGAAATCCTTTAAGACCGAGATGAGAAGGACTTTTTTCACACAGAGAGTGGTGGGTCTCTGGAACTCTCTGCCGCAGAGGGTAGCTGAGGCCAGTTCATTGGCTATATTTAAGAGGGAGTTAGATGTGGCCCTTGTGGCTAAGGGGATCAGAGGGTATGGAGAGAAGGCAGGTACGGGATACTGAGTTGGATGATCAGCCATGATCACATTGAATGGCGGTGCAGGCTCGAAGGGCCGAATGGCCTACTCCTGCACCTAATTTCTATGTTTCTATGTTTCTATGTTTCTATAGGGAGGAGTTGAACAGACTAGGATTTTGGAGGGAAAGGTGTTCCGACCCAAAAAATCACCTATTGCTTTTCCTCAGAGATGCCACGTGACCTGCTGATTTACTCCAGCATTTTGTGTCTATGGAATCACCCAACAAATGCAGTTCCTCGTCATTAGCCGTTTTATTCTGCTTTGCTGTTGAGCAGGCTAGGACTCCAGTGCCCGTGGTCTACTGGAGGATGAGGGGTGGCCTTACAGAGGTGTAGGACATAATGAGAGCAATAGATAAGGTGAAGGTACAATTTCCGCGAGACAGTGGGGGTGTCATTGTTAAGCGCTTGTTAAATGTCTCTATTAACATCGTATTCACATGATGTGTCACCAATTGTGTTTTGACCTTCAAGTATCACTGAGAATTTCTTAAAGCTGTCTAATGCGGGTACAATTACCATTTGATCTAATTTAATGTATTGGTGGATGGAAAAGATTTAAATGGGTATCGGATTTAAACGAGTTATTCACAAATTCTCCCGAGTTTTCCCCTTGATTTAAACTCGCAGAATGTTCGTAACAAATCCGTAGGAGGTTGTAGGAGTTTGTAGATACATCGTAGTGGCCCGCTATGCTAGCCATAGGTTCTCGTGGAATGAGGTAAGTCGGGACGTTTTTTCCAGCCCGATAAAAAATGTCCACGAGTAAAAAAATGGTCGGGATGAAAGAAATTGCAACTCTTTACTCGTAAGGGGGGCATCGAAATAGTCGTGGGAATTCGTAGACAAACCCGTAGGAGTTCGTGAACATCGTTGTGGAAGGTCGTAGGAGTTCGTAGACTGCCACGATCTTGATTTTTTTTTAGGTCCTTTAAATTCGGCAGAGGTTTAGAATTAAGTCGTGAAAGTGGGACAGGCCCTTAAGGGCTCCGGTCGAACGGGTTTCCTGGCTGGCTTGCAGATAAGTCCCTCATTCGGTCACTCACGTTATTTAGTTTTTTTCCCCCCATCTCTCCCCCTCCAAGGTTGGTTCTTCTGTTTGCCTTTATTTGCTTCAGTTTTATTTGTTTGTGTTATTTATCACATTGCAGCTTTTAAAGAATCAAGCGGGTATCAGACGCTCTCTAAGAGCTGAATCGACCCGCTCACGGGGTTTTTTATCGCCCGGCGCGGCTTAAAATCAAGTTGCTGCGTCAAGGCGATCGAGGCTCCCGATGTTAAAGCCCCCGCCAGCCGATTTTAAGCCACGCCGGGCGATGAAAGGCCCCGCGAATGGGCCGTATCAAGCCCCTCGCAGGCGTATTCGATATTCAGGAAGGATAAACAGAAAGGAAGAGGAGGTAGGGTGGCATTGTTGGTTAAAGAGGAGATTGATGCAATAGCAAGGAGAGACATTAGCTTGGATGTTGTAGAATCGATATGGGTAGAACTGCAAAATAGCCAAGGGCAGAAAACGCTTGTTGGATTTGTATACAGAGCACCAAACAGCAGTAGGGAGGTTGGGGATAGTATCAAGCAGGAAATTAGGGATGTGTGTAGCAAAGGTACAGCAGTTATCATGGGTGACTTTAATCTACATTTAGATTGGGCCAATCAACTTGGTAGCAGCGCTGAGGAGGAGGATGTCCTGGAATGTAGACGGGATGGTTTTTTAAATCAGTATGTAGAGGAACCGAATGGTGTCAGATTAGGAAAGGGGGAAGTACAACGAGACCTGCGTGTGCTCGTACACCAGTCTCTGAAGGTAAACATGCAGGTAAAACAGGCAGTGAAGAAAGCCATTGGCATGTTGGCCTTCATTGTGAGAGGATTTGAGTTTAGGAGCAAGGAGGTCCCTCTGCAGTTGTACAGGGACCTGGTCAGACCGCACCTGGAGAATTGTGTCCAATTTTGGTCTAATCTGAGGTGGGAAATTCTTGCTATTGAGGGAGTGCAGCGTAGGTTCACCAGGTTAATTCCCAGGATGGCGGAGACAGACATATGAGGAAAGAATGGGCCGACTGGGCTTGTATTCACTAGAATTTAAAGGGATGAGCGGGAATCTTATAGAAAAATATAAAATTCTTAAAGCATTGGACTGATTAGGTGCAGAAAAAAGGTTCCTGATATTGGTGGAGTCCAGAATCAGGGATCACAGTTTACGAATAAGGGGTAGGCTATTTAGGACTGAGATGAGGAAACACATCTTCACCCAGAGAGTTGTGAATCTGTGGAATTCTCTGCCACAGAAGGCAGTGGAGGCCAATTCACTGGATGTTTTCAAGAGAGAGTTAGACTTAGCACTTAGGACTAAAGGAATCAAGGGATATGGGGAGAAGGCAAGAACGGGGTACTGATTGTGGATGATCAGCCATGATCACATTGAATGACAGTGCTGGCTCAAAGTGCCCGAATGGCCTACTCCTGCACCTATTGTCTATTGCCTATTGAATGGCTGTGCTGGCTTGAAGGGCCGGAAATCCTGCATTTTCCTGTGTTTCTATGATAATGATGCTGGCCTTGCCGAGGCAGCGTGAGGTACAAATGGAGTCAATGGAAGGGAGGTTGGTTTGTGCACAACCACAATTAAATGTACAATTTTAACCTACAAGTAAAAGGGGCACAGCAGCAAAGGCTGCACTTCTGTCATTTCAACATATTTGCCGTTGAATGGTCCGCTCCAGAGGCTGATGACTTTAGTCTCCTGTTTCAAGGACGCGGCTGTTTTCCTGCTCAGCGGGCTACTCCGCTCAAATCAATACCGGTTTATTTTCTGCCTTACAAAGAGCTGAGGTTAAGGGCAACATTAAATGCAGTCAGAATCAACTGAAACCCACAAAAGACAAAGAGAAAGTCACTTTAACTCCAGTTGCTCACTTACCCAAGCTAACGACTTGCGTCACGGAGAGATGAGGAATCACACACCTTTTTCCTTCTACATCTATGTTTTCTAGCTAAGGTAAAGGGCCTGTCCCACCAGCATGCAACTCCATGCGATGAGCGCGACCTAACGTGGTCACTTGAGCCGTCCGGCGTCGCGGGGCCGGTCCCACTTCGATCGCCGGAGCCGTGCGGAATTGTGCGGAGTTCGTCCCGACATCGCGCGGGGCTCCGAAAAATTGACTGTGTTCAAAAATTCCGCGCGCCAACGGCTTGTCGGCTCGCAGTCACCTCGACGCATTACACACCGCCCCGACATCGTGCCTCCGTGACCCTCTCTGTAGGTGCCTCCGTGACCCTCTATGTGTGTGGCTCCGTGGCCCTCTGTGTGTGTGTGCCTCTGTGCCGCTCTCTGTGTGCCCCTCTCTGTCCTGGCGAACTTACCTTAGACTTCGCTCCAAGTTCGCCTCACTTTGCGCCGTGTTGCGCCACTCACCTGACCTCCGCACGGCCCTCACTGCCGGTTTGGTCGCACTTGCCGCATGCAGGCGCATGCTGGTGGGAACGGCCCTGTACAGGGGATCACCCGACCTCTGCGCGGCCCCCGCTTCTAGTTTGATCGCGCTCATCGCATAGAGTTGCATGGTTGTAGGACAGGCCCTTAAGGCGTAGGGTGTAGTGTGGTTGAGGTAGTTTAGATTGGTTCGGTTTAGTTTAGAGATGCAGCACAGAAACAGGCCCTTCGGCCCAACGGGCCCGCGCCGACCAGCCATCCCTGCACACTAAACGGCCTTTCCTACTCGCATGCGATGCGTGCGTTTGGCGCGACCAAACAGAAGCGGAGCTTACGTGAAGTTCGCGCTAAGTACGCGCGTGATGTCATTTGCGTCATACTTACCAATCAGCTGGGCAGGAGGTGGGCCAACTGAATTTGGGCGTTGCACGGCGACGTAATCGCGCAACGCCACGTGCTAGGCGTACGTCGTCAAGACGCTGTGTACGCTGTCAAGACGCTGCGTTCGACTGCAATGCGCCGTTGGCGCGCAAGGATTTCGGACCTGTCAGATCTTCGGAGCCCCGCGTGATGTCGGGACCAGCCCCGCACAACTCCATACTCCCCCACGTTTCGAAGTGGGACCGGCCCCGCAAGGCCCGTACGCCTCAAGCGACCACGAGGTCGCGTAATTAGCGGACCAATGTCGCGTAAGTGGGACAGGCCCTTAACACCATCCTGCACACACTAGGGACAATTTACAATTTTACCAAGTCAATTTGCAGACAAACCTGTACTTCTTGGGAGTGTGGGAGTAAACCGGAGATCCCAGAGTAAACCCGCGGGGAAAACGTACAAACTCCGTACAGACAGCACCCGTAGTCAGGATGGAACCTGGGTCTCTGGCGCTGTTAGGCAGCAACTCTACCGCTGCGCCACCGTTCCGCCCCAGTATGGATTGCTGCTCTCATCTGAAGGCAGCTCTCATCTGGATAAAGGTCCTGAACAAAAACGGCATTGAGTGGCGTCCTCCATGTTCTCCAGAGATGCTGCCTGACCCACAGAGTTGCCCCAGCCCTTTGCACCTTACTTTGACCCTTTGACCCAATGCCCACAGCGACCAACATGCCCCAACTACACTCGTCCCACCTGCCTGCGTTTGGCCCATATCCCTCTAATCTGTCCTATCCATGTACCTGTCTAAAGATGTCTTCACCTTTGCGACAGTCCCAGCCTCAACCACCTCCTCCAGCAGTTCGTTCCATACACCCACCACCCTGTGTGGGAAAAACGTTACCACTCAGGTTCCTATTGAATCTTTCCTCCCAAATGGGCCTGTCCCATATACGCGACTTTTTCTGTGACTGCCGGCACCCGTCATAGGTCGTTGTAGGTCGGCGAAAATTTTCAACATGTTGAAAATCCAGCGGAGACCAGAAAGTCGCTACGACTCTTTGTGCGACTGAGGAGACGACCATACAGGTGACACCCTGGCGACATGTCGCGGGGTGAAGCCCGTATGGCCGTGAGTAGTCGCCCAAGGAGTCGTACCTTGTTCTGGTCGCCACTGGATTTTCAACATGTTGAAAAAATGTCGGCGACCTGCAGCGATCTATGACGGGTGCCGGCAGTTGCCGACAAAGTCACGCAAGTGGGACAGCCCCATGTCCTCCCGTTCTCGATTCCTTTACTCTGGGCGCGACTACCCGATATATTCCTCTCATGATTTTGTACAACTCTACAAGATCACCCCTCATCCTCCAGCGCTCCAGGGAATAGAGTCCCAGCCTGCTCAACCTCTCCCTGTAACTCAGGCCCTCGGGTCCTGCCGACATCTTTGTTAATAGAAACATAGAAAAATAGAAATTAGGTGCAGGAGTAGGCCATTCGGCCCTTCGAGCCTGCACCGCCATTCAATATGATCATGGCTGATCATCCAACTCAGTATCCCGTACCTGCCTTCTCTCCATACCCTCTGATCCCCTTAGCCACAAGGGCCACATCTAACTCCCTCTTAAATATAGCCAATGAACTGGCCTCAACTACCCTCTGTGGCAGAGAGTACCAGAGACCCACCACTCTCTGTATGAAAAAAGTCCTTCTCATCTCGGTCCTAAAGGATTTCCCCCTTATCCTTAAGCTGTGACCCCTTGTTCTGGACCTCCCCAACATCGGGAACAATCTTCCTGCATCTAGCTTGTCCAACCCCTTAAGAATTTTGTAAGTTTCTATAAGATCCCCCCTCAATCTTCTAAATTCCAGCGAGTGCAAGCCGAGTCTATCCAGTCTTTCCTCATATGAAAGTCCTGACATCCCAGGAATCAGTCTGGTATATGTGGAGAAATGGCACTAAAGAGGAGTTGAGGCTACCTGGATCATGCATGATCATATTGAATGAAAGGGCAAGGTTGGATTAAAGATACTGACGGCCTAAGTCGCGAAATGATTCACCGGAACATTGAAACAAAGAACTGCTGATGCTGGTTAAGGCACAAAAGGACACAAAGTGCAGGAGTAACTCAGTAGGTCGGACAGCATCAGGTCAGATAGGTGACGGTTCCAGTTGAGACCCTTCTTCAGACTGATTCTTCAGAACTGATGAGAACGGGTGGTCGATGGTCAGTGTGAACTTGGTGGGCTGAAGGTCCTGTTTCCGTGCTGTGTCTCTAAACTACATTCAGCTAAACTAAACGGTGGGACAATCACAAATGTTGAAGTAGGGGATTACAATATTTTTTTCATGGGGGATTCGGAAGCCAAATTAGTTGGATGGAGTCAATACAATGCAGTCTGAAGTAGGGTCCCAACCTGAAACGTCACCGATCTGTATACTCCAGAGATGCTGCCCGACCCCTCCACTCGCCACATCTTCCCATCTCCCCCCCTATCTGCCTTCCGCAAAGACCGCTTCCTCCGCAACTCCCTTGTCAATGTTTCCCTTCCCTCCCGCTCCACCCCTTCCCCGGGCACTTTCCCTTGCAACCGCAAGAGATGCTACACTTGTCCCTTCACCTCCCCCATCCACTCCTTTCAGGGACCCAAGCAGTCCTTCCAAGTCCGACAGAGGTTCACCTGCACCTCCTCCAACCTCATCTACTGCATCCGTTGCTCCAGATGCCAGCTGATCTACATCGGTGAGACCAAGCGGAGGCTGGGCGATCGTTTCGCCGAACACCTCCGCTCGGTCCGCAATAACCAACCCGACCTCCCGGTGGCTCAGCACTTCAACTCCCCCTCCCATTCCGTATTCGTATCCGACCTCTCGGTCCTGGGCCTCCTCCACGGCCAGAGTGAGCAACACCGCAGGTTGGAGGAACAGCACCTCATAGTCCGCTTGGGGAGTCTGCATCCTCTGGGCTTAAACATTGAATTTTCTCAATTCTGTTAACCCTTGCTGCCTCCTCCCCTTCCCACCTCTCCCTCAGCCCTCGGGCCCTGGCATTCCCTCTCTCTATCTCTCCCCCACCCAAGTCGTACTAGCTTCTCATTTTCACACCACAAACAGCTTACAATGGCCTGTTTCCTTTATCATCGACACTTTTTTGCATATCTTTCATTCATTGTTCTTTATCTCTCCACATCACCGTCTATATCTCTCGTTTCCCTGATCCCTGACCAGTCTGAAGAAGGGTCTCGACCCGAAACGTCGCCCATCTCCTTCGCTCCTTAGATGATGCTGCACCCGCTGAGTTTCTCCAGCTTTTTGTGTAACGCCCGACTTACTGAGTTACTTGGGTTCTCCTTTGGGTTATTATGGGCTGAACTGCCTGTTTCTATGCTGCATCACTGTGTAGCCGGGAACCTGGAACTCTCACATTGCAGTTGTATAGGACGTCGGTGAGGCCACATTTAGAGTATTGTGTTCAGTTCTGTGCACCGTATTATAGGAGAGATGTCGGCAAGCTGGAAAGGGCGCAGAGAAGATTTACGAGGATGTTGCCAGGACTCGAGTGCCTGAGCTTCCGGGAGAGGTTGAGCAGGCTGGGACTCTATTCCTTGGAGCGCAGGAGGATGAGGGATGATCTTATAGAGTTGTACAAAATCATGGGAGGAATAGATCGGGTGGACGT
The DNA here is from genome assembly GCA_963514005.1 of Raja brachyura. The sequence continues at coordinate 4,285,317 of OY740781.1, forward strand.
ACAGAGTCTCTTGCCCAGAGTAGGGGAATCGAGGACCAGAGGGCATAGGTTCACGAGGACCAGAGGGGGGACTTGATTGAGGTCATTAAAATGATGAGAGGGATAGACAGAGTTGATGTGGATAAGCTTTTCCCATTGAGGGTAGGGAAGATTCAAACAAGAGGGCATGAGATGAGAATGAAGGGACAGAAGTTTAGGGGTAACATGAGGGGGAACTTCTTTACTCAGAGAGTGGTGGCTGTGTGGAATGAGCTTCCAGCAGAAGTGGTGGAGGCAGGATCGATTTTATCATTTAAAAGTAAAGTGGATAGGTATATGGACGGGAAGGGAATGGAGGGGTATGGTCTGAGTGCAGGTAGATGGGACTAGGGGAAAATAAATGGTCGGCACGGACTGGAAGGGCCGAGAGGGCCTGTTTCCGTGCTGTAATTGTTGTATGGTTATATGGTCATATGGTTTAAGGTGAAGGGGGAAAGATTTAATAGAAGTCTCAGGTGTAATTATTTCATACATAGGGTGGTGGGTGTATGGGACGAGCTGCCAGAGGAGGTAGTTGAGGCTGGGACTATCCCAACATTTAAGAAACAATTAGATGGGTACATGGATAGGACAGGTTTGGAGGGCTATGGACTAAATGCAGGCAGGTGGGACTAGTGTAGCTGGGACATGTTGGGGGGCTGTACACACTGTATCGCTCTATGACTCTCCACACTGTATCACTCTATGACTCTGTGGCATTCCGGCACGTTCGGTGAAGTTCAGGAACAGTTGTCGCTCCATGCCTGACCTTCACACCCTCCAACGTTGTATCTTGCAGGGAATCACTTACCGGGACATTCAGGACATCATGGATAAGTTGCTCCCGACTGTGAACAAGATGGTCATTATGCTCGGAAGGGACCACAGCCTGATCGTAAGTACTGGTCATTTAACGTCAGGGCTGGGATTCTTCCGGACGCGGGCCAGCCGGTGAAACAATTCCCTTGGCTTGTGTCGGTGAAATGGCTGATTTGCATTCAGTTGATCACGGTTATTCTGGAGGGTTATTGACTTTGATTTTCAGAGCTGTGCCCAGCGCTGTTTGAAATCTGGGACTCTGAATATAACTGAAGGTGATGAAAAGCGATATTATGATTCAATCACGATTGTTGGCTCACAAAGGAATGTTGGCTCACTTCGCTGTACCTTCAACTCTCGGATATTTTAATTAATCAATTGCCAGTAAATCGGTGGCATTGCCTATAGCACCAGTGTACTTTGTTTATTGGCTTGTTCCTTCACGAGTGTAGACTGCGTCTAGAGCCACCTCGGTGACTAAAGGTTGCCGGAGACCATAACTAATTGCGTGGAGTGTTAAGATTTCTCATCACTTTGTCCACTTGATCTTGCTTGCGTGTTGGATTGGACGCAAGTGCCGGCGCTGAGAGATCTGAGGGGAGCGGGATAAAGGTAGGTGCAGTGTAAGAACTGTGTTGGAGAAACCATTGCATTTGAGATACAGGTGATCTGCCATTGCACCTCAACTGCCCTAATGGAAACCATGAGGCACTGTTTGGCCTTCCCTCACCTCAATCACCAAGGGACCTGGAAGAAGGTAGGTCCTTAGGTCCAGCGTTAGCATGAAGTGGACATTTCCTTGTGTGATGCCTGTACATTTATGTTGTTCGGTCATGGTGATGGATTGCAGGCTATCTTGAGCCTCGATGTTATAGTGTTACTAGGCCAACTGCAGACACGTTGGGTGTCTGCACTTGATCCCTACCCGTGGCCCACATGGGAGGCGTGTTCCTCCAACTCAAGCCGTTCCCGAACGCAAGATTCCAGCACTCCCCTTGCCTTCCTCAGCAGTGATCTTTAAAAAATAATCCAATTCCAATTGCACTTGCCCTGCGTGTTGCAATAGCAACTAGCCCTTCCCCTGCTAGTCAAGCCATTGTGATGTCATCAGTAGCTGGTCAGTTTGAAATTAATGGTATTTTGAATTTTTTTTAACTTTAATCAGTAATAAGTAGAGAAATAAAAATATTGTGAAGAAGAATTTTTAAAGCTTTAATTGCGAATGTGTCCAATATAGGATAAAATCATCATTGAGGCTGGTCTCTGCTAACTGTGCCGTTGTGACATCATCATTTGAAGCTGGTGGTTTTAATTTCAACGTCATTTGACTGCTTCGGACTTTTAATCAGTAATGAGCCGAGAATGTTGAGCAATAAAGCGTGAAATGTTCAGATAAGGTGATCCCGGCCTCGACGGTAAAAATGTCAATTGGAACATGTAAAAATGTAATCGTTCCCGCGTAGTGTTTTTGCGAAGATGTAAAGACAACAACATATACACACTATCAAAGATCAGACTTTTAATAAATACTAAACCAAGTGGGACCCAACGGGTCCCTGTCACATGGGAGGCCTGGTCCCCCAACGCAACCCATGCTCCTGATTCCAGCACTCATCCATATCCGACAACTGCACAGGGGCTGCACATTTCGTCTTATTCAGCCTCCCTCATTTTTAAACAAAAAAATAATGCATTTGCACTTGCTAGAACTCAGTTTACTTGGATACCAACAATGTTGCGAGCAGGGCTAAGCACGGAAAATTCCGTTTTTTTTCCAAGTTTGTCCACATTTGTGAACATTTTCATATATAACTCGGGAAATAATGCAGCAAATGAGCTTTTGACATCATGGCATAAATCTCTATTGGAATATGTAAAATTTTCACCGTTAGTGCGTCGTGTTTTCGAGGAGATGTGAATCGCAGACGAACATCACACACACACACACAACCACACAGACACACAGACACACAGACACACAGACACACAGACACACAGACACACAGACACACAGACACACAGACACACAGACACACAGACACACAGACACACACACACACACACACACACACACACACACACACACACACACACACACACACACACACACACACACACACACACACACACACACACACACACATGCACACACATGCACACTCGTACACACACACACACTCGTACACACACACACACACACACACAAATACATACGCATTCACGATCAGAGTTTTATAAGTATATAGATGTGATAAGCTTTGATTCCATCTTAGTGCCCTAACTAGAGGTTGTGGGTCAACCAGGATACAAACAATATCTCTGCCTTCCGATAGTAGATAGTACAACTATCCCATTGATCTTGCACGTGGTGCATTGAATTGGATGTTAAATCTGAAGCTGAGAGTTCCTAGTATCTCACTAGGATCTCTCAGCGATACGGGTAATACGGGTCCACCACCAATTTTTTGGCACCCTTGGTTCCAGAGCCTTTCTGGATTATCCGTGTTGATGGACCAGCAGAGGTCTCGGACTCCGTGAAGAGTCCAACAGCACTTGAATGGTCCGCCCAGGCGGCCTGAGGGGCCGAGATACTGGCCCGCAAAGCCGGCCTGGGAGGTTGGTCATGGGAACGGATCTGCCGGCCGGCCGGGCCGGTGTTCCAGAGCCCCGGCCACGGGTGGCTAATTTGGCCCAACGATCGGCCGCGGACGTTGGTTATGGGAACGCTAATTTGTTGGCTAATTTGGCCCGCCGAGCGGCCGCAGAAGTCCCGATGAGGTCGAGATCGGCTGCCTCACCCGGCCTGGGTGTCACTTTTTCGGGGGGGACTTCTAGGGGTGGAGATTTCAAGTGTGTTCCAGTGATTTCTCTCTGGATTAAAGGAGGTGCTGGAAAAACCAGTTGCCGGAATATCGGTGACGGACGGACATGCATTTCACTCCAGGATTCTTTCCCAACATCCTGTACTTTATATCCACATTACAATACTTGTTGTTAAGTTGGAAAGGATACAGGGAAGATTGTCGAGGATGTTGCCTGGACTCGAGGGCCGGAGGTTGAGAGGCTGGGATTCTATTCCCTGGAGCGCAGGAGTATGAGGGGTGATCTTATAAATGTGGACAAAATCATGAGAGGAGTAGGTTGGGTAGGCACGCAGATTCTCTTGCCCAGAGTAGGGGAATCGGGAACCAGAGGACATAGGTTTAAAGTGATGGGAAAAAAGATTTAATAGGAACCTGACGGGGTAACTTTTCCACGCAAACGTGGAAGGTATATGGAAAGAGCTGCCGGAGGAGGTAGTTGAGGCAGGGACTATCGCAATGTTCAAGAGACAAGAAGGCACATGGACAGGGCATGTTTAGTGGGATATGGGGCAAACGCAGGCAGGTGGGACTAGTGCAGATGGGGCAAGTTGGGCCGACGGGCCTGCTTCCATGCTGTATCCATCGGTGACTCTATTACTCTGTGAGTCTTTGACTCTATGTCGCTATGGCTCTATGATTCTGTGACTATAAGACTAATTTAAACTCACCAGCACCTGCCCCAACCCCTCTTCAGTATTGGTCTTCATTGCTGCCTGATAACTGTTCCACAGAGCACTTCCCTGCACGAAAGACACTGTGTTCTTGCAAATTGCTGTTGTTCTAATTCAGGGGGGCAAGACATGAGCCACCAATTTGGGGCAAGGCTTCATAGAAACATAGAAAATAGGTGCAGGAGGAGGCCATTCGGCCCTTTGAGCCAGCACCGCCACTCATTGTGATCATGGCTGATCGCCCCTATCAATAACCCGTGCCTGCCTTCTCCCCATAATCCCTTGACTCCACCAGCCCCAAGAACTCTATCCAACTCGCTCTTAAATCCATCCGGTGATTTGGCCTCCACTGCCCTCTGTGGCAGGGAATTCCATAAATTCACAACTCTCTGGGTAAAAAAGTTTTTTCTCAGCTCAGTCTTAAATGACCTCCCCTTTAAGACTGTGGCCCCTGGTTCTGGACTCACCCAACATTGGGAACATTTTTCCTGCATCTAGCTTGTCCAGTCGTTATATAATTATATATGTTTCTCTAAGATGCCCCCTCATCCTTCTAAACTCCAGTGAATACAAGCCTAGTCTTTTCAATCTTTCCTCATATGACAGTCCCGCCATCCCAGGGATCAATCTCGTGAGCCTACGCTGCACTGCCTCAATCACAAGGGTGTCCTTCCTCAAATTAGGAGACAAAAACTGTACACAATACTCCAGATGTGGTCTCACCAGAGCCCTACACAACTGCGGAAGATCCTCTTTACTCCTGTACTGAAATCCTCTTGTTATGGAGGCCAACGTTCCATTAGCTTCGATGCAACAGTTTGACTCTCAGCTTGTTCCAGGGTAGTAACTGTATTGGACTTACCATCAACTCCAAGAAGACTCGGGTTATCTTCCGATTGTCACCAACTGCGACAAATCGGAAAAAAGCCGTCAATTCAACTTGGTGAAACAACCCTGGAAAATGTGGATCGCGTTCCGTACCTTGGAAGTCACCTCTCCTCCAATGTCGACCTTGATGACGAGATCCAACATCGTCTTAAGTGTGCCGGAACAGCTTTTGGACGTCTTCCAACGAGAGTCTTTCAAAATCGTGACATCTGAACAGACACCAAAATGTTAGTGTACAAGGCAGCGGTGATTCCAACGCTCCTGTATGCATCAGAAACCTGGACAACATGTAACGACGCCATCTGAAAACACTTGGAAAGTTCCATCAACGATGTCTTCGAAGCAGCTTAAATATCAGCCGGGAAGACTGAAGAACCAACGTCAGCGTGCTGAATGAAGCAAAAACATCTAGCATCGAAGCCTGTGTCATCAAGAACCAACTAAGATGGGTCGGTCATGTTGTTTGGATGGAAGACGAGCGTCTACCAAAGCAAACCTTCTACTCCCAGCTTAAAGAAGGCAAAACGTAAAAGAGGTGGGCAAAAGAAGAGATTCAAAGACGCCTTAAAAGCCAGCATGAAGAAATGTGAAATCGACATCGACAATTGGGGAACCAATGCCAAGGACAGGAAACTCTGGCGAGCCGTATTCCAAGAAGGAACAGTGACCTCTCGAAGCCAAGAATGTGCTGAATGTGGACGAACTTTCAAAGCCAGGATTGGACTCATAAGCCACCTGAGAGTCCATAAAAACAACAGAACGTCCGTAGACCATCATCCTCGACCTCGAAGGGTAGCCAGCACGACTTCACGCTGCCTCGGAAGCGCAGCCAACATAATCAAAGACTTGTCCCACGCGGTTATTCCTTTTTCTCCCTGCTCTCGTCCAGCGGAAGATGCAGTAACTTTAATCGAATCTGGGGCTTTGGCGCAGTGAGGCAGCAAGTCCACCGGCGTGCCACTGCACGCGAGATTCCAGCTTCTGCAGTCCCATCAGCTTCCATCTTGGATTAGAAACATAGAAACATAGAAATTAGGTGCAGGAGTAGGCCATTCGGCCCTTCGAGCCTGCACCGCCATTCAATATGATCATGGCTGATTATCCAACTCAGTGTCCCGTACCTGCCTTCTCTCCATACCCTCTGATCCCCTTAGCCACAAGGGCCACATCTAACTCCCTCTTAAATATAGCCAATGAACTGGCCTCAACTACCCTCTGTGGCAGAGAGTTCCAGAGACCCACCACTCTCTGTGTGAAAAAAGTCCTTCTCATCTCGGTCCTAAAGGATTTCCCCCTTATCCTTAAGCTGTGACCCCTTGTCCTGGACCTCCCCAACATCGGGAACAATCTTCCTGCATCTAGCCTGTCCAACCCCTTAAGAATTTTGTAAGTTTCTATAAGATCCCCTCTCAATCTCCTAAATTCTAGAGAGTATAAACCGAGTCTATGCAGTCTTTGTTCATAAGACAGTCCTGACATCCCAGGAATCAGTCTGGTGACCCTTCTCTGCACTCCCTCTATGGCAATAATGTCCTTCCTCAGATTAGGAGACCAGAACTGTACGCAATACTCCAGGTGTGGTCTCACCAAGACCCTGTACAACTGAAGTAGAACCTCCCTGCTCCTATACTCAAATCCTTTTGCTATGAAAGCTAACATACCATTCATTTTCTTCACTGCCTGCTGCACCTGCATGCCTACTTTCAATGACTGGTGTACCATGACACCCAGGTCGCGCTGCATCTCCCCTTTTCCTAATCGGCCACCAGTTTAGTTTAGCTTACTTCTTTGCCACGTGTAACGAGGTACAGTGAAAAGCTTTGGTTGCATGCTGACCAGCCAGCGGAAAGATCACATGCGATTACATTTGAGCTGTCCGCCGCGTGTGCAGATCTGTTGGAGCAGAGGTTTGGAAGAGTGGAGCAATAATCGAGTTCGGTATCTCCATAGACACGAGGAACAGTGCGATTTGTCAAAGGTCATTCGGGATTAAGAAAATAGCAAACGCAGCGCTGTATAAACTGTGTATAAATTGTTAACCATTCTAGCAAGGAATTAATCTAGAATTCTGACAACTCTACCGCTTCCTTTCTTGTTCGGCTGTTCATACACTACGTACACAGTCCCAGTACCAGTTCAGTTCATTAATCTGCAAGTATGATATATTTAAAAAGTTAAAGAATTTATTATTTTCATTTAATCCTTAATGTGCTTGTTCCTGGAATAAGAAAATATTACTTGTGTTTGAAACACGTTCTTATCTTTATTCATAATTTATGTGTAAAACTATATTTAATCGGAGGCAATCAGCGACTGTATCAGTGTTATAACCATATAACAATTACAGCACGGAAACAGGCCTTCTCGGCCCTTCCAGTCCGTGCCGACCATTTATTTTCCCCTAGTCCCATCTACCTGCACTCAGACCACACCCCTCCATTCCCTTCCCGTCCATATACCTATCCACTCTACTTTTAAATGTTAAAATCGATCCTGCCTCCACCACTTCTGCTGGAAGATCATTCCACACAGCCACCACTCTCTGAGTAAAGAAGTTCCCCCTCATGTTACCCCTAAACTTCTGTCCCTTAATTCTCATGTCATGCCCTCTTGTTTGAATCTTTCCTACCCTCAATGGGAAAAGCTTATCCACGTCAACTCTGTCTATCCCTTTCATCATTTTAAAGACCTCAATCAAGTCCCCCCTTAACCTTCTGCGCTCCAAAGAATAAAGACCTAACTTGTTCAACCTTTCTCTGTAACTTAGTTGCTGGAACCCAGGCAACATTCTGGTAAATCTCCTCTGTACTCGCTCTATTTTGTACTCTCTCTATGTACTGGGGTTCAGTAAAAAGCTTTCTTGCTACTTTCTATTCAGTCAGCGAAGGACTATACATAGTCTGCAGAAAAACTATGTTATGGAGTCATACAGCATGGTAACAGGCCCTTCGGCCCAACTTGCCCATGCTGACCTAGATGCACCAGTCGGTTAAGAACGTTCCCCGAACTGAAAAGGAAATATGAAATTGAGGAAAAAAGGACACAAAGTGCTGGAGTAAATCAGTGGGTCAAGGAGCATCCGTGGAGAGCACGGATAGGTGACGTTTTGCGTCAGGGTCCTTTTCAGGTAATGAAATAGGGAATATGGAAGTGTGTTTAGTTTAGAAAAGCAGCGCGGAAACAGGCTCTTCGGACCACCGGGTCCGCGCCGAACATGCCTGCAGAAGTGGTGGAGGCAGGATCGATTGTAACATTTAAAAGTAAAGTGGATAGGTATATGGACGAGAAGGGAATGGAGGGGTATGGTCTGAGTGCAGGTAGATGGGACTAGGGGAAAATAAATGGTCGGCACGGACTGGAAGGGCCGAGAGGGCCTGTTTCCGTGCTGTAATTGTTATATGGTTATATAGTACATGTGACAATGACACGTTGGCCTTCATCAGTTGAGTATTGAGTATAGAAGTTGGGAGGCCGTGTTGCAGTTGTATAAGACATTGGTGAGACCACATTTAGGATATTTTGTTCAGTTCTGGGCACCGTGTTATAGGAAAGATATTGTCAAGCTTGAAAGGGTTCAGAAAAGATTTACGCGGATGTTGCCAGGACTAGAGGGTGTGAGCTACAGGGAGAGATTTTAAGCAGGATAGGACTCTATTCCTTGCTGTGCAGTAGGATGAGGACTGATCTTACAGAGGTGTACATAACCATGAGAGGAATATTTTACACAGAGTCTCTTGCCCAGAGTAGTGGAATCGAGAACCAGAGGGCATAGGTGAATGGAGAAAGATTTAATAGGAACCTGAGGGGTAACTTTTCATGGAAAAGGTGGTGGGTGCATGGAGCGAGCTGCCACGTTCACCACATGTTCGCCACATGTTCGCGGGTGGTTGCCGGGGAGTCGCCTTCATGGCCGTGAGGAGTTCCCGCGTTCTGGGAAATAGTCGCGGCCTCATTATGGACTAGAATCAAGCGGCCATGGAGAGTAGCGAGAATTCTCATGCCGTAGGTGGGTCGCCAGGAAGTCGAAGGTTCTCGCAGGTTGTAGCCGGTGCTGACCAGTGAATTTCACCGGCTCATTGGGGAAAAGAAAACGTAAGCTGTAGTTTTCAGAACCAAGGATAACCGACCGGTAACGTTATTGTCCGCCGAGCTTCACCGCCGTGTATCCCTGGCTTCTTAAACGTTGTCTCCACTCCTTCTCCCCAATCTCCCCCCCCCCCCTCTCCGTCCCCTCTTCCCGTACACTGTGCTTTAGCCGTCTTTTTACAGCGCCAACCTTCCTGTTCATCGCGGTGTGTGTCTGTATCACCTTGGCTTTGCACCGTGTGAATTTCACTCAGACAGCGCTCCCCCTGCCTGCCCTGTCCCCTGCCTGCATAACGGGCTGGTGAAGGAAGCAGTGTGTGTGTGTGTGTGTGTGTGTGTGTGTGTGTGTGTGTGTGTGTGTGTGTGTGTGTGTGTGTGTGTGTGTGTGTGTGTGTGTGTGTGTGTGTGTGTGTGTGTGTGTGTGTGTGTGTGTGCGTGCGTGCGTGTGTATGTGCGTACGTGCGTGTGTGTGTGTACGTGCGTGTGTGTGCGTACATGCATGCATGCGTGCATACGTGCGTGCGCGTGCGTGCGTGTGTGTGCGTGTGTGTGGGTGTGTGTGTGTGTGTGTACGTGCGTGTGTGCGTGTGTGTGTGTGCGTACATGCGTGCATACGTGTGTGCACGTGCGTGCGTGTGTGCATGCGTGTGCGTGTGTGTTCCACTCTGACAGTCTCCGGCAGTAGCCTGAAAAATCACCTTCTGCGCTCCGAGAGACAAAGTCCTAGCTTGCTCAGTCAGTTCCCTGTATCTCAGGCCCTTGAGTCCTGGTAACATCCCCTGTAATATTGATTAATATTACTTGCTGTGCCCGTCGAGTTAGAGCACTCAACCTTGTTTCTCTGCTAAATGATCCAAGTGCCCGCAATATCTTTCCGAGAATAATTGGGGAAGTTCCCTGTAAACCTTGCGTGAAAGATTCGGACTGGAGGTTGGAGACCGAGAGTAATGGCCTATTGATTGTGCTCTCAATCATGCCTTCCCCACCCCCTGAAGATTTCTCATTCCAAGAGCGAACATCTTTGCTTTATTTACTCATCCTTCTATAAATCTCCCGAAACATGAGCGAGTTGGCAACTGAGCTGCAATGCAAGGGGTTACCAGTGACTGGACTAGTTTAGCACGCGAGCAAGCAAAGCTGAGCGTATATACCGCGGTGCAAGCAATTGGAAAGTTGTGACACGTGGATCTAAAAAGGATTTCATATAAGGGCCTGTCCCACCAGCATGGAAATCTATGCGATGAGTGCGACCTAACGTGGTCGCTTGAGCCGTCCGGCGTCACGGGGCCGGTCCCACTTCCATCGCCGGAGCCGTGCGGAATTGTGCGGAGTTCGTCCCGACATCGCGCGGGGCTCCGAAAAACTGACCATGTTCAAAAATTCCGCGCGGCAACGGCTTGTCGGCTCGCAGTCGCCTCGACGCATTACACACCGTGCCTCTGTGAACCTCTCTGTAGGTGCCTCCGTGACCCTCTATGTGTGTGGCTCCGTGGCCCTCTGTGTGTGTGTGCCTCTGTGCCCCTCTCTGTGTGCCCCTCTCTGTCCTGGCGAACTTACCTTTAAGACTTCACTCCAAGTTCGCCTCACTTTGCGCCGCGTTGCGCCACTCACCCGACCTCCGCGCGGCCCTCGCTGCCGGTTTGGTCACGCTTGCCACACGCAGGCGCATGCTGGTGGGAACGGCCCTGTACAGGGGATCACCCGACCTCCGCACGGCCCCCGCTTCTAGTTTGATCGCGCTCATCGCATGGAGTCGGATGCTGGTAGGGAAGGCCCTATAGGGTGATACAGTGTGGAAACAGGCCCATAGGCCCAACTTGTCCATGCCGTCCAACATGCCCCATCTACAATAGTCCCACCAGCCTGCGTGTGGCCCATATCCCTCTGCACCTGTCCTATTCATGTACCTGTCTAAATGTTTCTTAAGTAAGTAAGTAAGTTTATTGGCCAAGTATTCACATACAAGGAATTTGCCTTGGTGCTCCGCCCACAAGTAACAACATGACGTTAAATGTGCTCGACCCTGCCGTAACTGCTGGTCATCGTGGACTCGGTGGGCTGAAGAGCCCGTTGCCATTCTGTGTCTCTAGTTTACTTTTGAGTTACAGCATGGAAACAGGCCCTTCGGCCCACCGAGTCCGCGCCGACTAGCGATCCCCGCGTACACCAACACTTCTCCCACACACACTGGGGACAGTTTAGACAGAGTTGACATGGATAAGCTTTTCCCATTGAGGGTAGGGAAGATTCAAACAAGAGGGCATGACATGAGAATTAAGGGACAGAAGTTTAGGGGTAACATGAGGGGGAACTTCTTTACTCAGAGAGTGGTGGCTGTGTGGAATGATCTTCCAGCAGAAGTGGTGGAGGCAGGATCGATTTTAACATTTAAAAGTAAAGTGGATAGGTATATGGACGGGAAGGGAATGGAGGGGTATGGTCTGAGTGCAGGTAGATGGGACTAGGGGAAAATAAATGGGCAGCACGGACTGGAAGGGCAGAGAAGGCCTGTTTCCGTGCTGTAATTGTTATATGGTTATATAGTACATGTGACAATGACACTTTGGCCTTCATCAGTCAGAGTATTAAGTATTGAAGTTGGGAGGTCATGTTGCAGTTGTATAAGACCTTGGTGAGACCCTGTAATATTACATGGGATGTTATATGGTTATATGGTTAATTTACAATATTACCAAAGCTGATTAACCGACAAACGTGTACGTCTTTGGAGTGCGGGAGGAGAGCGGAGCACCCGGAGAAAACCCACGCGGGTCACGGGGAGAACGTGCGAACTTCATACAGACAGCACCCGAGGTCAGGATCGAACCTGGGTTTACATAGAAACATAGAAAATAGGTGCAGGAGTAGGCCATTCGGCCCTTCGAGCCTGCACCGCCATTCAATGTGATCATGGCTGATCATCCAACTCAGTATCCCGTACCTGCCTTCTCTCCATGCCCTCTGATCCCTTTAGCCACAAGTGCCACATCTAACGCCCTCTTAAATATAGCCAATGAACTGGCCTCAACTACCTTCTGTGGCAGAGAATAGTAAGATTGAACGAGAACTTACCAGTTCGAAGGTTGATCTTTATTTCATGAGGAGTCGAAGTGAGGGATTTCGTGAAGAGCCCGCCGGCGCGCATGCTCGACATACTTCAAAGTAGCGGCGTGGAATCACAGAACCAACAATAGAAATGACTTCGCATAGTATGATTGAATTGACTAAGATTACCAGATGAAGGTGATTGAGGGTTGGGCGAGGAGGGCACGAAATCCCTCACTTCGACTCCTCATGAAATAAAGATCAACCTTCGAACTGGTAAGTTCTCGTTCAATCTTACTATTTCATTTCGGAGTCACGGGAGTGACTTCGTGAAGACTTCAAAGCTTCTGTGATTACACGCCCTGGACCACGTCCATGCTGACACACCACTACCAGGGATGGATGGGAGGAACAAACTGGCTCAATAGCTCATACTGCAAAACAAAAGCATATTTATTAATAACAAATCAAAAACCCCTCATGCGGGGACATCTCCACGTTCTTGACCTGCATTCAGCACGGCTTCTGCGAACTGTAGAGGAGCAGCAACAGGCTTGTTATAAAAACGCTGGAACACAGCTTCATTCGCCCATCCTGCTGTGGCGAGAATTTGGTCCATGGGCACCTCCATGACCCTCGCCGCTGACGTCGATGCAGCCCTGGTGGAATGAGACTTGAACACATTAGTGTCGATACCTGACTTACCCAAGACGACTCGAAGCCACCTGGATATCGTCTGGACTGTCACTCGATGATGAGGTCTCTTATGAGTGACAAGCAGGTATCTCTCCATTCCTCTGATGCGTGCCGTCACCTTGACATAGTGGCGGATATGTGAGGCTAAACATAGCCTAGCATCTGCGGGGTATGCCGGGAACTTCAGCTGCAGCCCTGTGCACCCAGGTCTATGCTGCTTTAGTAGCTCGTCAACGAAAAAGACTACTTCTGTAGGGGTAGATGTCATTCTGTCGACACGCAGTTTGTGTAGTGTCTGTACCCTCTGAGCTGAAGTCAGCGCTAGTAACATCACCAGCTTCATGGTGAGTTGGTCCAGTTGGAGCCCTTCCATGGGAGACCACGTCCTGAGCAGGGTTAATACGTCCCTGACATCCCAGGTGATATTATAGCGTGGTGTAGGCGGATTCATATTGAATATACCCCGCATGAGTCTGGACACTAGCCTGTTGGATCCTACCCCAATCTTGAGGTAGAATGATAGCGCACTTCTGGCGCTGTTGATGGCACTGTAACTTAAGTGTTCATCATGGTGCAACCCCGCGAGGAATTCCAGGACATCGGTTATTGTCACGTCATCGTACGTGATGCGAGAGCGGCTGCAGTAGGCTTCCCACTTCTTAATATGCGAGCGGTATCTTCGCCTTGTGGACTCTCGACACGACGCCCCGATGGTATCCATGGTCCGAGCCGAGAGGCCGTATTGGACTAACGGCCTGTTCAGAACCTGCAAGCCAACAAATTTAAATAGCCATGGCAGGGATGTGGCTCCCCTGACACAGGGTGAGTAACCAATTGTGGGCAACCCTTCAAAAGGACCCAAGGTTCGTTGAGCATGTCAAAGACCACCGGATACCAAGGCTGTGTGGGCCAGTCGGGTATAATAAGGATGCCCTTGGCAGCATCTGCCTGAATCTTTCGCAATACCCGACTGATGAGGCAAAACGGAGGGAAGGCATAGAAAACCCAATTCCCCCAGTCCAGCGAGAATGCATCTAGCGCTATTGCCCCAGGATCTGGTTCCCATGAAACGTAGGCTGGTACCTGATGGTTCAACCGTGACGCAAAAAGGTCAATGTCCGGTTTACCAAATTTGGCTGTGACTTTAGCAAAAATCTCAGGATGCAACATCCATTCAATGTTGTCATTAAATTTGCGTGACCTGGTGTCCGCCACAGTATTAAGCTCACCTGGCAAATAGGTAGCTGAAATCCAAATGTCTCTTTGAATACACCAGAGCCAAATTGAGTTAGCCAATTTGTCACACGAAACTGACCTGGTACCACCCATATGGTTTAAATATGCCACAGCTGTGGTGTTGTCTATTTGGAGACGGACGTGTGCTCCAACAAGCTTGGAACAATATGCACGAAGTCCGTGGAATGCTGCCAGCAACTCCAAATAGTTAATCCCTTGAGTCAACAACATCGATGCCTCAAGGGTGTCCCATCTACCCCCACAACTAGAGCAATTATCAGTAGCTCCCCAGCCATTGGAGCTTGCATCAGTCTGTAAATATACCACCGGATTAGCCTCCCTGACAGGCTTAAATGAGTTGCTAATGTGACACACCCACCATTGCAACTCAGTTATCGCTTCGGACGGCAGCTGCATAGATCGATCGTAATGACCAGCGTTCCATTTTAACGCAGTAATTTTAGCTCTTTGCAAATTCTGATAATGCAAAGGTCCATATCGTGCTGCCGGAAACAAAGCCACTAACTTGCCAATTACTGTGGCTGTATGCCGAATCGATGGTATATTGGTGCCAATTAAATCTCTGCACACCTTAGTGACTTCCTCAATTTTGTTAATTGGTATAGTTATCCTCATGCTCATTGAGTTCACCGTGAACCCTAGGTAATTAATTACCTGGGCAGGGCAGAACTTTGATTTCTCTGGATGGACAATGAATCCTAATTGTTGAAATATATTGACAGCAGCTGCAACACCCTGTTCAGCCAATTGCAGGGTGTGGCCCACAATAAAGACATCATCTAAATAGGCCATAACTATATGATGTCGTTGTCTCAAATAAGCCATGATTGGCTTCACCAATTTAGTGAACAATCTAGGGGCTGTAGTAAGCCCATTAGGCAAAGCCTTATACTGCCAAAGTTGCCCCATCCAGATAAATTTCAAAAACCTTCTATCATCTTTCTGGATGGATACTGAATAATATGCATCCCTCAAATCAATGCATGCCATAAAGCAGCCATGAGAAATCAATGATTTGGCTGTTTCAAACGTATCCATTTTAAAATGAGTATATGTTACAAACGTATTCAAACGGGTTAGATCAATAATGACACGACAGCCTCCATCCTTCTTAGGTCTAGTAAATATGTTCGAAACAAATTCAATCGGCTCATGCACTGTTTTCTCAATCACACCCTTCTGTTCCAAACTTAAAATTTCCTTGTAACCTGCTGCCTGTTCTGCAGCAGACAATTTGAACGTACGACCAGGCATGTGCTGGGATGGAGGAATGTCGCCATTAATAAACTCAATTTTATGCCCCTGAATATTCCGCAACACATACTCATCACCAGTAAAATTACCCCATGCATCCAAAAACAACCGTAAACGACCACCAACATGGGAAGTTAAACAGAGAGAAAAGAGAGAACCAGACCCCCTCACCTCCGTGGTTACCGGCGGTCCTTGACACGTGTGGGTGGCCGTGGAGGTGCTGGGTTGGCTTGAGGGCGCGGCGTCTTCGATTTCCAAAAAGGTCTCTGCCGACCCTGTCCTAAAAAAGACCCTTGGTGCTGGTTCTGGTGTTGTTGTCGTTGTGGAGCTAGAGGGT
The DNA here is from genome assembly GCA_963514005.1 of Raja brachyura. The sequence continues at coordinate 4,301,252 of OY740781.1, forward strand.
GAGTCCTCGTCGAGGCACTGGCCGACCCTCGTGAGCGAATGTATGGAGCTTTTGAGCCGGACGGTGTGGGGGCACTCTTAGAGCGCATGATCCCCACCGTTTTGGCTTGTTCGTCAAGCTCTTTGACTCTCTTCGAGAGGTCCTCACCAAAGAGCTGACGGGGCGGCGGCGGCGGCGGTGGTTTGCACAATCCTGCAAACTTCGGGTTGAGTGCTGGGCGGATGCTGTTTTTGCGAAACCCGTTGATTTCGTGCTGGGTCGCGCACAATAAGGCCAGAGCATCTTCCTGGTCCAAATTCAGCTCGTCCTCGTCCACCGACCGCGCAAAGGCGGTAATACCGGCCGTGAGGAGTTTCAGGATCCGCTGCAATTGTAGCTCTTGTTGACGGATAGCCGCACTGATGTTGCCCCATATTGGCGTATTGACCACAGGCACGTTGAGGGAGTTGCAGTTTGATGGAGCCTTGTGACGGCTCATAGCCTGGATGAGGACTTCTTCCTGCAGCACCTGATTATTAAGAAAGTCCACTGTGGCTGCCAGCTTTGAATTGAGAGGAAGACCAGCCGTATGTGGGGCCGCGAATTTGGTCGCCACATCCAAAAGTTCCTCCGCTGGCACCTCCACCGGAGGTGGTACGGGATCCACCAGAACCTCCTCCTCGTGCTGCTCCAGGCTGATAGTAGATGTTGGTGAAGACGCCCTGTGCCTGTTGCTCCCCTGCTGTTGTTGACGTTGAAGCAGGAGCTCCAGCAGCCGCTCCATACGGTCAATACACCCTTCACCCTGAACACTCAGGTGGTCGGAGTCCTCCGGCTCTGAAAAGAAAACCGGGCTCCTGTCATCGGCCCGCACCTCGTCGAGGCCCTGCCGGTGCCGGTAGTTGTCGCTAACAGCCGCCGAGGCGAAACTGCGCGATTCCTGCGCGGGCGTGTTCAATCGCCTCCGTTTAGCGAGAGCTGAAGCCGCTGCCACTAAGGGCACATGCGGCGAAGTGTCGGCCCCAGCCGAAGCATGGCTGCCTGGGGCCCGCGCAGTCTTGCCGGCTGCCCACATCGTGGACGTTGCCGACGCATGGTGCCGCCCACCCATCCATGGGGGGCTCGGCGACCGCGACGAGACCCGACTCAACCGACCCGTCCCGGCGTCGAGAGTCGGGGTGTGCCGGCTGGACCTCACAGCCGCCCCGGGTCTCGCCCTGGAACCTGACCGCTCCTCCGCGACAGGCAATGCCTTAGCCCTAACAGGGTTAGGCTTCTGGGCTCCTCCCCTCCCCCTTCTCGGAGGGCTGAGTGGAACAGGCCGTGCAACGGCACGCGCCCTGCTCGAGGTCGCCAGCGAGCCCGCTGACAACCTGACTGCCATGGCAGGGTCCCCCTGCTCTGGCGGCACACCACACTCCTCCTCGTCGAACTCCTCCGAGCTGTGGTGTGCTGGCGGATCTGGACCTGTGAACACAGGGCTTACCCACATCTCCGCCTGAGTCCCGGCCTGCGCTGCAGGTACTGCCGATGGTAAAGGCCCCGGAACTGTTGACCGGCGAACTCGTCCTGACGTCCTCCGGCCCTTCGAACTCCCATCCATGTCCTTGCTGCAAGACATAATCAGACAACAAGGACCACCAACTAAAGGTGGAATACTCACCTCCGTGGCCCCTTATGAAGGGCTGGCGAGGAGCGCGCTCCACCGCCAGCCGTCGCAGCAACGCGTTACGACGATATGTCGAGCATGCGCGCCGGCGGGCTCTTCACGAAGTCACTCACGTGACTCCGAAATGAAATTCCAGAGACTCACCACTCTCTGTGTAAAGAATGTTTTCCTCATTTCGGTCCTAAAGGAATTCCCCCTTATCCTTAGACTGTGACCCCTTGTTCTGGACTCCCCCAACATCGGGAACAATCTTCCAGCATCTAGCCTGTCCAACCCCTTAAGAATTTTGTAAGTTTCTATAAGATCCCCCCTCAATCTTCTAAATTCCAGCGAGTACAAGCCGAGTCTATCCAGTCTTTCCTCATATGAAAGTCCTGACATCCCAGGATGTTTGTGGCGCTGTGAGGCGGCAGCTACGCATCTCGCCACCCACGCATCTCCAAACGAAACTAAGCGTCAGGCATAACAAAGAGGTCTAACTGTGTCAATACATCTTTCTTTGCTGCTATTTATACTTGAACTGATAGCTACAGCGGGGAGATTGTATCCTCCAGCTCCTTCCATTACTCACCTTCACACACCAAGAAAATCATTGACACAAAAAAGAGGTCAAGGAGAGAGCCTTCATCATCCAACCTCTAGCAGCCCGCTATCCTCCGAGGGATTTCCCCTGCCACAACTTCTCCTTGATTCTCGAAGAGCAAAATAGATTTTTAAAAAACGAACGGCACACAGTGGCCAATAGTTTTCACTCAGTTGGATACAAACAGACTTCCTGAATCAGTAAGTGACTCTGCAGCTTATGAAAATCTATAGCGCAGAGCACAGCGTGTAATTTGCTGAAACACTAGAGACTGCGGTGGAGCTCGATGCTTTATCAGTGCCGTTGCTGTTTGAAGTTGTTATTTCTAAGTGGGGAGAGAATCCAGAAATGGGAGTTGCAAAGGGACTTGGGAGCGCTGGTGCAGGATTCCCAAAAAGTTAATTTGCAAGTCCAATCGGTAGTAAGGAAGGAAAATTCAATGCTAGCATTTATATCAAAGAGGACTGGAATACAAAAACAGGGATGTAACGCTGAGGCTCCATAAGGAGCTGGTCAGCCCGGATTTGGAGTATTGTGAGCAAATTTGGGCCCCGTATCTGACAAAGGATGTGCTGGCTCTGGAGAGGGTCCAGGGGAGATTTGCAAGAATGATTCCAGATAGAAACATATAAAATTATAAAAGGACTGGACAAGCTAGATGCAGGAAAAATGTTCCCAATGTTGGGCGAGTGCAGAACCAAGGCAGGGCCGCAGTCGTAGAATAAAGGGGAGGCCATTTAAGACTGAGGTGAGAAAAAACGTTTTCAGCCAGAGAGTTGTGACTTTGTGGAATTCCCTGCCACAGAGGGCAGTGGAGGCCAAGTCACAGGATGGATTTAACATAGAAACATAGAAAAATAGGTGCAGGACTAGGTCATTCAGCCCTTCGAGCCTGCACCGCCATTCAATGTGATCATGGCTGATCATCCAACTCAGTATCCCGTACCTGCCTTCTCTCCATACCCCCTGATCCCTTTGGCCACAAGGGCCACAACCTACGCCCTCTTAAATATAGCCAATGAACTGGCCTCAACTACCTTCTGTGGCAGAGAATTCCAGAGACTCACCACTCTCTGTGTAAAGAATGTTTTCCTCATCTCGGTCCTAAAGGAATTCCCCCGTATCCTTAGACTGTGACCCCTTGTTCTGGAACAAGGGAGATTAAGAGAGAATTAAGGGAGAATAAGAGAGAGTTAGATAGAGCTCTAGGGGCTGGTGGAGTCAAGGGATATGGGGAGAAGGCAGGCACGGGTTATTGATTGGGGACGATCAGCCATGATCACAGTGAATGCGGTGCTGGCTCGAAGGGTCGAATGGCCTCCTCCTGAATCTATTTTCTATGTTTCCAGGAATGAGTGGGTTAAGATATGATGAGCGTTTGTCGGCACTGGGCCTGTACTCGCTGGAGTTTAGAAGGCTGAGGGCGGAATCTCATTGAAACTTACAGAATAATGAAAGGCCTGGATAGAGTGGATGTGGAGAGGATGTTTCCACTGGTGGGAGAGTCGAAGGCCAGAGGTCACAGCCTCAGAATTAAAGGGCGCTCTTTTAGAACGGAGGTGAGGAGGAACTACTTTAGTCAGAGCTCGTCACTGCAGAGGGCTGTGGAGGCCAAGTCAGTGGATATTTTTAAGGCAGAGATAGATAACTTCTTGATTAGAATGTGTGTCAAGGGTTATAGGGTGAAGGCAGGAAAATGGGAGTCGGAGGCAGAGATCAGCCATGATTGAATGGTGGAGTAGACTCGATGGGCCGAATGGCCTAATTCTACTGCTATGACTGGTGAACTTGTGAACCTCTCTGCCCATGTATTCATCCTGCTCCTCTCTCCTCCCCTCCGTACCCCACTCACCTTCCATGTCCAAGTCTCCATGTGTCGTAGGAGCAGAATGATTTGGCCCGCACTCCATGCCGACCAGCGATCACCCCATACACTAACCTACACACACTATGGACAATTTTACAACTTACTGAAGCTGATTAGGGATTAACGGGTCCCTTTCAGAACGGCAGGCAGTGACTAGAGGGGTACCGCAAAGGCTCGGTGCTGGGACCGCAGCTATTTACAATATACATCAATGATTTGGACGAAGGGATTCCAAGTAACATTAGCAAATTTGCAGGTGACACAAAGCTGGGTGGCAGTGTGAACTGTGAGGAGGGTGCGATGAGAATGCAGGGTGACTTGGACAGGTTGGGGGAGTGGGCAGATGCATGGCAGATGCAGTTTAATGCTGATAAATGTGAGGTTATCCACTTTGGTAGCAAAAACAGGAAGGCAGATTACTATCTAAATGGGGTCAAGTTGGGAAAAGGGGAAGTACAACGGGATCTGGGGGTCCTTGTACATCAGTCTATGAAAGTAAGCATGCAGGTACATCAGGTAGTGAAGAAAGCAAATGACATGTTGGCCTTTATAACACGAGGAATCGAATATAGGAGCAAAGAGGTCCTTCTGCAGTTGTACAAAGCCCTGGTGAGACCACACCTGGAGTATTGTGTGCAGTTTTGGTCCCCTAATTTGAGGAAGGACATTCTTGCTATTGAGGGAGTGCAGTGTAGGTTCACAAGGTTAATTCCTGGGATGGCGGGACTGTCATATGCTGAGAGAATGGAGCAGCTGGGCTTGTACACTCCGGAGTTTAGAAGGATGAGAGGGGATCTCATTGAAACATGTAAGATTGTTAAGGGCTTGGACACACTAGAGACAGGAAACATGTTCCCGATGTTGGGGGAGCCCAGAACCAGGGGCCACAGTTTAAGAAGAAGAAGGGTTTCGAAGAAGGCTGTTTGAAGAAGGGTTTCGGCCCGAAACGTCGCCTATCTCCTTCGCTCCTTAGATGCTGCTGCAACGGCTGAGTTTCTCCAGCTTTTTGTGTACCCGCCACAGTTTAAGGATAAGGAATAAACGTTGCGATTGCACCGAATGTGCAGACAGACACCGAGAAAGTCTGAAATGGTTTTGCACACCTTTTGTTTTGTATAGAGTTCTGTTCTGAGATAATAATCTTCATCCTGAATAAAATGTATTCTTCGGAAAGGAAGGATTCCTGGGCAGGCGATTGCGTGAATCCTGAAGCACAGCAGCAAGGTTGCCGAACCTGACGTTTCTCTTGTCAGACAGAAAAATATTAAAATTCCACCAGCTTTGGAATTAAGGGGCACATGTTCGGATTCCACGCTCACAATAGCAAAGGCTGTAAAGGGAGATTGTTCCTGAAACAGTAAAGAGAAACGGTGCAGGGAAACATGGTCCGTGAAATTGTACAAGGATCAAGTAGGGAGGAATTAGTTCGGGGAATATGTATTGCGAGATTGCACAGGGACGGAGTGTTGAGGAACTGCAAAGAGAGCAGCTGTGGAGGAATTGTGGCTGATTATGGTTTTATTTAACGATATCATTATCTCGCATCCACTGGGAGGCCAACACATTTTGGACAGACCAAAGACCGTCTTTGGGCAGCATCGTGGCGCAGCGGTAGAGTTGGTGCCCAAACACGTTCTTTGGTCTGCCCAAAATGTGTTGGCCTCCCAGCATGTGTTACAGCCCCAGGGACACAGAATCGATCCTGTATACACTGAAATCCTCTTGTTATGAAGGCCAACAGTCCATTAGCTTTCCTCACTGCCTGCTGTACCTTGTGCACCAGTCACTGAAAGTTGGCTTGCAGTGAAGAAAGCTAATGCAGTGTTGACCTTCATAACAAGAGGATTTCAGTACAGGAGTAAAGAGGTTCTTCTCGCAGTTGTATAGGGCTCTGGTGAGACCACATCTGGAGTATTGTGAACAGTTTTGGTACGGAAAGTGAACCACATTTTCCAGGGTTGTTTCACCAAGTTGAATTGACGTTTTTTTCCGATTTGTCTCAGTTGGTGACAATCGGTAGATAACCCGAAACTTCTTGGAGTTGATGGTAAGTCCAATACAGTTACTACCCTGGAACAAGCTGAGAGTCAAACTGTTGCATCGAAGCTAATGGAACGTTGGAGTATTGCGTACAGTTCTGGTCTCCAAATCTGAGGAAGGACATTATTGTCATAGAGGGAGTACAGAGAAAGTTCACCAGACTGATTCCTGGGATGTCAGGACTGTCTTATGAACAAAGACTGCATAGACTCGATTTATACTCTCTAGAATTTAGGAGAGAGTTAGATGTGGCCCTTGTGGCTAAAGGGGATCAGGGGGTATGGAGAGAAGGCAGGTACGGGATACTGAGTTGGATGATCAGCCATGATCATATTGAATGGCGGTGCACGCTTGAAGGGCCGAATGGCCTACTCCTGCACCTAATTTCTATGTTTCTATGTTTGAAAAACCCACCAAGAACCTTGCGCTGTGCAGCGCATGCCGCATTCCACAGTGCAAATGCAGAATTGCAGCTGCCTTTATAGACCGCTGTCATTGGAGGCTTGAAGCCGCGTCTACGGCACGTGAGTTGTACATACATTCGCGTGTTACATGTACAGCGGAGGAGAGGCACGGGAGAATTATGCCAACCTAGGAGATCGATCTCTTAGGGAGGAATAATTCTCCCGTGCATTTACTATTTATATTTAATAATTACCATTTTATAATTTTAGTCGGGGTAGGCAAACCTTGCCGACCTTGCCGACCTTGCGTCATTGTGTCACTGCCTACCTTGCCGACCCTGGCGGCACGCGCCCGGTATAGAACCCCCCACCAACTTCCACAGACGCATGTATAGAGAAAATGAATGACGTTTCAGCTTCGAGATACAGCACAGGATCGAGGCCCTTCGGCCCATCGAATACGCGCCGACCAGCGATCCTTGGGCAATAACACCATCCTACTCACACTAGGGACAATTTACACATACATAGAAACATAGACAATAGCTGCAGGAGTAGGCCATTCGGCCCTTCGAGCCTGCACCGCCATTCAATGTGATCATGGCTGATCATCCAACTCAGTATCCCATATCTGCCTTCTCTCCATACCCCCTGATCCCCTTAGCCACAAGGGCCACATCTAACTCCCTCTTAAATATAGCCAATGAACTGGCCTCAACTACCCTCTGTGGCAGAGAGTTCCAGAGACCCACCACTCTCTGTGTGAAAAAAGTCCTTCTCATCTCGGTCCTAAAGGATTTCCCCCTTATCCTTAAGCTGTGACCCCTTGTCCTGGACCTCCCCAACATCGGGAACAATCTTCCTGCATCTAGCCTGTCCAACCCCTTAAGAACCCCTTAAGCATACACCAAGCCAATTAACCTACAAACCTGCACGTCTTTGGAGTGTGGGAGGAAACCGAAGATCTCGGAGAAAACCCACGCAGGTCACGGGGAGAACGTGCAGATTCGATACAGACAGCGCCCGTAGTCGGGATCGAACCCGGGTCCCTGGCGCTGTGAGGCAGCAACTCTACCGCTGCGCCACCGTGCTGTCCGTAGTTCGGTAACAATGTGCAGGAGAAATGGCCAGGCAAATTCTGCAAGGTGCATGTGGCACCAGTGTGGATGGGACATGTTGGTCGGTGTGGGCAAGTTGGGCCGAGGTGCCTGTTTGCATGCTTTATCCCTCTCTGTATGGAGAAAATGAATGCCGGTCTGGAGCGTTAAAATTGCAGTGGCATGATTCAGACATCCTTCCTCAGTTGGAGAATGAAGATGGTCTCCTCCTCTTGCGGTCGTTGATGTATTTATAATTCACCAGCCTACTCGCACACCAACAGCCGTACTCACAAGCACTGAGTATTAATTAAGGCCTCTATCAATATCATTTAAATAGTTGTTATATGCTATAGCCATAGCTGGGAAAATGTATTGCATTTGAGAAGAGATTGTGCCGGTGAATTAATGAAAATTAAATTCAATTCACATGAAGGGCCCTTGTTGAGAAGGCTCTTCATTTATCATTTGAATGCAAATCAAACAATTCCATTAAACGAGCCTCTTGCACATCTTCAGTGCTTTAAAGTTCTGCAAAATTCTATTAAGCATTAGCAGATGATTAAACTGCTTCTGCATGCTAATGTCCAGACGGGTTTGCCTCTGAGGAAATGGCAAAGTGGCGGGTTTGTGAGCTGCAGGCCTGTGGACGGACTGTATTTGGCCTCCCCTTAGCCCTGCGGGCTCTGTCTGTGCGGAGTTTGCACGTTATCCCCATGACCTGCGCGGGGTTTCTCACTCGCTCACAACAGGCAGGCAAGAATAGTTTCACTTTAGTTTATTGTCCAGTGAAAAGCTGTTTGTTGTGTGCCACCCACTCAGCGGAAAGACAATACTCGATGACATAGAAACATAGAAACATAGACAATAGCTGCAGGAGTAGGCCATTCGGCCCTTCGAGCCTGCACCGCCATTCAATGTGATCATGGCTGATCACCCAACTCAGTATCCCGTACCTGCCTTCTCTCCATACCCCCTGATCCCTTTAGCCACAAGTGCCACATCTAACTCCCTGTTAAATATAGCCAATGAACTGGCCTCAACTACCCTCTGTGGCAGAGAGTTCCAGACACCCACCACTCTCTGTGTGAAAAAAGTCCTTCTCATCTCGGTCCTAAAGGATTTCCTTACCTATCTTCCCTACCCTCAATGGGAAAAGCTTATCCACGTCAACTCTGTCTATCCCTTTCATCATTTTAAAGACCTCAATCAAGTCCCCCCTTAACCTTCTGCGCTCCAAATAATTTATAATTAAGGCCCCCTTTACTCTGGAATTTAGGATAAGAGGGGATCTTATTGAAACATATAAGATTGTTAAGGGTTTGGACACGCTAGAGGCAGGAAACATGTTGCCGATGTTGGGGCAGTCCAGAACCAGGGGCCACAGTTTAAGAATAAGGAGTAAGCCATTTAGAAGGGGTAAGCCATTTCAAAACGGAGATGAGGAAACACTTTTTCTCACAGAGAGTGGTGAGTCTGTGGAATTCTGTGCCTCAGAGGGCAGTGGATACTTTCAAGAGAGAGCTACATAGGGTCCTTAAAGATAGCGGAGTCAGGGGATATGGGGAGAAGGCAGGAACGGGGTACTGATTGTGGATGATCAGCCATGATCACATTGGATGGCGGTGCTGGCTCGAAGGGCCGAATGGCCTCCTCCTGCACCTATTGTCTATCATTTGCTCTATATCTCTCGGCATCACCATCTATATCTCTCAGTCTCTGAAGAAGGGCCTCGACCCGAAAAGGGAACCTATCCCTACAAGAAAACGAAAAGCGGCAGGAGAGGGATCAAGACCTCGTGGCCACGGTGGAAGCACTCACTTCCCGATGGATGGCCCATGTATTGATCGCTTGCAAGGGCATTGGGACAGTAATGGAGAGATATGGCCATCATAAACCATGGGAGCAGTAAAGTGACCTGTCACACAGTAGCCGCTGAGGGGATTATGCTGTTATTTTAAGCATGTATTTACAAGAGTGCATCGAGATGACTCACAACTTATTATATAATAAAATTAGTCATTCCCCCTGAGGATCCCCTGATGGGCTCCTATTGAAAGAATGAGCTCATAAAACATCTATATCATGCCTCTGCTGTATCCGGTAAAATAAGTCTTTGTGCTTCTGTAATGGGATGTTACTTGGAGCGTTTGTCTCATCGACCCGTGAGCGACTTCACTCGTACAGCAACGTCCCGCATTACGGACACGCATATAGAACGAGCTGCCGGAGGAGGTAGTTGAGGCAGGTGTTATCGCAACGTTGAAGAAACAGTTAGACAGGTACATTGGTCTCCTAATTTGAGGAAGGACATCCTTGTGGTTCAGGCAGTGCAGCGTAGGTTCACCAGATTGATCCCTGGGATGGCGGGACTGTCATATGAGGAAAGATTGAAAAGACCAGGCTTGTATTCACTGGAGTTCAGAAGGATGATGGGGGAGATCTTATAGAAACGTATAAAATTATAAAAGGACTGGACAAGCTAGATGCAGGAAAAATGTTCCCAATGTTGGACGAGTCCAGAACCAGGGGCCACACAGTCTTAGAATAAAGGGGAGGTCATTTAAGACTGAGGTGAGAAAATACTTTTTCACCCAGAGAGTTGTGAATTTGTGGAATTCCCTGCCACAGAGGGCAGTGGAGGCCAAATCACTGAATGGATTTAAGAGAGAGTTAGATAGAGCTCTAGGGGCTAGTGGAGTCAAGGGATATGGGGAGAAGGCAGGCACGGGTTATTGATAGGGGACGATCAGCCATGATCACAATAAATGGCGGTGCTGGCTCAAAGGGCCAAATGGCCTCCTCCTGCACCTATTTTCTATGTTTCTATCTATTGATAGGACAGTCACAGGATGGTCTCTTGTCCAGAGTAGGTGAATCGAGGACCAGAGGACATAGGTTCAAGGTGAAGTGGAAAAGACTTAATAGGAATCTGAGGGGCAAGTTTTTCACACAAAGGGGGGTGGGTGTATGGAACGAGCTGCCGGAGGAGGTAGTTGAGGCTGGGACTATCGCAACATTTGGGAAACAGTAAAGGGCCTGTCCTACAAGCATGCAACTCTATGCGATGAACGCGATCAAACTAGAAGCGGGGGCCGGGCGGAGGTCCGGTCATCCCTGTACAGGGCCGTTCCCACCAGCATGCGCCTGCATGCGGCAAGCGCGACCAAACCGGCAGCGAGGGCTGCGCGGAGGTCGGGTGAGTGGCGCAACGCGGCGCAAAGTGAGGTGAACTTGGAGCGAAGTCTAAGGTAAGTTCGCCAGGACAGAGAGGGGCACACAGAGAGGGGCACAGAGGCACACACACACAGAGGGCCACGGAGCCACACACATAGAGGGTCACGGAGGCACCTACAGATAGGTTCACGGAGGCACGACGTCGGGGCGGTGAGTAATGCGTCGAGGCGACTGCGAGCCGACAAGCCGTTGGCGCGTGGAATTTTTGAACATAGTCAGTTTTTCGGAGCCCCGCGCGATGTCGGGACGAACTCCGCACAATTCCGCACGGCTCCGGCGATCGAAGTGGGACCGGCCCCGCGACGCCGGACGGTTCAAGCGACCACGTTAGGTCGCGCTAATCGCATAGAGTTGCATGCTGGTGGGACAGGCCCTTAAGACTGGTACAAGACGAGGACAGTTTGGAGGGGTTTGGACCAAGCGCGGACAAGTGGAACTAGTGCAGCTGGGACATGGTGGCTGGTGTTGGCGAGTTGGGCCGAAGGGCCTGTTTCCACATTGTAACACTCTATGACTCTATGAAACAAAAAGTTGAGTAACTCAACGGGTCAGGCAGCATCTCTGGAGAAAAGGAATAGGTGACGTTTCGGGTTGAGACCCATCTTCATGGTTAGGGTTAGGGTTAGTCTGAAGAAGGGTCTTGACCCGAAACGTCACCCAGAGATGCTGTCTGACCCACTGAGTTACTCCAGCTTTTTGTGTCTATCTCCAGTTGAAACAACATCTACAGTTCCTCCCCACACACAGGCACATGGATAGGACAGGTTGAGTTCAGCTTATTGTCACGTGCACTGAGGCACAGGGAACATTTCTTGTTGTGTGCTACCCAGTCAGCAGAAAGACAATCTATGATTGCAATTGAGCCGTTGTTTAGAAGGACATGGGCCAAACTCAGGCACGTGGTACTACTGGTGCAAATAACCATATAACAATTACAGCACGGAAACAGGCCTTCTCAGCCCTTCCAGTCCGTGCCGACCATTTATTTTCCCCTAGTCCCATCTACCTGCACTCAGACCATACCCCTCCATTCCCTTCCCGTCCATATACCTATCCACTTTACTTTTAAATGTTAAAAGCGATCCTGCCTCCACCACTTCTGCTGGAAGCTCATTCCACATGTTTCCTGCCTCTAGCATGTCCAATCCCTTAAAAATCTTATATGCTTCATTAAGATGCCCTCTCATACTTCTATAATCCAGTGTATACAAGCCCAATCGCTCAATTTTTTCAACATATGACAGTCCCGCCATCCCGGGAATTAACCTTGTAAACCCACGCTGCACTGCCTCCATAACAAGAATGTCCTTCCTCAAATTTGGGGACCAAAACTGCACACAATACACGGTGTGGTCTCACTAGGGTTCTGTACAGCTGCAGAAGGACCTCTTTGCTCCAATACTTGACTCCTCGCGTTATAAAGGCCAACATGCCATTCGCTTTCTTCACTGCCTGCTCTACCTGCATGCTTACTTTCAGTGACTAATGAACAAGGACACCCAGATCTTGTTGTAAGGTCTCGGGAGATATTAGACTCAATCAGCCTAACTGGAGGATGGGAGAGCTGCCAGGTTATTTACACTTAATTTATTTTTATTGCCGGTCGGGTTTGGGTTGATTGCCAATGCCGAACTGCCCTTGAGAAAGTGATGGTGGTCTTCAATGTGTCGTTAATGACTAAATCACAACCTGGGAGACATTAAACACACAACTGCAACGGTAGCTCTGGATTCCAAAAAATGTTCTCCTTCTGAAAACAGCTATAGATTCCCCATTAATGATCAGGTTATCGATCCTCACATCTTACTTAAAAGCAAATATGCCCCCGCCTCCTTCATATTGGCATCCTGCAACGACTCACACATACACACACACACACACACTGAGTCCCAGGAATCAGGAATCCAGAGGACCTCACAGAAGCCTGGGCAAGTCGAGTCAATAGATCTTTTTAAGGAAGGGATAGATTCTTGATTAGGAACGGCGAACTTTTCCACCACAGTGAGGAATGTGGAGGGGTAACTGTGGTGGATGTTTATGTTAAAATGTGTTTTGTGCGTTCCGTTGCTGTTTATTCGTATGACTGACTTGGCAAATGAAATTCCTCGTATGTTGCAAAACAAACTTAGCTAATCAAGTATTATTATGATCGTAAAAGTATTGTCAGGTGTTATGGGGCGAAGACAGGAGAATGAGGTTAGATGGGAGAGGTAGACAATAGACAATAGACAATAGGTGCAGGAGGAGGCCATTCGGCCCTTGGAGCCAGCACCGCCATTCAATATGATCATGGCTGATCATCCACAATCAGTACCCCGTTCCTGCCTTCCCCTGACTCCACTATTTTTAAGAGCCCTATCTAGCTCTCTCTTGAAAGCATCCCAAATTTGGTCTCCTAATCTGAGGAAAGATATTCTTGACATTCTTGCCATAGAGGGAGTACAGAGAAGGTTCACCAGTCTGATTCCCGGAATGGCAGGACTTTCATATGAAGAAAGACTGGTTAGACTCGGCTTGTACTCGCTAGAATTTAGAAGATTGAGGGGGGATCTTATAGAAACATACAGAAATTCTATAGGGGTTGGACAAGCTAGATGCAGGAAGATTGTTCCTGATGTTGGGGAGGTCCAGAACAAGGGGTCACAGTTTAAGGATAAGGGGGAAGTCTTTTAGGACCGAGATGAGAAAAAACAAATTCACACAGAGAGTGGTGAATCTGTGGAATTCTCTGCCACAGAAGGCAGTTGAGGCCACTTCATTGGCTATATTTAAGAGGGAGTTAGATGTGGCCCTTGTGGCTAAAGGGATCATGGGGTATGGAGAGAAGGGAGGGTACACAAAAGGCTGGAGAAACTCAGCGGGTGCAGCAGCATCTAAGGAGCGAAGGAGATAGGCGACGTTTCGGGTCGAGACCCTTCTTCAGACTGGTCAGGGATCAGGGAAACGAGAGATATAGACAGTGATGTGGAGAGATAAAGAACAATGAATGAAAGATATGCAAAAAAGTATTGATGATAAAGGAAGCAGGCCATTGTAAGCTGTTTGTAGTGTGAAAATGAGAAGCTAGTGCGACTTGGGTGGGGGAGAGATAGAGAGAGAGGGAATGCCAGGGCCCGAGGGCTGAGGGAGAGGTGGGGAGGGGAGGGGGCAGTCTGGGTTAACAGAATTGAGAAAATTCAATGTTTAAGCCCAGAGGATGCAGACTCCCCAAGCGGAATATGAGGTGCTGTTCCTAATTTGAAAATGAGAAGCTAGTGCGACTTGGGTGGGGGAGAGATAGAGAGAGAGGGAATGCTAGGGAGAGATGGAGAGAAGGCAGGTACAGGATACTGAGTTGGATGATCAACCATGATCATATTGAATGGCGGTGCAGGCTCGAAGGGCCGAACGGCCTACTCCTGCACCTATTTTCTATGTTTCTATGTTTCCAGAGAGCCGGCCTCCACCGCCCTCTGAGGCAGATAGATCAGCCATGATTGAATGGCAGAGTGGACTCGATGTGCCGATCGGCCTAATTCTGCTCCTGTCACTTGCGAACACCCGGAGACAACCCACGCTGGTTACGTGGAGAACGTACAGGGTGCACCCGCAGTTGGGATGGAACCCGGGTCTCTGGCGCTGTAAGGCAGCAACTCTACCGCTGCTCCACCCCGTGCTGCCTGATCCTGTGCTGTGATCTTCTATCTTCTCAAATAATAAGCAGTCCATGGGTTGTAAAACACTTTGGAATGGCTTGTCAAACTGAGCCTTCAAAATGGAACTCCACCATAAAGGTGAAGTGTGTTTTGTCTGCTCAGTTCCTTTGTACTGAGAAGATAATTGCTCAGTGTTAAAAAAAAAAATCCTTCATGTGGACAAGTGTAAAGGGAATGCTCAGATCATAATGAGGTGTCAGAATTTGAAGATCAGGAAAAGATAACTCAACGGGAAAGGCCCAGCTGGGTTTGTGCTATTCTGGAAGTAAATACCTATCTCGGACATGCTAGTTCGATGGTACTAAGTGCTTCCATGCCAAGATCTTCATCTCCGTGCTTCAGGCAAGATTTGATCACACTACAGGTTATCTCCACTAAGGTCGGAAGGAATAGGAGTATAATTAGGCCATTCGGCCCACATCATCTACTCCGCCATACAATCATGGCTGATCTATCTCTCCCGCCCAACCCCATTCATAGAAACATAGAAACATAGAAAAATAGGTGCAGGAGTAGGCCATTCGGCCCTTCGAGCCTGCACCGCCATTCAATGTGATCATGGCTGATCATCCAACTCAGTATCCCGTACCTGCCTTCTCTCCATACCCCCTGATCCCTTTAGCCACAAGGGCCACATCTAACTCCCTCTTAAATATAGCCAATGAACTGGCCTCAACTACCTGCTGTGGCAGAGAATTCCAGAGACTCACCACTCTCTGTGTAAAGAATGTTTTCCTCATCTCGGTCCTAAAGGAATTCCCCCTTATCCTTAGACTGTGACCCCTTGTTCTGGACTCCCCCAACATCGGGAACAATCTTCCTGCATCTAGCTTGTCCATCCCCTTAAGAATTTTGTAAGTTTCTATAAGATCCCCCTTCAATCTTCTAAATTCCAGCGAGTACAAGCCGAGTCTATCCAGTCTTTCCTCATATGAAAGTCCTGACATCCCAGGAATCAGTCTGGTGAATCTTCTCTGTACCCCCTCTATGGCAAGAATGTCTTTCCTCAGATTTGGAGACCAAAACTGTACGCAATACTCCAGGTGTGGCCTCACCAAAACCTTGTACAACTGCAGTAGAACCTCCCTGCTCCTATACTCAAATCCTTTCGCTATGAATGCTAACATACCATTTGCTTTCTTCACTGCCTGCTACACCTGCATGCCTACTTTCAATGACTGGTGTACCATGACACCCAGGTCTCGTTGCATCTCCCCTTTTCCTAATCTGCCACCATTCAGATAATAGTCTACCCTCATGTTTTTGCCACCAAAGTGGACAACCTCACATTTATCCACATTATACTGCATCTGCCCATTCACTCAGCCTATCCAAATCACCCTGCAGCCTCCAAGCATCCTCCTCACACCTAACTATACCCCCCAGCTTGGTGTCATCTGCAAATTTGGAGATGTTGCATTGAATTCCCTCGTCCAAATCATTAATATATATTGTAAATAGCTGGGGTCCCAGCACTGAGCCTTGCGGTACCCCACTAGTCTCTGTTTGCCATTGTGAAAAGGACCCGTTTACTCCTACCCTTTGCTTCCTGTCTGCTAGCCAGTTCTCTATCCACATCAATACTGAACCCCCATATCGTGTGCTTTAAGTTTGTATACTAATCTCTTATGCGGGACCTTGTCGAAAGCCTTCTGAAAGTCTAGATATAACACATCATGGCTGATCTATCTCTCCCGCCCAACCCCATTCTCCTGTCTTCTCCCCGAGACCCTCGCCACCTCGTCCCACCTGCCTGCGAATGGCCCACATCCCTCTAATCTTTCCTATCCATTCACCTGTCTAAACGCCTTTTTAATATGTTGCTATCGTGCCTGCCTCAACGACCTCCTCTGGTAACCACCATCTAAGCCCCTCGTGTTTTTTACAAACTGCGATAAGGTCATGCTGCAGGGGATGAAAGCCCCAGCCTGTCCCGTTCTGTCCTTGTAATTCAAGCGCTCAAGTCTGTCGTCACCCTTGGATCCACATCTAGGAACCCGTGACCCAACAACCCTGTGGCAGCCGCTTCAACACGGGGCGGAACTGTGGCATAGCGGTAGATTTGCTGCCTCCCCAGCTCGATCCTGACTACGGGTGCCAGTCTGTACAGAGTTTGCACGTTCTCCCCGTGACGGCATGGGTTTTCACCGGGTGATCCGGTTTCCTCCCACACTCCAAAGACATACAGGCATCTAGTTTATCTGGCCATGCAGAACGTATGGACTTCATCAACTTCACCACCAATTTCCATCCTGCACTCAAATTCACTTGGACCATCTCCGACACCTCCCTCCCCTTCCTTGATCTTACAGTCTCAATCACAGGAAATAGACTATTGACTGATGTCTATTACAAAGCGACCGACTCCGACAACTATCTCAACTACGCTTCTTCCCACCCTGCTTCCTGCAAAGATTCGATCCCCTACTCCCAATTCCTCTGTCTACGCTGCATCTCAGATTGAGATTCAGATTCAATTTTAATTGTCATTGTCAGTGTACAGTACAGAGACAACGAAATGCATTTAGCATCTCCCTGGAAGAGCGACACAGCAAATTATTTGAATAAATAACAATAAGTGTCCGGGGGGGGGGGGGGGGGGGGGGGTGATTGGCAGTCACCGAGGTACGTTGTTGGTATCTGCGCCCAAGATGAGACGTTCCATACTAGATCTTCCGAGATGTCCTCATTCTTTAGGGAACAGGGGGTTCCCCTCTCCCATCATAGATGAGGCCCTCACTCTGTGTCTCCTCAGTACCCCGCAGCTCCGTCCTTGTACCCCCTCCCCCGAGTCGCAACAGATACAGAGTCCCCCCTAGTCCTTACCTTCCACCCCATCAGCCGTCGCATACAGCACATAATGCTCAGAAATTTCCTCCATCTCCAACGGGATCCCACCACCAGCCACATTTTCCCATCTCCACTCCTTATCGCCTTCCGCAGAGACCGTTCCCTCAGCAACTCCCTGGTTAACTCATCCCTTCCCACCCAAACCCCCCTCTACCCAGGTACCTTCCCTGCATCCGCAGAAGATGCAACACCTGTCTCTATACCTCCTCCCTCGACTCTGTCCAGGGACCCCGACAGTCCTTTCAGGTGAGGCAGAGGTTCACTTGCACCTCCTCCAACCTCATCTACTGTATCCATCGTTCAAGATGTGGACTCTTACACATCGGCGAGACCAAACGCAGACTGGGCGATCGTTTGACGGAACACCTTCGCTCGGCCCGCCTGAACCAACCTGATCTCCTGGTTGCCGGACACTTTAATTCTCCTTCCCATTCCTACACAGACCTCTCTGTCCTCAGTCTCCCCCATTGTCAGAGAGAGCATGAATGCAAATTGGAGGAACAGCATCTCATATTTTGCTCGGGCAGCTTCCAGCCCAGTGGTATGAATATTGATTTCTCTCAGGGGTTACACAAAAGGCTGGAGAAACTCAGCGGGTGCAGCAGCATCTAAGGAGCGAAGGAGATGGGCGACGTTTCGGGTCGAGACCTTTCTCTCACTTCAGGTAGCCCCGGCATTCCCTCTCTCTCTATCTCTTCCCCACCCAAGTCGCACTAGCTTCTCATTTTCACACTACAAACAGCTTACAATGGCCTGTTTCCTTTATCATCGATACTTTTTTGCATATCTTTCATTCATTGTTCTTTATCTCTCCACATCACCGTCTATATCTCTCGTTTACCTTATCCTTAACCAGTCTGAAGAAGGGTCTCGACCCGAAACGTCACCCATTCCTTCTCTCCAGAGATGCTGCCTGTCCCGCTGAGTTACTCCAGCTTTTTGTGTCCATCCGTAGGTTAACTGGCTTTGATAAAAAATTGTAAGTTGTGTGTAGGATAGTACTGGTGTACTGGTAGATCGCTGGTCGGCGTGGACCCGATGGGCCGAAGGGCCTGTTTCTGCCCTGTAACTCTAAAGTCTAAAGAGGGACTGGTGAGATTGGCGTAAATGTGGCATGCTGGCCGGCATGGGCAAGTTGGGCCGAAGGGCCTGTTTCCATGCTGCGTAACTGTGACAGCAACTATAAGGCAATCGGAGAGCAGTAACAAAGTGGTCCTCTGGTTGCTGCCAGCGGTGGTGTTGCTGCCTTACAGCACTTGCAGCGCCGGAGACCCGGGTTCGATCCCGACTACGGGCGCTGTCTGCATGGAGTTTGTACGTGCTCCCCGCTACCGCGTGGGTTTCCGCCGCGATCTTCCACACTCCAAAGCCGTCCTTGTATGCAGTCAAAGTCAAAGTCAAAAAAGTCAAAGTCAAAAGAGTTTATTGTCATGTGTCCCTGACAGGACAATGAAAATCTTTCTTTGCATAGCACAACAGAACATAGAAGGCATTGACTACAATTCTATACGTAAATACACCCATGAATTAATAAATTAATAAAGTGCAAATAACAGATGGAGGGATATTAATGTTCAGAGTTTTGTCTGAGCCAGGTTTAATAGCCTGATGGCTGTGGGGAAGTAGCTATTCCTAAACCGTGTTGTTGCAGTCTTCAGGCTCCTGTACCTTCTACCCGAAGGTAGCGGGGAGATGAGTGTGTGGCCAGGGTGGTGTGGGTCCTTGATGATGCTGCCAGCCTTTTTGAGGCAGCGACTGTGATAAATCCCCTCGATGGAAGGAAGGTCAGAGCCGATGATGGACTGGGCAGTGTTTACTACTTTTTGTAGTCTTTTCCGCTCCTGGACGCTCAAGTTGCCGAACCAAGCCACAATGCAACCGGTCAGCAAGCTCTCTACTGTGCACCTGTAGAAGTTAGAGAGAGTCCTCCTTGACAGACCGACTCTCCGTAATCTTCTCAGGAAGTAGAGGCGCTGATGAGCTCTCTTAATAATTGCACCTGTGTTCTCGGACTAGGAAAGATCCAGGTTACTTGGCTTGGTGTAAGTCAAAATTGTCCCTAGTGTGTGTAGGACAGTGTTAGTGTGCGGGGATCGCTGGTCGGCGCGGACTCGGTGGGCCGAAGGGCCTGTTTCCGCGCTGCATCTCTAAACTAAGCTAAACTAAACTAAACTAAAAATGCGGTTGTTTTTTCATGTAAGTGGATGTACAGATGGAAGAGCCATTGATCGCACTGTTGCATCCCATTCTAGAACCCAGCTAATGCATTGTTTCAACAGAGGTTAATTGGGGACGATGGCATTCTGAATGATGAGTAGGTTCATTCAGTTAAAGCTATCCAAGGGCAACACAGTGGCTCAACGGTTAGGACCGCTGCCAGATAGTTTCGCCGACCCAGGTTCTACCCTGGCCTCCCCTGCAATCTGCCTGGAGTTTGTGCCTTCTCCCACATCCCAAAGGTCAGTTGGCTGCTGTGTAAGCAAGTGGGAGAGGAATCGGAGGAACGTTAATGGACATGAGAGAGAGAGAGTAGTTTAGTTCTAGTGTTAAAGAAGGAACTGCAGATGCTGGAGAATCGAGGGTTACACAAAAGGCTGGAGAAACTCAGCGGGTGCAGCAGCATCTAAGGAGCGAAGGACAAGTCTGAAGAAGGGTTTCGGCCTGAAACATTGCCTATCTCCTTCGCTCCTTAGATGCTGCTGCACCCACTGAGTTTCTCTTGTATTGTATTGAGATCTCCCCCTCCGCTCACCCCACCCACCACCAACAACACCACAGTCACATCTGTGGAGGCTTTTAAGTTCCTGGGAACCATCATCTCCAAGGACCTTAAGTGGGGGGCTACCATCGACTCCACAGTCAAAAAGGCCCAACAGAGGATTACTTCCTACGGCTGCTGAGGAAGCACAATCTGCCCCAGGCAATGATGGTCCAATTCTACACGGCCATCGTAGAGTCTGTCCTCACCTTCTCCATCGCGGTCTGGTTTGGCTCAGCCACCAAGCACGACACCCAGAGGCTGCAGCGAATCGTCCGATCAGCAGAGAAGGTTATTGGCTGCAATCTTCCCTCCATTGATGAACTGTACACTGCAAGGGCCAGGAAGCGAGCGGGCAAGATCATCGCTGACCCCTCTCACCCTGGCCACAAACTCTTTGAATCACTTCCCTCTGGAAGGCGACTCCGGACTGTCAAAGCCGCCACAGCCGGACATCAAAACAGTTTTTATCCACGAGTAGTTGCTCTACTCAACAGCCAAACATCTGTAGCCTCCCTTTGATCTGGTGTTTTATTTCATTCACATGTTTAATCGATAATGTTTTATTATTAATGTTTAATGTGTCATTCCTAATTGCCACTATATGTCTTGTTGTCACTTGCGGGCGGAGCACCAAGGCAAATTCCTTGTATGTGAATGCGAAGTGGCGGCACCTAACGGCAGCGACTCGACTGCAGTCCGTCTGCCTTTTTTTCCCCGTTAGATGTTTGTTTTTGGTTCTAATTTTTATTATTTTTTAGCTGTGTATATGTGTGGGGGGGTGAGGGGGTGGGTGGGGGAAACCGTTTAATCCCTGGCTGGGCTCCGGTGTCGTTGGGCCTAACATCGTGGAGCCTCCAAATGGAACCAACTTGAGGGCTCCAGTCGCGGAGCCTGCGGACTCGCCATCGCGGAGCTGGCCGACTTCGGAGCGGGGAGAGCTGTGGTAGCGCGCGGCTGCGACCCGACTTCGGAGCTTCGGAGGCTCCGGCCGCAGGCCCGGTGGACGGTGGCATCGGGCGCTCGCAGGCCCCTGGCGGGAGACCGCTTTCCGGAGCTCCTGCAACGGCAACTTCTCCCGCCAGAATCACAGAGTTTAAATGACTCGGAGCGGAGCCTAACATCCCCGGCGTGGCTTAAACCGCCGCGGGACTTACCATCGCCCGCCGGGGACTTTAACATTGTGCCCCCATTGAGCCCCAGTTCTCCTCGAAGTTGCAGGACCACGGGAGAAGAACAAAGGGAAGAGAGAAGACTTTTGCCTTCCATCACAGTGAGGAGGTGTTGGAGATTCACTGTGATGGATGTTTGTGTAAACATAGAAATGTAGAAACATAGAAATTAGGTGCAGGAGTAGGCCATTCGGCCCTTCGAGCCTGCACCGCTATTCAATATGATCATGGCTGATCATCCAACTCAGTATCCCGTACCTGCCTTCTCTCCATGTCTTAAGAAGGGTCTCGACCCGAAATGTCGCCTATCTCCTTCGCTCCTTAGATGCTGCTGCACCCGCTGCTTTTTGTGTAACCCCCTTCTCTCCATACCCCCTGATCCCCTTTAGCCACAAGGGCCACATCTAACTCCCTCTTAAATATAGTCAATGAAGTGGCCTCAACTACCCTCTGTGGCAGAGAGTTCCAGAGACCCACCACTCCCTGTGTGAAAAAAGTCCTTCACATCTCGGTCCTAAAGGATTTCCCCCTTATCCTTAAGCTGTGACCCCTTGTCCTGGACTTCCCCAACATCGGGAACAATCTTCCTGCATCTAGCCTGTCCAACCCCTTAAGAATTTTATAAGCTCCCCTCTCAATCTCCTAAATTCTAGAGAGTATAAACCGAGTCTATCCAGTCTTTCTTCATAAGACAGTCCTGACATCCCAGGAATCAGTCTGGTGAACCTTCTCTGCACTCCCTCTATGGCAATAATGTCCTTCCTCAGATTTGGAGACCAAAACTGTACGCAATACTCCAGGTGTGGCCTCACCAAGACCCTGTACAACTGAAGTAGAACCTCCCTGCTCCTATACTCAAATCCTTTTGCTATGAAGTGTGTTAAGTGTGTGTCTTGTTTTTTTTTGTAATGCCATGACTGTAGGAATGAAATTTTGTTCAAACCTTGTCTGTTTGAATGACAATAAAAGGCATTCTATTCTACTTGGCTATTAAACTTATCCATCCATCCATTCATTCATTCATTCATACACCTCGATAAGATCACCCTTCATCCTCCTGCGCTCCAGGGAATAGAGTCCCAGCCTGCGCAAGCTCGCCCTACAGCTCAAGCCCTGACAACCATGCACTGAACGTTATTCCCTATATCCCGTATCTGTACACTGTGGACGGCTCGATTGTAATCATGTATTGTCTTTCCGCTGACTGGTTAGCACGCAGCAAAAAGCTTTTCATAGTTCCTCGGCGCACGTGACAACAAACTAAAACTGAATTTAATAATAACCCATTAAAAAAATATATATTATCAGGCAGTCCTGGATTCTCCTAGAAATCTTACAATTCTTTTTGAAGGTGAGAAACTTAAGTTTATAAATGCTATTCAAAGTGTGACCTCAAGGTTAGGACGTTTTGTTGCATCTTGTAGCCAGATGCCCTTGAGACATGAGTTAGCCCACGTTGCCTGCTTAACAGAAGTGTCACGCTGACTGAATCCCTTCCATGAATCATCGGCTTCCCATTTGCTTTATTGGGACCTCCGCAGGTTTGTGATTTCTAAAACCACGGATCACCGCTTTTCTGAATCAACTCATTAGCGGTGTACTTTTATTCGTCCGCACAATGCGGCCCATTGCTGGCAAAGTCGATATTTATTGCTCATCTCTAATTGCCATTGAGAAGGTGGTGATGAGGCTCGGTCTGGGACAGCCGCATACATTTGCCCGTGAAGGTTCTCCCTCCCTCCGTGCTGTACGTGGAAGGGTGTCAGGGGAGTCTCGCAGCTCCGAAACGGGCCTTTCGGCCCAGCATGCCCATTCTGACCGGGATGTGTCGGAAGCAACTGCAGATATTTCAGTTTAACCATATAACCATATAACAATTACAGCACGGAAACAGGCCCTCTCGGTCATTCCAGTCCGTGCCGACCATTTATTTTCCCCTAGTCCCATCTACCTGCACTCAGACCATACCCCTCCATTCCCTTCCCGTCCATATACCTATCCACTTTACTTTTAAATGTTAAAATCGATCCTGCCTCCACCACTTCTGCTGGAAGATCATTCCACACAGCCGCCACTCTCTGAGTAAAGAAGTTCCCCCTCATGTTACCCCCAAACTTCTGTCCCTTAATTCTCATGTCATGCCCTCTTGTTTGAATCTTCCCTACCCTCAATGGGAAAAGCTTATCCACGTTAACTCTGTCTATCCCTTTCATCATTTTAAAGACCTCAATCAAGTCCCCCCCTTAACCTTCTGCGCTCCAAAGAATAAAGACCTAACTTGTTCAACCTTTCTCTGTAACTTAGTTGCTGGAACCCAGGCAACATTCCAGTAAATCTCCTCTGTACTCTCTCTATTTTGTTGACATCCTTCCTATAATTAGATTAGATTTAGACAAATAAAGAATCTAATCTAATTAGGCGACAAAAATTGTACACCATACTCCAGAATTAGTCTCACCAATGCCTTGTACAATTTTAACATTACTTCCCTACTCCTATATTCAATGCTCTGATTTATAAAGGCCAGCACACCAAAGGCTTTCTTTACCACCCTGTCTACATAGTTTGCAGAGTCGTGGAGTCATAGAGTGATACAGTACGGAAACCCGCAACATCGGGAACATGTTTCCTGCCTCTAGGTCCTTACTTATCATCTACCTCATTATAGACCCTCGGACGATCTTTCCTGGACTGTTCCTTGCACTAAACGTTATTCCCTTTATCCGCACATTGCGGACGGTTTGATTCTAATCAGCTGGAGTCTTTCCGCAGTTCCTCAGTGTATGTGACAATAAATCAAACTGAGCTCGTGCGGCACGGTGGCACAGCGGTAGAGTTCGATCTTGACGACGGGCACTGACTGTGTGGGGTTTGCATGTTCTCTCTGTGACCACGTGATCTTTGCCTTAAAGATAGCGGAGTCAGGGGATATGGGGAGAAGGCAGGAACGGGGTACTGATTGGGGATGATCAGCCGTGATCACATTGAATGGCGGTGCTGGCTCGAAGGGCCGAATGGTCTACTCCTGCACCTATTGTCTGTTGTCTATTGTCACGCGCGTTTCATGAGGGTGCTCCGGTTTCCTCCATGTACCAAAGATCATAAGATCATAAGTGATAGTAGAATTATGCCATTCGGCCCATCAAGTCTACTCCGCCATTCAATCATGGCTGATCTATCTCTCGCTGCTAACCCCATTCTCCTGCATACCGTCTCCCCATAACCCCTGACACCCGTCCTATCAACAATCTATCTATCTCTGCCTTAAAACATAGAAACATAGAAACATAGACAATAGGTGCAGGAGTAGGCCATTCGGCCCTTCGAGCCTGCACTGCCATTCAATATGATCATGGCTGATCATCCAACTCATTATCCCGTACCTGCCTTCTCTCCATACCCTCTGATCCCTTTAGCCACAAGGGCCACATCTAACTCTCTCTTAAATATAGCCAATGAACTGGCCTCAACTACCCTCTGTGGCAGAGAGTTCCACAGACCCACCACTCTCTGGGTGAAAGGAGTCCTTCTCATCTCGTTCCTAAAGAATTTCCCCCTTATCCTTAAGCTGTGACCCCTTGTCCTGGACCTCCCCAACATCGGGAACAATCTTCCTGCATCTAGCCTGTCCAACCCCTTAAGAATTTTGTAAGTTTCTATAAGATCCCCTCTCAATCTCCTAAATTCTAGAGAGTATAAACCGAGTCTATGCAGTCTTTGTTCATAAGACAGTCCTGACATCCCAGGAATCAGTCTGGTGAACCTTCTCTGCACTCCCTCTATGGCAATAATGTCCTTCCTCAGATTTGGAGACCAGAACTGTACGCAATACTCCAGGTGTGGTCTCACCAAGACCCTATACTACTGAAGTAGAACCTCCCTGCTCCTATACTCAAATCCTTTTGCTATGAATGCTAACATACCATTCGCTTTCTTCACTGCCTGCTGCACCTGCATGCCTACTTTCAATGACTTTCAATAAAACATATCCATTGACTTGGTCTCCACAGCCCATCAATGGCAAAGAATTCCACAGATTCACCACCCAGGAAATTCCTCCCCATCTCCTTCCTAAAGGAACGTCCATAGATTCTGAGGCTATGACCTCTAGTCCTGGACTCTCCCACAAGATGCGTGTGTTTCTCGGTTAATTGTCCTCTGCAATTTGCCCCTAGTGCGTGAAAGTGGGTACAACATTGTGATCGATGGCCGGCGTGGACTCGGTGGGCCGAAGGGCCTGTTTCCGCGCCGACAATTTCAATCCATTCGATCAAATAAAGAGGCAGAAATCCAGCAGAATGTACTGTAACGTCTTAGTAAAACAGTCTTTTTTACATAAAGATGTTTGTGTCTAATCAGTGTATGTACATGTTGTTCGGGTGTCGTTTTGACATCAACCGTGTGTCTCGCACTGGTGTTAAATACAGCATTTGGTTCATACATATTAAGTAAAACTAACTCCCACTCCACCACCCCAGAGTAAAGGATCGATGATGAATTCATTTGCGTGACTGGTATTCTGTACCTGCAGAGGTAATCCAGAGATCCCTAATCACATCAGGTCACAAGAGAGAGGAGAATTAGGCCATTCGGCCCATCAAGTCTACTCCGCCATTCAATCACGGCTGATCTATCTCTCCCATTCTCCTGCCTTCTCCCCATAACCCCTGACGCCCGTACTAATCAAGAATCTATCTATCTAGTCTGAAGAAAGGTTTCGGCCCGAAACGTCACCTATCTCCTTCGCTCCTTAGATGCTGCTGCACCCGCTGAGTTTCTCCAGCTTTTTGTGTAACCCTCGATTCTCCAGCATCTGCGGTTCCTTCTTTAACACAAGAATCTATCTACCTCTGCCTTCCAAAATATCCATTAACAGCCTCCACAGCCGTCTGCGGCAAAGAATTCCACAGATTCACCACCCTCTGACTGAAGACATTCCTCCTCATCTCATATAACCATATAACAATTACAGCACGGAAACAGGCCTTCTCGGCCCTTCAAGTCCGTGCCGAACAACTTTTTTCCCTTAGTCCCACCTGCCTGCACTCATACCATAACCCTCCATACCCTTCTCATCCACATGCCTATCCAATTTATTTTTAAATGATACCAACAAACCTGCCTCCACCACTTCTGCAGGAAGCTCATTCCACACCGCTACCACTCTCTGAGTAAAGAAGTTCCCCCTCATGTTACCCCTAAACCTCTGTCCCTTAATTCTAAAGTCATGTCCTCGTGTTTGAATCCTCCCTATTCTCAAAGGGAAAAGCTTGTCCACATTAACTCTGTCTATCCCTCTCATCATTTTAAAGACCTTTATCAAGTCCCCCCTTAACCTTCTGCGCTCCAGAGAATAAAGACCTAACTTATTCAACCTATCTCTGTAACTTAGCTGTTGAAACCCAGGCAACATTCTAGTAAATCTCCTCTGTACCCTCTCTATTTTGTTGACATCCTTCCTATAATTGGGCGACCAAAATTGTACACCATACTCCAGATTTGGTCTCACCAACGCCTTGTACAATTTTAACATTACATCCCAGCTTCTATACTCAATGCTCTGATTTATAAAGGCTATAAAGGCTTCCTAAAGGAACGTCCTTTAATTCTGAGGCTGTGACCTCTGGTCCTGGACTCTCCCACTAGTGGAAATATTGTCTCCACATCCGCTCTATCCAAGCCTTTCACTATTCGGTACGTTTCAATGAGGTCCCCCTCCCACCATTCTTCTAAACTCCAGCGAGTACAGCCCCAGTGCCGTCAAATGCTCAGCAATAACCTCGGCTATTTGGGATTCGGAATGTAATTTTAAATTAACGGGAAGTAAAAAGCTTCCGTGTCAGACTCGGAGACAGTTTGGAAAGGCATCAATGGATCATACATGAGCATAGAACAAAGAATCACCTTTAACTGCTTTGATCTCACCTTCATTGTGTTTGGCGCTTGTATTTATTCCGACAGTGACACGCGCTTTATAAATCCTTCAACCATCTCTCACAAGTCCTGAGGTGTGTGACAGGTGTAGATACATTCTCCTTTCGGCTTTCACCCTCTTATCTTTTAATTCATCGCTGGCTGTGATCTCGTGTTAAAGAAGGAACTGCAGATGCTGGAGAACCGAGGCTGAAGAAGGGTCTCGACCCGAAACGTCGCCTATCTCCTTCGCTCCTTAGATGCTGCTGCACCCGCTGAGTTTCTCCAGCTTTTTGTGTAAATCTCGTGGAAAAGGCTGCTTTATGGCCGTGAAAAGCTGGTGCAGATATATACGTATCTTTGAGCTGAGGTTGAAACCAAAAAAAAAAGACCCAAACTGCTGGAGTAACTCAGCAGGTCAGGCGGCATCTCTGGCGAACATGGACAGGTGACGTTTCGGGTCGGGACCCTTTAAGAACGTCACCCATCCCTACATAGAAACATACATAGAAATTAGGTGCAGGAGTAGGCCATTCGGCCCTTCGAGCCTGCACCGCCATTCAATATGATCATGGCTGATCATCCAACTCAGTATCCTGTACCTGCCTTCTCTCCATACCCACTGATCCCTTTAGCCACAAAGGCCACATCTAACTCCCTCTTAAATATAGCCAATGAACTGGCCTCAACTACCCTCTGTGGCAGAGAATTCCAGAGACCCACCACTCTCTGTGTGAAAAAAGTCCTTCTCATCTCGGTCCTAAAGGACCATGTTCTCCAGAGATGCTGTCTGACCTGCCGAGTCTACTCCAGCACTTTGTGTCTTTTTGTTCTGCAAACCAACATCTGCAGTTCTTTGATCCACCTCCAATGAAGGCTGACTGACGAAGGGCAACGTACATAAGGTCTTCTCGACCACCCTATCTGCCTTTGCGCCGCTTGTGCCTGCATTCCTAGATGCCCCTGCTCCACCACACTGCCCAGGGCTCCACACTTCACTGAGAAAGGTTCTGCCCTGGTTTGATGCAACACCTCTTTTTGCTGGCGGAAATGACCAGGCAATCTCAGTCCACCTCGGGGTGGACAAACGAGCAACATCACACTCCGACAAGGGGCGCGAGGGACTGCACCCACCACGCAATCTCACCTCTTGGTTTCAGTTGCTCCCACGTTATGGCGATGGAGACATTGGAGGGGTAGGAAGGTTCACCAACCTTCTAAAACTCCAAGGTTGCTACTCTTTAAATTGTCTGATCATCTTCATAGAAACATAGAAACATAGAAATTAGGTGCAGGAGTAGGCCATTCGGCCCTTCGAGCCTGCACCGCCATTCAATATGATCATGGCTGATCATCCAACTCAGTATCCCGTACCTGCCTTCTCTCCATACCCCCTGATCCCCTTAGCCACAAGGGCCACATCTAAATCCCTCTTAAATATAGCCAATGAACTACATAGAAACATAGAAATTAGGTGCAGGAGTTGGCCATTCGGCCCTTCGAGCCTGCACCGCCATTCAATATGATCATGGCTGATCATGCAACTCAGTATCCCGTACCTGCCTTCTCTCCATACCCTCTGATCCCCTTAGCCACAAGGGCCGCATCTAACTCCCTCTTAAATATAGCCAATGAACTGGCCTCAACTACCCTCTGTGGCAGAGAGTTCCAGAGACCCACCACTCTCTGTGTGAAAAAAGTCCTTCTTTTAGAAGATTGAGGGGGATCTTATAGAAACTTACAAAATTTTTAAGGGGTTGGACAGGCTAGATGCTGGAAGATTGTTCCCGATGTTGGGGGAGTCCAGAACAAGGGGTCACAGTCTAAGGATAAGGGGGAATTCCTTTAGGACCGAGATGAGGAAAACATTCTTTACTCAGAGAGTGGTGAGTCTCTGGAATTCTCTGCCACAGAAGGTAGTTGAGGCCAGTTCATTGGCTATATTTAAGAGGGCGTTAGATGTGGCACTTGTGGCTAAAGGGATCAGGGGGTATGGAGAGAAGGCAGGTACGGGATACTGAGTTGGATGATCAGCCATGATCATATTGAATGGCGGTGCAGGCTCGAAGGGCCGAATGGCCTACTCCTGCACCTAATTTCTATGTTTCTATGTTTCTATCCACTTCCAATATGAAACCATTAAATTAATATTAAACCTGTTAACTTCCAGTATTAAACCATTCGCTTTCAGCCTGTCTCCCCGACCTCGTCCCCATTTCGCTGGCCATAAATAACATGAAGTGCCTCGCTGAAGGCAACTGCCTGCCAACGAAATGAGTTGCTGACTTCAATCACCCAATGTAAAAATAGCATTCTTTTCTCATCAGAGCCAGGCATAAAAAAGCGGGTCTCTCTTCAACGTAACTCACTCTGATAAGTAAGTGGTGCCACGTACGTTCAAATGAACCGAGGATCAATCTCGCTCCTTCATTGTAAATCTCGCGCCTAACTGTGTGCCGAGGTTGTCAGAGCTGACAACGCTGTTGATGGACTTCGGTTCAAGGCTGAGGTGATGGGGAGATAAAGAAACATTGGATGGGGGCATGGAAGGGGAGGGGGAGGGGGAGGGGAGGGGAGGAGGTGGGAGGTTTAGTGGTCGAACGAGGGGGAGGGGAGGGGGGGGAGAGATAGTCAGTCACCCGAGAGCGCAGAATGCAGAATGTCACCAAGACTGCCAGATGCAAAGTGCCAATGGCTCGGCCAGGGTAGATTAGGGAGAAGGGCAGAGGGAACAAAAGGCAGAGGGCATGACATGAGAATTAGGGGTAACATGAGGGGGAACTTCTTTACTCAGAGAGTGGTGGCTGTGTGGAATGATCTTCCAGCAGAAGTGGTGGAGGCAGGATCGATTTTAACATTTAAAAGTAAAGTAGATAGGTATATGGACGGGAAGGGAATGGAGGGGTATGGTCTGAGTGCAGGTAGATGGGACTAGGGGAAAATAAATGGTCGGCACGGACTGGAAGGGGCCGAGAAGGCCTGTTTCCGTGCTGTAATTGTTATATGGTTATATGGTTATATATGTGGGGGCAGAGGGGAACAGAGAAGGCTGGGGAAAGAAGTAAAGGGCCTGTCCCACATGGGCGTCATTTGCCCGTCACGCAGATGGCGCGCGAAGATTTTGTGTATCCCAAAATCCCGGGGGGGCCGCGCGTGACCGAGCTTCACTTCCTATGTCACCATGCACCATGCGCGCATCACGTGCCTGTCGCGAAGAGTGCGTCGTGCATCGTGACGCGTAAATGATGTCGCGTAAATTACGCGCAAATGACGGCCAGGTGGGACAGGCCCCCAAATCTTGAGCGCTTGACGGCACTGGGCCCGATCTCGCTCGAGTTCAGAAGGAGGAGGGGTCACCTCATTGACACTTACCGAATAGTGAAGGGCTTGGATAGGGTGGATATGGGGAGGATGTTTCCACTAATGGGAGAGTCTAGGACCAGGGGGGCCACAGCCTCAGAATATATGGACGTACCTTTAGAAAGGAGATGGGGAGGAATTTATTTCGACGGAGGGTGGTGAATCTGTGGAATTAATTGCCACAGGCGGCTGTGGAGGCCACGTCAATGGGTATTCTCAAGGCGGACATTGCCGGATTGTTGATTAGTAAGGGTGTCGGGTTGGGGAGAAGGCAGGAGAATGGGGTTAAGAGGGAAAGATATGAGAGGAAATGTTCGAATGGCAGAGTAGACTTCATGGGCCGAATGGCCTAATTCTGCTCCTAGAACGTATGAACTTATGAAGAGACCGTAGTGTAAAGAGCATTTTGTTGATGAAGCTCGGGAGATATGATATGGAGTCAGGAGTGGCCCATTCAATCCTTCGAGTCTGGTCTACCGTCATCAAAACCTTAACAGCTCTTCCACCCCAGTGCCATTTTCCAGCACTATCCCCCATAATTCCCGACTCCCGGCATTCCCAGTAATGTATTGATTGTAGGATTGAATGGAAAGCGGTTGAACTTCCATAGTTTTCCAAGTTAGAGGATTCCGGAGACCTACCACCCCGTGAGAGCAGATGTTTCTCCTCATCTCAGTCCTAACTTGAAAGAGGCCGTTAGAGAGTCACGTGGATCTGGAGAGAATGGAAAGACCTGGAGCACGTGCAGGCAGAGGAGATTGTTTTAACACGGCATCGTATCCAACATGGACCTCATGGGCAGAAGGGCCCGTACCTGCGCTGTGCTGTTCTGCGTTCTCGGCTCAATAGACAATAGGTGCAGGAGTAAGCCATTCGGCCCTTTGAGCCAGCACCGCCACTCAATGTGATCATGGCTGATCATCCCCAATCAGTACCCCGTTCCTGCCTTCTCCCCATATCCCTTATCTCCGCTATCCCTAAGAGTCCTATCTAGCTCGCTCTTGAAAGCATCCAGAGAACCGGCCACCACCGCCCTCTGAGGCAGAGAATTCCACAGACTCACCACTCTCTGTGTGAAAAAGTGTTTCCTCATCTCCGTTCTAAATGGCTTACTCCTCATTCTTAAACTGTGTGGCCCCTGGTTCTGGACTCCCCCCAACATCGGGAACATGTTTCCTGCCTCTAACCCTTAGTAACCTTATACGTTTCAATAAGATCCCCTCTCATCCTTCTAAATTCCAGAGTAAATTCCTCGACTGACGTCTGGAGTGGCGCCAAACGCTCCTGCCACGTTAAACCAATCATCGTCGGGATGATTCTTGTGGACCTCCTCTGGACCCTCTACAAAACCTGCACTTCTTCCCTCAGATACTGGGCCCAAAACTGCTCACAATATTTATGTCCCCCCCCCTACCCTGACTTTGAGCCTGATGAAATATCTCCATCGAAACGTCACCCGTTCCTTCTCTCCAGAGACGATGCCTGACCCGCTGAGTTACTCCAGCTTTTTTATGTCTATCTTCACAATATTTCAAATGTGGCCTCACCAGACTGATTCCTGGGATGTCAGGACTGTCATATGAGGAAAGACTGGATAGACTCGGCTTGTACTCGCTGGAATTTAGAAGATTGAGGGGGGATCTTATAGAAACTTACAAAATTCTTAAGGGGTTGGACAAGCTAGATGCTGGAAGATTGTTCCCGATGTTGGGGGAGTCCAGAACAAGGGGTCACAGTCTAAGGATAAGGGGGAATTCCTTTAGGACCGAGATGAGGAAAACATTCTTTACCCAGAGAGTGGTGAGTCTCTGGAACTCTCTGCCACAGAAGGTAGTTGAGGCCAGTTCATTGGCTATATTTAAGAGCGCGTTAGATGTGGCCCTTGTGGCTAAAGGGATCAGGGGGTATGGAGAGAAGGCAGGTACGGGATACTGAGTTGGATGATCAGCCATGATCACATTGAATGACGGTGCAGGCTCGAAGGGCCGAATGGCCTACTCCTGCACCTATTTTTCTATGTTTCTATACCAGCGCCTTATAACGAAATCCTGAGCATGACAACCTTGCTTTTATATTCTAGCCCTCTCGTAATGAATGCCAACATTGCCTTTGCGTTCCTTACTACTGACTTAACCTGCAAATGAATCTTCTGGGAATCCTGCACCAGCGCTCCCAAAATCCCTTTGCCCCTCCGAGTTCTAGATCCACTCCCCTTTAAGAAAGTGGACCAAAAATGCTGGAGAAACCCAGCGAGTGAGGCATCATCTGTGGAGCGAAGGAACAGGTGACGTTTCGGGTCAAGACCCTTTAAGAAAGTAATCTGCCCCTTTATCCCTTCTACCAAGTGCACGACCGTACACTTTCCTGCGATGTATTCCGCCTGCCGCATCTTTTTCCCACTCCCCCAAACCCTTCTGCTCAAACACTCCTCACGCGATTATTCCGCAGCTCAGGAAATCTCTATTCCTGATCCCTGTTGTCGGAAGAAGGGTCTCGTCCCGAAACGTCGCCCATTTCCTTCGCTCCTCAGATGCTGCCGCACCCGCTGAGTTTCTCCAGCACTTTTGTCTACCTTCGATTTTCCAGCATCTGCATTTCCTTCTTAAACCCTGCTGTTTATTGTCCGCTGAAAGGTGAGATGAGGATGGGAGCCTCATCTCGTTTTGGGAGCCAGGGGACGCAGTTTGAGAATAAGGGGAGGCCAATTGTAATATTGAACATGGAGCATAAAAGCCTCTTAAATTCCCCTATCGTATCTGCCTCCACCATTACCCCAGGCAACACGTTCTATGCACTCATTACCCTCCGTGTAAAAGGACTCGCATCTCCATGAAACTATCCCCCTCTCACCTCACAGTGATGTCCTCTAATGTTGGGGAGAAAGCTTCAGACTTGCCCCTCTCATCTCCTTTAAACTTTGCCCCTCTCATCTCAAAGCTACACCCTCTAGACCATGACATTTGCAGCCTGGGGGGGGGGGGGGAAAGGTTCTGACTGTCTACCCTGTCTATGCCCCTTATCGTTTTATATACTCCGACCAGGTCTCCCCAACACCTCCGAAGACATGTCCGTATTTCAGCAGGGTGGTCCCTGGATCTCCACCGGGGATGTGGAGCATTGCAGCGTTGACGGAAGGAATAAGCATTAGCTGAGACCCATTAGCGAGAACGTTCTTGCAGTTCTTTTACGATTAGCGCCGTTACGATTTTTTTTTAAACAAAAAAAATAAAATTTCTGTTCATCGTCCGATTGCAAAAAAAGGTTGTACTCCGGACAATGCAGCCCTTCCGCGGGCCGGCGGTACAGTGGGGCCCGTGTGAGGCTTGGACCCACGTTCTTCTGGTGGAGCAGAGGCCGGCAAAGTTAAGGACGTTCCGGGTTCGATTGTCGGGAACGGCGTGAGACTGGAGGGAAGCGCCCTGTCCCTCTCCCACCTCAGTCCTCGCGGTGCAAGCAAGGCTGTGGACCATACGTCCCATCCCTCAGCAAGGGTCTGAAGAACGGTGTCCGCCTGAAACGTCACCCATTCCTTCTCTCCAGAGATGCTGCCTGACCCGCCGAGTTACTCCAGCGCTTTGTGTCTATCTTCGGTGTAAACCAGCATCTGCAGTTCCCTCCTACGCAGCCTCTTCAAGCTCATAGAGCCGTCAATGAGTCCCTGGAACCAAAATACATAAATAAGGCCAATTAATGCTTGCTTCAGACTTGTTGGCTCACATGAAACCTCGTAACATTGAAAGGCCTGGAAGTTTTCACTCCATATAACCATATAACCATATACCAATCACAGCACGGAAACAGGCCTTCTCGGCCCTTCCAGTCCGTGCCGACCATTTATTTTCCCCTAGTCCCATCTACCTGCACTCAGACCATACCCCTCCATTCCCTTCCCGTCCATATCCCTATCCACTTTACTTTTAAATGTTAAAATCGATCCTGCCTCCACCACTTCTGCTGGAAGATCATTCCACACAGCCACCACTCTCTGAGTAAAGAAGTTCCCCCTCATGTTACCCCTAAACTTCTGTCCCTTAATTCTCGTGTCATGCCCTCTTGTTTGAATCTTCCCTACCCTCAATGGGAAAAGCTTATCCACGTCAACTCTGTCTATCCCTTTCATCATTTTAAAGACCTCAATCAAGTCACCCCTTAACCTTCTGCGCTCCAAAGAATAAAGACCTAACTTGTTCAACCTTTCTCTGTAACTTAGTTGCTGGAACCCAGGCAACATTCTAGTAAATCTCCTCTGTACTCTCTCTATTTTGTTGGAAGCTCATTCCACACAGCCACCACTCTCTGAGTAAAGAAGTCCCCCCTCATGATAGCCCTAAACTTCTGTCCCTTAATTCTCACTCGTGGGAGATTCTGGGACCAGAGGTCAAAGACACAGAGTTTCTTTTGTCAGAGGGTGGGGAATCTGTGGAATTCATTGCCACAGAAGGCTGTGGATATTTTTAAGTCGGAGATTGACAGATTAAAGTGGGTGTGTGGGGGTTACGAGGAGAAGACAGGGCAATGGAGAGAAAGATCAGCCATGTTCAGTCGGATATTCGGCGACTAAACCTGGTTTGCCAGGTGTGCAGGGGGGCTGTGGACCCCCAGCAGGACCAAAAACAAGACCTGTCAAAGGGCGGACGAGCTAACTAGCGAGCCGACGGCCACCTACACTTCAGTAGAAGTTGCGATCACTGTCGTACACGGCATTGTAAGGCACCGGGCCCGTTGATGTTTTCAACGATGAATATGATGATGATGCTTGAATGGTGGAGTAGACCTGATGGGCTGAATGGCCCAATTCTGTTCCTATAACGTGTGAACTTGTGAAGGGACCATGGTGTAAAGAGCATATTGTTCATGAACATCAGAAGATGAGAAATAGAGGCAGGGGTGTTTCAGAAGGAAGTGCAGATGCTGGAAAAGTCGAAGGTAGACAAAAATGCTGGAGAAACTCAGCGGGTGAGGCAGCATCTATGGGGCGAAGGAAATAGGTGACGTTTTCGGGTCGAGGCCCTTCTTCAGACTGGTGCGGAGGTGATGTGAAATAGAGCCAGGAGTGGCCCTAATGCTGCTCCTAGCACTGGTTCGTGTTGCTTTGATTTTACGAGACTTTGCACAATTTGAACAGGGATCTATTTATGATTATTTTCTCTATGCTTCATTGCTTTCTACTGAAGGAAGCTTTAACTGTCTGATATCTCAGGGTGCAATGCGCTGAACATGTCTGCCCATTAATTTGAGGGTGTAGTGTGTTGTAGGTTCCCCTCCCCCCTCCCCCCCCCCCCCAACTCTCTCCCCCCTTTGCCCAACCTATTTGCGTTGAAGATGGCGGCGCTCTTGGATGCAGCGGCTTTGCGCTCCCGAATGTTCTTTTTACAAACCTCGTTCTCGGGGCATCTAAACCCAGATGTTATTTTTGTTGCTAAGTCGTGACATCGGATGGAAGTTGCAAACCAAATCTAGTTGCATTTATGTGTAATGACAATAAAACATATCATTATTAATATGTTTGTCCCCTCCACCCCACCTCTCCTCCTGCTCCACGCTCCGCAACTCTTCAAACCCGCGCGGTCAAAGGAAGAGCGTGCAAGCATTGTACCGACGGTGCCTGTGGTCAGGATCGAACCGGGGTCTCCGGAGACGTGAGGCACTGTGAGCTCCACTGCAGCGCCCCCCTGCTGCCCATTCTTTTTAATGATACTGTCCCGGTGAATTTAATGCCAGTGCCATTGGCACTCGATTTTAGACCAACCAATCTTCCCTGCCCTCACGTGATCCGTGTCCCGTCAAGGTCATAAGGTCATACGCGATAGGGGTAGAATTAGGCCACTCGGCCCATCAAGTCTACTCCGCCGTTCAATCATGGCTGATCTGTCTCTCCCTCCTAACCCCATTCTCCTGCCTTCTCCCCATAACCCCGGACACCCCGTACTAATCAAGAATCTATCCATCTCTGCCTTAAAAATGTCCACTGACTTATAACCATATAACCATATAACAATTACAGCACGGAAACAGGCCTTCTCGGCCCTTCCAGTCCGTGCCGACCATTTATTTTCCCCTAGTCCCATCTACCTGCACTCAGACCATACCCCTCCATTCCCTTCCCGTCCATATACCTATCCACTTTACTTTTAAATGTTAAAAATCGATCCAGCCTCCACCACTTCTGCTGGAAGATCATTCCACACAGCCACCACTCTCTGAGTAAAGAAGTTCCCCCTCATGTTACCCCTAAACTTCTGTCCCTTAATTCTCATGTCATGCCCTCTTGTTTGAATCTTCCCTACCCTCAATGGGAAAAGCTTATCCACATCAACTCTGTCTATCCCTTTCATCATTTTAAAGACCTCCACAGCCGCCTGTGGCAAAGAATTCCACGGATTCCCCACCCTCTGACTAAAGAAATTTGTCCTCATCTCCTTCCTAAAGGAACGTCTACATCTTGACATCATGTCCGACACCAATATTGCTCTCCTGGTCTATATTCATTAGTTTTGATGAATAAATCGGAGGACAAATCAAGTCAGAGAGAAGAATCTTGCTGTTTGGAAGAAGGCCCTTCGGCCCAACAAGTCTGTGCTGTCCATCAAACTCACATTCGCAAAAATCCCACTACAAATTCCATTTTATTTGCTCAGCATTCTCATTATTTCTCCTCAGGCTCTACCACTCGCGTCACGGTGACGCAGCGGTAGAGTTGCAGCCTTAGACGCGGGTTTGATCCCGACTATGGGCGCTGTCTGTACGGGGTTTGTACGTTCTCCCCGTCACCCGCGTGGGTTTTCTCTGTTTCCTCCCACACTCCAAAGACGTGCATGTCTGTGGGCTAATTGGCTTGGTGCAAGGGGCAATTGTCCCGAGTGTGTGTAGGATAGTGTTAATGTGCGGGGATCGCTGGTCGGCGCGGACCCGGTGGGCCGAAGGGCCTGTTTCCACGCTGTATGTCTAAACTAAATTTGAGGGAGTTAGATGTGTCCCTTGTGGCTAAGGGGATCAGGGTGTATGGAGAGGAGGCAGGTACGGGATACTGAGTTGGATGATCAGCCATGATCATATTGAATGGCGGTGCTGGCTCGAAGGGCCGAATGGCCTACTCCTGCGCCTAATTTCTATGTTTCTAAACCAAACTAAACCTGTACACCACGGGCAATAAGCGAGTTCGGTATTCCGAAAACGCAAGGGATGATGGGATTTGTCAAAGGTCACAAGCTATAAGCAGTCTCGGCAGCCGTGCGGCGGCAAGGACGCAGACCTGCGCCTCATCCGCCGCCAGGATCGAACCCGGGTCTCCGGCGCTGCTGAGCGGCCCCCTGGACAATCCCGGTCCCTTCCCGTTTGTCCTTCCCAGTGGTGATTAGGTGGGTCGGTGTCACGGGCAGTGCAGTTTGCAGATGGGGCACACTCTGCAGCCAGAGGTGGAGGGGGATAGATATCGAGGGAGCTTTGTCCTGCAATCCACTGATCCAACTCTGGCAGGAGAAGCACTTTGATAAATTGTCGTGTCCTTTCATCGATTTTTGAAACGCTTGCTCTGCTGACCGCTGCCGGAATGACACCAGCTACTCTGTCCCCTGTACTTTGTCTGCCTATCCATTAACCTTCACCCAGCCTCCTCTCCGCAAGCACATAGCAGCACAAAGATTTATAGTGGATGCATCAGCTGAGGAGAGTGGTCGGTGGCTAATGTGGACGCGGGGAAACTTCTCATACTAAAAGCCTCTCAGTATGTCGTTGACTCCTTCAGCAAGAACGAAGGGACGTGGCTCATTTGAAGACACTGATAAGTGAGTGCTTCCCGCTGTCCTCTGTGGTTAAGTAAAGGGCCTGTCCAACCAGCATCCGACTCCATGCAATGAGCTAGACGTGATCAAACTAGAAGCGGGGGCCGCGCGGAGGTCGGGTGATCCCCTGTACAGCGCCGTTCCCACCAGCATGCGCCTGCATGCGGCAAGCACGACCAAACCAGCAGCGAGGGCCACGCGGAGGTCGGGTGAGTGGCGCAACGCGGCGCAAAGTGAGGCGAACTTGGAGCGAAGTCTTAAAGGTAAGTTCGCCAGGACAGAGAGGGGCACACAGAGAGGGGCACAAAGGCACACACACACACACACAGGGCCACGGAGCCACACACAGAGAGGGTCACGGAGGCACCTACAAAGAGGTTCACGGAGGCACGGTGTGTAATGCGTCGAGGCGACTGCAAGCCAATAAGCCGTTGCCGCGCGGATTTTTTGAACACGGTCAGTTTTTCGGAGCCCCGCGCGATGTCGGGACGAACTCCTCACAATTCCGCACGGCTCCGGCGATCGAAGTGGGACCGGCCCCGCGAAGCCGGATGGCTCAAGCGACCACGTTAGGTCGCGCTCATCGCATGGAGTTGCATGCTGGTGGGACAGGCCCTTTACTCAGCGCGAGTGCACTTGTAGTAATCACCTTCCTGTCTACAGCCAGCAGTTCCCTTCGTCGGCAGCCTGGAGTGTGCATGTCTGTGAGGTAAGGGCCTGTCCCACTTGGCGATTATTTCCGGTGTCATATCAGGGTCGGCAAAAGACTTTGGACCTCTCAAAATCCAGCGGCAGCAAAAAAATGTTGCGACCACTTGAAAAAAAAACACCGCGCGCCAATACGCCATCACGCCGCGTCATACATCATCATTTTTCAGTGACCTGATACGTCAGTCAATGATGCTGACAGTCGGCGAAAAATTTGGCCAAGTGGGACACGCCCTGCAGTCTCATCAGGCAGGATTAAAATGTCATGGAGCCATGTTGCACGGAAACAGGCCCAACCCGCACACGCCTGACCTGCCAAGGGTGTTTAGTTCAGTTAAAAGATACAGCAGGGAAACAGGCCCTTCAGCCCACTCATCGATCACCCATTCACACTAGTTCTATGTTATCCCAATCTCTACATCCCGGCCACTTCCTCTTCTCCCCTACCCCATCGGGCAAGAAATGTGAAAACGCACACCTCCAGAATTCAGGGGCAGTTTCTTCCCAGCTGTTATCAAAGTGCTGAACCATCCTATCACCAACTAGAGAGCAGTCCTGACCTACCATCTACCTCATTGGAGACTCGTGGACGAACTTTGATTGGACTTTGAAGGACATTATTGCCATGGAGAGAGTGCAGAGAAGGTTCACCAGACTGATTCCTGGGATGTCAGGACTGTCTTATGAAGAAAGACTGGATAGACTCAGTTTATACTCTCTAGAATTTAGGAGATTGAGAGGGGATCTTATAGAAACTTACAAAATTCTCAAGGGGTTGGACAGCCTAGATGCAGGAAGATTGTTCCCGATGTTGGGGAGGTCCAGGACAAGAGGTCACAGCTTAAGGATAAGGGGGAAATCCTTTAGGACCGAGATGAGAAGGACTTTTTTCACACAGAGAGTGGTGGGTCTCTGGAACTCTCTGCCACAGAGGGTAGTTGAGGCCAGTTCATTGGCTATATTTAAGAGGGAGTTAGATGTGGCCCTTGTGGCTAAGGGGATCAGAGGGTATGGAGAGGAGGCAGGTACGGGATACTGAGTTGGATGATCAGCCATGATCATATTGAATGGCGGTGCAGGCTCGAAGGGCCGAATGGCCTACTCCTGCACCTAATTTCTATGTTTCTATGTTTCTATGACTTCTGTGTGAATTCTGTTGTGAGTCTGTGGAATTCTCCGCCTCAGAAGGCAGTGGAGGCCGATTCTCCGGATGTTTTCATGAGAGAGTTGGATAGAGCTCTTAAAGATAGCGGAGTCAGGGGATATGGGGAGAAGGCTGGAACGGGGTACTGAATGTGAATGATCAGCCATGATCACAGTGAGTGGTGGTGCTGGCTCAAAGGGGCCGAATGGCCTACTGTGTATTGTCTATTTATCTTGCACTAAATGCTATTCCCTTTATCCTTCTCTGCACACTGTGGATTCCTTGTTTGTCATCTTTCTGCTGACTGGTTAGCACGCAGCAAAACAGATTTTCACTGTGCCTTGACGTACAAGTGACACTAATAATAACAAACTACCACAAAACTAATCTCATTTGCACATGTTAGATCCATAAACTTCTCATGTTTTGTCTGTTTTGTGTCTGCCTGACGTCTCTTGATCGCAGCAATTGTTTCTGATTCCAATAGACAATAGGTGCAGGAGGAGCCATTCGGCCCTTCGAGCCAGCACTGCCATTCAATGTGATCATGGCTGATCATCCCCAATCAGTACCCCGTTCCTGCCTTCTCCCCATATCCCCTGACTCCGCTATCTTTAAGGGGCCCTATCTGGCTCTTTCTTAAAAGTATCCAGAGAACCTGCCTCCACCACCCTCTGAGGCAGAGAATTCCACAGACTCACCACTCTCTGTGAGAAAACGTGTTTCCTCATCTCCGGCCTAAATGGCTTACCCCTTATTCTTAAACTCCGCTATCCCTAAGAGCTACATCTAACTCTCTTTTGAAAACATCCAGAGAATTGGCCTCCACCGCCTTCTGAGGCAGAGAATTCCACAGATTCACAACTCTCTGGGTGGAAAAGTGTTTCCTCGTCTACGTACTGAATGGCTTCCCCCTTATTCTTAAATTGTGGCCCCTGGTTCTGGACTCCCCCAACATCGGGAACATGTTTCCTGCCTCTAGCGTGTCCAAACCCATAATAATCTTATATGTTTCAATAAGATCCTCTCTCATCCTTCTAAACTCCAGAGTATACAAGCCCAGCCGCTCCATTCTATCAACATATGACAGTCCCGCCATCCCGGGAATTAACCTCGTAACCTCGATTGGTAGCATTTCGGATCTCTTCAGCCTTCTGCTGGGTATCTGTACCTGGGTTGGAGGGAGATACGACAGGGGCATGATAGGTGAAGTGCCTGTTCCTGTGCTGTGGTTCTCTATCTTATATCTGAATCTTGCCCAGTGATTTCTGTGGCCAAAACACCCATTCTTGTTGCCTTGAAGTCGTAAAAGCACATACCCCCAATCCTCCGCAAAGTTGACCTGAAAGGTCAACCATAGGTGCGGCACAGTGGCGCAGGGGTAGAGTTGCTGCCTCACAGCACCAGAGACCCGGGTTCGATCCTGTCTGATGGTGCTCTGTCTGTATGGAGTTTGCACGTTCTCCCCTGTGACCACGAGGGATTTCTCTGGGTGCTTTGGTTTCCTCCCACACTCCAAAGACATATAGGTTTGTAGATTAACATAGAAACATAGACAATAGGTGCAGGAGTAGGCCATTCGGCCCTTCGAGCCTGCACCGCAATTCAATATGATCATGGCTGATCATCCAACTCAGTATCCTGTACGTGCCTTCTCTCCATACCCTCTGATCCCTTTAGCCACAAGGGCCATATCTAACTCCCTCTTAAATATAGCCAATGAACTGGCCTCAACTACCTTCTGTGGCAGAGAGTTCCAGAGACTCACCATTCTCTGTGTGAAAAATATTTTTCTCATCTCAGTCCTAAAAGACTTCTCCCTTATCCTTAAACTGTGACCCCTTGTCCTGGACCTCCGCAACATCGGGA
Source organism: Raja brachyura (assembly GCA_963514005.1). The sequence goes on from OY740781.1 coordinate 4,343,378, forward strand.
ACAGTCTTCCAGCATCTAGCCTGTCCAACCCCTTAAGAAGTTTGTAAGTTTCTATAAGATTCCTCCCTCAATCTTCTAAATTCTAGCGAATATAAACCGAGTCTATAAAGTCTTTCTTCATATGGAAGTCCTGCCATCCCAGGAGTCAGTCTGGTGAACCTTCTATGTACTCCCTCTATGGCAAGAACGTCTTTCCTCAGATTAGGAGACCAGATTAGGAGACCAAGATTAATTGGCTTCAGTAAAGTTATGACATTTCCCCTTGTGTGTAGGACAATGTTCGTGTGTGGGGAGCGCCGGTTGGCGCGGACTCGGTGGACCGAAGGTCGAGACAAGTCTGAAGAAGAGTCTCGACCCCAAACGTCACCCATTCCTTCTCTCCAGAGATGCTGCCTGTCCTGCTGAGTTACTCCAGCATTTTGTGTCTGACTTCTACTCATGGTTCCTCATGGACCTAAGCATTCTGTATTCTGAACCGTCAGTACACCCGATGATAGACACAAAGTGATCGAGTAAATAAAGTCCCACTTATGTGACCTTTTCGGCGACTGCCAGCGCCCGTCATAGTTGAAAATTCACCGGTGACCAGAAAGATGCTATGAAGGATGAGGGGGGATCTTATAGAAACATATAAAATTATAAAAGGACTGGACAAGCTAGATGCAGGAAAAATGTTCCCAATCTTGGGCGAGTCCAGAACCAGGGGCCACAGTCTTAGAATAAAGGGGAGGTCATTTAAGACTGAGGTGAGAAAAAACTTTTTCACCCAGAGAGTTGTGAATTTATGGAATTCCCTGCCACAGAGGACAGTGGAGGCCAAATCACTGGATGGATTTAAGGGAGAGTTAGATAGAGCTCTAGGGGCTAGTGGAATCAAGGGATATGGGGAGAAGACAGGCACAGGTTATTGATTGGGGACGATCAGCCACGATCACAATGAATGGCGGTGCTGGCTCAAAGGGCCGAATGGCCTCGCTCCTGCACCTATTTTCTATGTTTCTGTGTTTCTATGTTACGACCTGTTTGGGTGACTAGGCGACCTCTCACGACCACATATAACATATAACAATTACAGCACGGAAACAGGCCTTCTCGGCCCTTCCAGTCCGTGCCGACCATTTATTTCCCCCTAGTCCCATCTACCTGCACTCAGACCATACCCCTCCATTCCCTTCCCGTCCATATACCTATCCACATGCCCCCTGGTGGCACCCCGCGACATGTCACCATGGCATCGCCTGTCTGCTCGTGAGAGGTCACCCAAAGAGTCGTGGGCGTCTTTCTGGTCGCCGCTGAATTATCAACAAGTGGAAAATTTTCGGCGACCTATACACGGGTGCTGGCAGTCGCCGAAAAGGTGGTGTGAGTGGGACAAGACCTTGAGGCAGCATCTCTGGAGAAAAAAGGATGGGTGATGTTTCGGGACTGAATCTTTCTTCAGCAACCTTTTTCAAGAGTGAGTTAGATTTAGCTGTTCGTGCTGAGGGAATCAATGATATATGGGGAGAAGGCAGGAGCGGGGTACTGATTGGGGATGATCGGCCATGATCATATGGAAAGGCGGTGCTAGCACGAAGGGCCGAAGGGCCGAATGGCCTCCTCCTGCACCTATCGTTTCTACGTCTCTATGTTTGGTGCGCTCGACGGCCTTCGTCTCGAGCCTCCTTCACCTCCTCCCCTCCGACCCCTTTGCATGGACATGTATAATAGCAATGTTGAACAATTAGATTTAATGTTTGAAATAGAGCTTTCTTAAATTACACCCCTGCAAATGTGTAGAATACTTTTTTTTTGCATTTTGTTTCTTTTTGTTTCTCCGTTGCGGCGATTTTTCTGAAAATACAAAAAAAGCTGGTGTTTTCCGAAAACAAGTCACCTCATGGATTTCACTGGCTTCAATGGTGCAGGAGGCCCCAAGCTGGTGGTGGTCAGGTAGGAAACAGAAAGCCGACTTCGACATTGGCCGCTCCTTCAGTCCGTCAGCGATAAGTTCCGAAGTTCACAAGAACCAAAAGCATTTCCTTTTAGATTTTTTCGGCTCTGTCCTAGCTGCCAACCGAGGCGTTGGTGACTCGCCCTGTTTACTGGGTGTGGAAGGGAGCTCGGCACTTTGGCCCGCCTCTGTCTCCAGGGAGCTCAGGACTCGATGGAACCTGCCTTCCTGCTGTCTGAAGTCGTGCTCCACACTGCAAGCAGGAGAGAGAGAGAGACAAACAAGAGCACGTTAGATTTTACCTGACCCCTGTTTTTCTGCAGCAGTTCTTGGTTCTTCCAACAGTGGTAACATAGACACATAGAACCATAGAAAATAGGTGCAGGAGGAGGCCATTCAGCCCTTTGAGCCTGCACTGTCATTCCATATGATCATGGCTGATCATCCAACTCAGTATCCTGTACCTGCCTTCTCTCCATACCCTCTGATCCCTTTAGCCACAAGTGCCACATCTAACCCTCTTAAATATAGCCAATGAACTGGCCTCAACTACATTCTGTGGCAGAGAATTCCACAGATTCACCACTGTCTGTGTGAAAAATGTTTTTCTCATCTCGGTCCTAAAAGACTTCCCCCTTATCACATTCCCCCTTCCCTTTCATATACCTAACCACTTTACTTTTAAATGTTAAAATCGATCCTGCCTCCACCACTTCTGCTGGAAGATCATTCCACACAGCCACCACTCTCTGAGTAAAGAAGTTCCCCCTCATGTTACCCCTAAACTTCTGTCCCTTAATTCTCATGTCATGCCCTCTTGTTTGAATCTTCCCTACCCTCAATGGGAAAAGCTTATCCACGTCAACTCTGTCTATCCCTTTCAGAATTTTAAAGACCTCAATCAAGTCCCCCCTTAACCTTCTGCGCTCCAAAGAATAAAGACCTAACTTGTTCAACCTTTCTCGGTAACCTTTCCAGTCCATGTTCCTGTTCAAATATCTTTAACCTGGTGTTGTATCGTCATACATATCATGCAGAGACATCTAGCACTAAGGCAGGTCCTTCAGCCCAATGTCCATGCCAACTCAGATACCCCATCCAAGCTGATCCCATTTGCCCGCAATTCAATTTGTCCGTATCACGTTCCTATCCATATGGCTGTCTTGACATTTTCTTCAAGCAATCCATTGTCTTAGGTTTGTTATTGTCTGCTGCACCAAAGTACAGTGAAATGCTTCGTATTGCAGCCTGTCCGATCGGATCAGGTAATATTACACATAAATACAATCAAGTCAAACTCCAACGCAATAGGTAGCGCAGAGGGGAAGCTACAGAGTGCAGAATATAGTTCTCAGCGTTGTAATGCAACAGTTCCAGAAATAATGTCCATTATCGGCAATGGGGTCGAGGTGAATTAGACAGTATCCTGGCTAATGGAAGGCCCGTTCAGAAGCCCGATAACAGAACGAAATAAGCTGTTCCTGAGTCTGGTGGTGCACCCTTTCTAGCTCCTGTATCAATAGACAATAGACAATAAGTGCAGGAGTAGGCCATTCGGCCCTTTGTGCCAGCACCGCCATCCAATGTGATCATGGCTGATCATTCCACAATCAGTATCTGTCTGAAGAACCAGTCTGAAGAAGGGTCTCGACCCGAAACGTCGCCTGTTTCCTTCGCTCCTTAGATGCTGCTGCACCCGCTGAGTTTCTCCAGCTTTTTGTGTACCCTCGATTCTCCAGCATCTGCAGTTCCTTCTTTAACACATCCACAATCAGTACCCCGTTCCTGCCTTCTCCCCCATATCCCCTGACTCCGCTATCTTTAAGAGCCCTATCTAGCTCTCTCTTGAAAGCATCCAGAGAACCGGCCTCCACCGCCCTCTGAGGCAGAGAATTCCACAGACTCACAACTCTCTGTGTGAAAAAGTGTTTCCTCGTCTCCGTTCTAAATGGCCTACCCCTTATTCTTAATCTGTGGCCCCTGGTTCTGGACCCCCCCAACATCGGGAACATGTTTCCTGCCTCCAGCGTGTCTCGTGTTGGATACAGTCTGCTCGAAAAGCCCACGTGCTCAAAAGTGCATGATCAAATTACCAATGGTGACAACAACCAAGAAATGCTCAATATCGCATTTCACTTAATAACACATCTTCAATCTTCTGGCATTGATATAAACAACTCCATTTGGCCAAGATTCTTGCCATCAGCTCCAGTTAAACTGCTTTTAGCAATATTGATTCTTTGAGCCACGTTCATATCCTCCCACGGTAGATGAAGGAATTTGGTCGAAGAGCGACAGAGAGAAAATTATTTATACATTTGGGGTTCATAAGTTCATAAGGGATAGGAGCAGAATTAGGCCATTCAGCCCATCAAGTCTACTCCGCCATTCAATCTATCTTTTCCTCTCTACCTCATCTTCCTGCTCTCTCCCCATAAACCTCTGACACTCGTACTAATTAAGAATCTATCTATCTCTGCCTTAAAAATATCCATTGACTTGGCCTCCACAGCCGTCTGTGGGAATGAATTCCAAAGATTCACCGACCTTCTGACTCAAGAAATTCCTCCTCATCTCCTTATAACCATATAACCACTTTACTTTTAAATGTTGAAATCGATCCTGCCTCCACCACTTCTGCTGGAAGATCATTCCACACAGCCACCACTCTCTGAGTAAAGAAGTTCCCCCTCATGTTACCCCTAAACTTCTGTCCCTTAATTCTCATGTCATGCCCTCTTGTTTGAATCTTCCCTACCCTCAATGGGAAAAGCTTATCCACGTCAACTCTGCATTTTATCTGCTTATTTATGTGTGTATTGAACTGAACTAGTTCTGTATTTTTGCTTACATTATCCTGTTGTGCTGTTGACAATAAATCCTCTTCTGAAGAAGGGTCTCGACCTGAAACGTCGCCTATCTCCTTCGCTCCTTAGATGCTGCTGCACCCGCTGAGTTTCTCCAGCTTTTTGTGTAATCCTGTTTCCACACTGTATCACTCTAAGACTCGATGAGTGTGTCAACCAGATGACTTTCACTCTCTCACCTTCAGGCAATGTCCTCTAGTCTCTGCCATTTCGCCACTGGTGATAAGGTTCAGACCCTCAATGCCTCTCGTAATTTAATGCACAGATTGACTTCCTCAGCACGGATTCAGATAGAAACATAGAAAAATAGGTGCAGGAGTAGGCCATTCGGCCCTTCGAGCCTGCACCGCCATTCAATGTGATCATGGCTGATCATCCAACTCAGTATCCCGTACCTACATTCTCTCCATACCCCCTGATCCCTTTAGCCACAAGGGCCACATCGGAGTTAGATCGGCTCTTGAATATAGCCATTGAACTGGCCTCAACTACCTTCTGTGGCAGAGAATTCCAGGGACTCACCACTCTCTGTGTAAAGAATGTTTTCCTCATCTCGGTCGTAAAGGAATTCCCCCTTATCCTTAGACTGTGAGCCCTTGTTCTGGACTCCCCCCCCAACATCGGGAACAATCTTCCAGCATCTAGCTTGTCCAACCCCTTAAGAATTTTGTAAGTCTCTATAAGATCCCCCCTCAATCTTCTAAATTCCAGCAGGTACAAGCCGAGTCTATCCAGTCTTTCCTCATATGGAAGTCCTGACATCCCAGGAATCAGTCTGGTACGAGCCCACTCACGTTCTAAGGTGCCTGATCAAATTTCCAGTGTTGAGAGCAACCTACAAAAGCTCAAAATAGTGTTTCACTAAATAGTACATCTTCAATTGCGTGCTGTCGATATAAACAGCACCATTTGGCCAAGACCTCTTGCCAACAGCTCCAGTTAAACTGATTGTAGCAATATTGATTCTTGGAATGTCCTCCCACGATGGCTGAAGTAATTTGATCGAAGAGTCACTGAGCGGAGATGCTTTATTTTAGAATAATATTTGTCCTTTAATACATCTCCCTCCATTCCCTGCACATCCAAAGGCAATGCTTCAATGTGTAAGAAAGAACTGAATATGCTGGTTCAAAATCAAAGGTAGACACAAAACGCTGGAGTAACTCAGCGGGATAGCCAGCATCTCTGGAGAGAAGGAATGGGACAATGGAGATAAGGAAGAGTATGAAGAAGAGTCTCGACCCGAAATGTTGCTCATTCAAATTGATACACTCTCCAGAACCAGGGGCCACACAGTTTAAGAATAAGGGGTAAGAATAAGGGAGTATTGTGTACAGTTTTGCTCTCCTAATTTGAGGAAGGACATCCTTGTGATTGAGGCAGTGCAGCGTAGGTTCACCAGATTGATCCCTGGGATGGCGGGACTGTCATATGAGGAAAGATTGAAAAGGCTAGGCTTATATTCACTGGAGTTTAGAAGGATGAGGGGGGATCTTATAGAAAGATATAAAATTATAAAAGGACTGGACAAGCTAGATGCAGGAAAAATGTTCCCAATGTTGGGCGAGTCCAGAACCAGGGGACACAGTCTTAGAATAAAGGGGAGGTCATTTAAGACTGAGGTGAGAAAAAAACGTTTTCACCCAGAGAGTTGTGAATTTGTGGAGTTCCCTGCCACAGAGGGCAGTGGAGGCCAAGTCATTGGATGGATTTAAGAGAGAGTTGGATAGAGCTCTAGGGGCTAGTGGAGTCAAGGGATATGGGGAGAAGGCAGGCACGGGTTATTGATAGCGGACGATCAGCCATGATCACAATGAATGGCGGTGCTGGCTCGAAGGGCCGAATGGCCTCCTCCTGCACCTATATTCTGTATTTCTATGTTTCTATGTTGCATACACCCACCACCCAATGTGACTGTATTAATATACAGTATTATTATCAGCATGCAAAACAAAGCGTTTCACAGTCCTTCCACGCACGGTACAATGACAAACGTCAACCTAACGGCCCGGCAGTGCGGTGTTTTTGATCACACACTACAGATGCCAAGGAAAAGCAATTGAAACTCCGCATGCCCAGTGGCAACCCGAGCATTGAAGAAGCTGGGTGAGCAATATATGTTCGTCTTGCCAAAGGCGCACACGTCTCAACCGTCGATTGATCAAACACGGATTACCATTCTGTTCCTTAACTTGCACACATCAAGGACACTTCTTTCCCCTCCCCCCTCCCCCCTCCCCCTCCTCTCCTTTGATAAATCGTACCACCTAACAAATGATCGCTCTGATGTCAGTTGACAAAGTTTTGCAGCGATGTAAAATGACAGTTGCGTTTTGTTCGTGGTGAATTTTGCAGCGTCGGCAGTTTTTCTCTGCACGATTTACCCGTGGCATCTTCCAAACGCATGATCGACTAAATAATTGGAGGGAGACGGAAAATGGCCACCGTATGCCAAGAGTTGGAGATCGTATTTTGCCCCAATTTCTCGTTCTCAGGGTGACACAGTGGCTCAGCGGGTGGGACCTGCTGCCTCACAGAGCCAGAGACCCTGGTTCAATCCCAACCTTGGAAGTTGTCTGTGTGGAGTTTGCATGTTTCTCCCTATGGCGGCATTAGGGTTGCCAACTGTCCCGTATTAACCATATAACCATATAACAATTACAGCACGGAAACAGGCCTTCTTGGCCCTTCCAGTCCGTGCCGACCATTTATTTTCCCCTAGTCCCATCTACCTGCACTCAGACCATACCCCTCCATTCCCTTCCCATCCATATACCTATCCACTTTACTTTTAAATGTTAAAATCGATCCTGCCTCCACCACTTCTGCAGGAAGATCATTCCACACAGCCACCACTCTCTGAGTAAAGTTCCCCCTCATATTACCCCTAAACTTCTGTCCCTTAATTCTCATGTCATGCCCTCTTGTTTGAATCTTCCCTACCCTCAATGGGAAAAGCTTATCCATGTCAACTCTGTCTATCCCTTTCATCATTTTAAAGACCTCAATCAAGTCCCCCCTTAACCTTCTGCGCTCCAAAGAATAAAGATCTAACTTGTTCAACCTTTCTCTGTAACTTAGTTGCTGGAACCCAGGCAACATTCTAGTAAATCTCCTCTGTACTCTCTCTATTTTGTTGACATCCTTCCTATAATTAGGCGACCAAAATTGTACACCATACTCCAGAATTGGTCTCACCAATGCCTTGTACAATTTTAACATTACTTCCCTACTCCTATATTCAATGCTCTGATTTATAAAGGCCAGCACACCAAAAGCTTTCTTTACCACCCTATCTACATGCGATTCCACCTTCAGGGAACTATGCACAGTTATTCCTAGATCCCTCTGTTCCACAGCATTCCTCAATTCCCTACCATTTACCATGTAAAAATGTCACACACGTGGCCAGATTCTTATAAGAGATTCATCTTATTCACGGCTATTTCCCTACCCACAGAACTATAAGGCGTGTCTGATAAAGATATGAACATTCTGGCTTTAAAAAAAAAAAAAATTCACGAGAGTTTGCCGTAAAATGCTTCCGCCTGACGTCACACACGTGACCGGCCGTATCTGGCCTCTGACCCTGAACGGACATTGTTGGCGTGACGTGCAAAAGCTTCACTTGACAAACCGAACAAAACAGTGAATCATCTGTACGCAGCACAAAACAATATGCAATGCTGTCATGCTCTCAGAAGATGGATTCCACAATTTCTCATCTTTTTCTGGTCACACGCGTGACTGAGAATGGGCCGAGCGGGAGTAGAGTGTAACTTAATAAAGAGCAGCATTTCAAAGCAGGGGTCACTGTCTTAGAATAAAGGGGAGGCCATTTAAGACTGAGGTGAGAAAAAACATTTTTACCCAGAGAGTTGTGAATTGGTGGAATTCATAGAAACATAGAAAATAGGTGCAGGAATAGGCCATTCGGCCCTTCGAGCCTGCACCGCCATTCAATGTGATCATGGCTGATCATCCAACTCAGTATCCTGCACCTGCCTTCTCTCCATACCCCCTGATCCCTTTAGCCACAAGGGCCACATCTAACTCCCTCTTAAATATAGCCAATGACCTGGCCTCAACTACCTTCTGTGGCGGAGAAGGTACCTTACCTACCAGAGAACTACCTTCCCTGCCACAGAGGGCAGTGGAGGCCAAATCACTGGATGGATTTAAGAGAGAGTTGGATAGAGCTCCAGGGGCTGGTGGAGTCAGGGGATACGGGGAGAAGGCAGGCACGGGTTATTGATAGGGGACGATCAGCCGTGATCACAATGAATGGCGGTGCTGGCTCGAAGGGCCGAATGGCCTCCTCCTGCACCTATTTCCTATGTTTCTATGTTTCTTCACTGAAGACGCAGGTGGATGCTCCAGTGGTGCCCTGTATCACCAACTACTGGACTGGACGACCACAGTATGTCAGGCCACAGAACTGTGACTTGGACAGGGTGGTGAGCAACCCAGGGTCCTCTCTCCCTTCCTGTTCACCATCTACACCATCTACTGTGGGGTAGACTGACTCCCATCGCCCCCCCCCCCCTCCCCCCAGCACCCTATCTTTGCAAAACCCCAATGCTGGACTATCCACTCATCACTTTCATTTTACTGTTCCACGCATCCTGTTGTGTGTTTAGGAATGCTGGCATTCCCTCCTGGGATGAATAAAGTTCTATCGCACCGTATCGTGATCAAAGCTGGTCTCCCGAGATTTTTTCTCCTGCGAGCCTGGATGTGAAGGACAAAATGCCTTATGTTTTCTTCCCTCGTAACTCTCCTTGTCTTACACTGCTCAATAAACGTGCAAGATCCCCTCTTCCATATTCATGTTCAGGCAGTAACTAATGCCGGCACATCACTGGAGACAGGAAACAGGCTACCTTATATCAGTATTATTAAATCACAGAAATATTAAATCTAAAATTCCATGAAATGGCTATTGCCCGTTCATTCGGCAGAAATCAATTTTTAATTTATTTTAATAACACCTAACCCCGTCTATCAGCTATTTCAAATGATGTTCCAGCCATTTTCCACTTTATTGCACATAAAATAAATGAGATTACACAACTTTCTGACTGCAAGGCATGCCATGTCTACACAGCTCAGAGAATGCTGGAATCAGCTTTTAATAACCAACCAGGGGCCCATAGTCGAGCTTTTATTCTCTGCCTCGGAAATATGTAAAGATTTATTTATTGACGTTGAGCGGAGAGAGGTGTACATGGCGCCAATTACAGTGTCGAGATATATAGATCACCAACGCTGAAGGATTCGCGTAAGCCATGGTCAAACCCGAAGAAGGAACATCGAGGTCATTGAAGGATGAATCCTCGGATTATCCTCTCCCTCTGGGTATCTGGGACCAGAGACAAAGGCCCGTTGGTAGTTGTGAGCATCCGATTATGAAAATAATTCGATCTCTGCCGAGATACAAGGAGAGAGCTATCAGCCAAGGTGGGAAGTCCAAGGGAGCAGGTGAGCTCTCTAGAATTTAGGAGATTGAGAGGGGATCTTATAGAAACTTACAAGATTCTTAAGGGGTTGGACAGGCTAGATGCAGGAAGATTGTTCCCGATGTTGGGGCCGTCCAGGACAAGGGGTCACAGCTTAAGGATAAGGGGGAAATCCTTTAGGACCGAGATGAGAAGGAATTTTTTCACACAGAGAATGGTGGGTCTCTGGAATTCTCTGCCACAGAGGGTAGTTGAGGCGTTCATTGGATATATTTAAGAGGGAGTTAGATGTGGCCCTTGTGGCTAAGGGGATCAGAGGGTATGGAGAGAAGGCAGGTACGGGATACTGAGTTGGATGATCAGCCATGATCATATTGAATGGCGGTGCAGGCTCGAAGGGCCGAATGGCCTATTCCTGCACCTAATTTCTATGTTTCTATGTTTCTATGTAAGATTGGGGGTTGGTTCTGGAAAAAATCGCAATGACTGGGTTCCAGCCAGGATGAGAACGCAGTCCCAAAAAAACGGATCCCTGCTGACTCAGGATTCCCCGAAGAATCTTGCAGTTGTTCGGGTAAGCTTGGTATGAGGAAGTCATAGAGTCCCAGACAGAGTTAAGGGCCTGTCCCACCAGCATGTAACTCCATGCGATGAGCGCGACCTGACGTGGTCGCTTGAGCCGTCCGGCGTCGCGGGGCCGATCCCACTTCGATCGCCGGAGCCGTGCGGAATTGTGCGGAGTTCGTCCCGACATCGCGCGGGGCTCCGAAAAACTGACCGTGTTCAAAAATTCCGCACGGCAACGGCTTGTCGGCTCGCAGTCGCCTCGACGCATTACGCACCGCCTCGACGTCGTGCCTCCGTGACCCTCTGTGTGTGTGCCTCTGTGCCCCTCTCTGTGTGCCCCTCTCTGTCCTGGCGAACTTACCTCTAAGGCTTCACTCCAAGTTCACCTCGCTTTGCGCCGTGTTGCGCCACTCACCCGACCTCCGCGCGGCCCTCGCTGCCGGTTTGGTCGCGCTTGCCGCATGCAGGCGCATGCTGGTGGGAACAGCCCTGTACAGGGATCACCCGACCTCCGCGCGGCCCCCGCTTCTAGTTTGATCGCACTCATCGCATAGAGTTGCATGCTGGTGGGACAGGCCCTTTACAGAGTCACAAAGGCATCCAGCATGGAAACAGGCCCTGGTTGAGTTGGGCCGAAGGGCCTCTTTCATAAATTCATAAGTGATAGGAACAGAATTAGGCCAATCAGCCCATCAAGTCTACTCCGCCACACAATCATGGCTGATCTATCCCTCTCAACTCCATTATCCTGCCTTCTCCCCATAATCCCTGACACCTGCCTCTCATCAAGAACCTATCTAACTCTGCCTTACATAAATCCACTGACTTTGCCTCCACAGCCTTCTTTGGAAATGAATTCCACCGATTCACCAGCCTCTGACTAAATCAATTTGTTCTCATCTCCTTTCTAAAGGTACATCCTTTTATTCTGAGGCTGTGGCCTCTGGTCCTAGGCTCTCCCACTGGAGGCAACCGGGATATCCGTCAGGCCATGGTGGACAGAGCATAATTGTTTGTTGAAATGGTCGCTGAGTCTGCCCTTGGTCTGGCTGATGTACAGGAGGCCACACCGGGTACACTGGATGCAGTAAATATGTGAAGTACAGATGTTGCGATGTTCTGTTGCAACTGTGCAAGACCCCGTTGAGGAGCTGTCTGGCACAGTTCGGTCCAACCTGATCTCCCTGATCTCCAATTCAACTCCCCCTCCCATTCCCAATCCGACTGTTCTGTCCTGGGTCTCTCCGCCATTGCCAGAGTGAGGTCCACTGCAAATTGGACGAGCAGCACCTCATATTTCACTTGGTTAGTTTGCACCCCAGCGGTGTGAACATTGACTTCTCCAATTTCAGGTAGTCCCTGCTTCCTGCCTACTTCCCCTCCCCAGCTCTCCCACGAGCCCACTGTCTCCGCCTCTTCCTTTCTTTTGTCCGCCTTCCCCCCACCCCCGACATCGGTCTGAAGAAGGGTCTCGACCCGAAACATCGCCTATTGCCTTCTCTCCATAGATAGAAACATAGAAACATAGAAAATAGGTGCAGGAGTAGGCCATTCGGCCCTTCGAGCCTGCACCGCCATTCAATGTGATCATGGCTGATCATCCAACTCAGTATCCCGTACCTGCCTTCTCTCCATACCCCCTGATCCCTTTAGCCACAAGTGCCACATCTAACGCCCTCTTAAATATAGCCAATGAACTGGCCTCAACTATCTTCTGTGGCAGAGAATTCCAGAGACTCACCACTCTCTGTGTAAAGAATGTTTTCCTCATCTCGGTCCTAAAGGAATTCCCCCTTATCCTTAGACTGTGACCCCTTGTTCTGGACTCCCCCAACATCGGGAACAATCTTCCAGCATCTAGCTGGTCCAACCCCTTAAGAATTTTGTAGGTTTCTATAAGATCCCCCCTCAATCTTCTAAATTCCAGCGAGTACAAACCGAGTCTATCCAGTCTTTCCTCATATGAAAGTCCTGACATCCCAGGAATCAGTCTGGTATCAGATGCTGCCTCACCCGCTGAGTTTCTCCAGTATTTCTGTCTACCGAAGACATCGCAGAGGCCACATTTGCAGGCAGTGCTGTGTCGAGTTCTGATCATCCTGCTCACAAAGGGAATGAATCCAAAACAATATTTCCTGGGATCTCACCAGCAGTGCAGGATTTGAGTTATAAGAAGCTGAACAGGAGAGGCGGGGCCTTTGATAGGCAGATGGTTGGAACAAAGGTCAGGGATAAGAACAGAAGGTGCGAGACAGATTATGGAGTTGCAAACTGTGAAGGCAGAAGGGAGGAAAATAGCAGGAGGGGGGGGGATTGAAGAAAGGGGAGTTGGGTGGGGGGGGAGGGTTAGTTGGAGGTTATCTAAAATTGGAAATACCATTGGAATATGATTAAGAAGGAACTGCAGGTGCTGGAAAATCGAAGGTAGACAAAAATGCTGGAGGAACTCAGCGGGTGAGGCAGCATCTATGGAGCGAAGGAAATAGGCGACGTTTCGGGTCGAGTCTGAGGAAGGGTCTTGACTCGACACGTCGCCTATTTTCGGGGAGAACGTGCAAGCGCCCATAGTCAGGATGGAACCGGGGTCTCTGGCGCTGTAAGGCAAGTGATGTCGGAGCCTGGGATGCTACTCTCTCCGATCCATGCCCACTCCAACCATGACCTAGAACATTGTAGAAACATAGAAACATAGAAAATAGGTGCAGGAGTAGGCCATTCGGCCCTTCGAGCCTGCACCGCCATTCAATATGATCATGGCTGATCATCCAACTCAGTATCCTGTACCTGCCTTCTCTCCATACCCCCTGATCCCTTTAGCCACAAGAGCCACATCTAACTCCCTCTTGAATATAGCCAATGAACTGGCCTCAACGACCTTCTGTGGCAGAGATTTCCACAGACTCACCACTCTCTGTATAAAGAATGTTTTCCTCATCTCGGTCCTAAAGGAATTCCCCCTTATCCTTAGACTGTGACCCCTTGTTCTGGACTCCCCCAACACCGGGAACAATCTTCCTGCATTCAGCTTGTCCAACCCCTTAAGAATTGTGGGTTACACAAAAAGCTGGAGAAACTCAGCGGGTGCAGCAGCATCTAAGCAGCGAAGGAGTTAGGCGACGTTTCGGGTCGAGACCCTTCATTGTGTAAGTTTCTATAAGATCCCCCTCAATCTTCTAAATTCCAGCGAGTACAAGCCGAGTCTATCCAGTCTTTCTTCATATGAAAGTCCCGACATCCCAGGGATCAGTCTGGTGAACCTTCTCTGTACCCCCTCTATGGCAAGAATGTCTTTCCTCAGATTTGGAGACTGAAAATCTGAGGAAGAAGGGTCTCGAGACCCTCCAGATTGTGCGGCACCACAATCTGGAGGAAATTCATCTCACCTTCCCGACTAAATTGTCCCTGGTGTGTGTGGGATAGTGTTAATGACGTGCGGAATCTGTGCTGTATCTCCTAAACTAAAAACCATAACTAAGGCTCAGGGGGTATCAGGTACAAGGAAATTTTTGACCGAGTTGGATTGTTTTCTCTGGAACGTCGGTCGGTGGATGAATGGAGAACTGATAGAAGTGTATAAAATTCTGAGCAGCACTGATAGGGTGAACTGTCGGACCCAAATACCACTGAGGCGGCACGGTGGCGCAGCGGGAGAGTTGCAGCCTTGCAGCACAGATACCCCGGATCAATCATGACTACGGGTGCTGTCTGTACGGAGTTTGCACGCTCTCCCCAATGTGACCAGTGTGGACTTTCCCCAAGTGCTTCAGTTTACTCCCACAGTCCAGTTAAATGGTTTTAACTGTGTGGGATGGTGCTGGGGTAGGGGGATCGAAGGGCGTCCTGGACTCGGTGGGCCGAAGGGCCTGTTTCCGCGCTGTATCTCTGAAGATTACGGAGAGTCGGTCTGTCAAGGAGGACTCTCTCTAACTTCTACAGGTGCACAGTAGAGAGCTTGCTGACCGGTTGCATCGTGGCTTGGTTCTGCAACTCGAGCGCCCTGGAGCGGAAAAGACTACAAAAAGTAGTAAACACTGCCCAGTCCATCATCGGCTCTGACCTTCCTTCCATCGAGGGGATTTATCACAGTCGCTGCCTCAAAAAGGCTGGCAGCATCATCAAGGACCCACACCACCCTGGCCACACACTCATCTCCCTGCTACCTTCGGGTAGAAGGTACAGGAGCCTGAAGACTGCAACAACCCGGTTTAGGAATAGCTACTTCCCCACAGCCATCAGGCTATTAAACCTGGCTCGGACAAAACTCTGAACATTAATAGCCCTCCATCTGTTATTTGCACTTTATTAATTTATTAATTCATGGGTGTATTTATGTATAGAATTGTAGTCAATGCCTTCTATGTTCTGTTGTGCTATGCAAAGAAAGATTTTCATTGTCCTGTCAGGGACACATGACAATAAACTCTTTTGACTCTTTGAAGTCATCAGCCTGGATTAGAGGAATCGTGAATCAGAGGACTGACAGCAGGTATGAAGTGAGTGGGGGGGGGATAACTTTAATAGGGACCTGAGGGGCAACATTTTTGTGCACAGATTGGTAGGTGCATGGGACGAGCTGCCTTAGGAGGTAGCTGAGGCAGGTACTATCGCAATGTTTAAAAGAACATTGGACAGGTACATGGGGATAGGATAGAGGGATATGGGCCAAACGCAGGCAGGCGGGACTAGGGTAGATGGGACATGTATTTGTGTTAGAAAAAATATATTTAACTACCAACATGATACAAAAAGCCCCAAAAAACACAAAACTGTGGTGATGTACCCACTACCATATAACAGAATGGCGAAACTATTCGAACATTAAATTACCGCCAACTATGTAACAAAGGACACCACCCTCTCCAATACCACCCTGACGCGGGCGGATGTAACCCCGGTAAAGGGGCAAGGGGCAACCCCGGCTCGGGCAAAGCCATCTTAACCATATAACCATGTAACCATATAACAATTACAGCACGGAAACAGGCCTTCTCGGCCCTTCCAGTCCGTGCCGACCATCTTCCTCCGCCTGGCTCCGCGACTCGTGGATGGACAGCTTGGCCAGGCCTAGGAGCAACCCAGCCAGCAACCCTGTCCACTCCCTGGATCCCGTCACCAGTCCTTCATTCGCTGACTGACAGCAGAGCCACGCCTCCCCCTGCGGACCCCAGGTGGAGCGGCGGTGCTCCTTGCCCCACGGACCCTAGGTTACAAGGGGCGCCTGTTTGCGCCGTCTGACGCTGCAAATATATTCTGCACCGCGTGGAGCAGGCAGCTCGGCGCAATGTTCCAGCACGGTCATTGCAGGGCGGAAGGGCCAGCACCTGCGCTGCACTGTTCTGCGTTATATGTGAAAATACCCGAGCGTCGTGCTGTGGGACTGCCGGTTTGCACGGAAGACCAGGTAAATCTGTGTAAAATCAAACCCTGGAGAGACAACGCCTACTCTTCACCCACTCTTTAAATCTTCTACTTTAGTGCAAGTGTTTGAAAAAAAAAAATGTGCTCAAATTGCTTTTAGCGCAATTAAAACAGCAAGAGAATTGAGATCAATCTATAATATGGAAAAGAGACTTCACATTGGATAATTACAGTACAGAGGCGATGTCCAAAGCGTGCTCAGAATGTATTGGGCTCAGACACAATGGGAGGCCGGTAGAAAATTGCTCTCTTTGCTGCCAATAAGCTCTAATAAGCTTAAATAAGCCCTTCCATTGCTGAATAGCTCCTTCCATATGGAATAGAGTTTTAAATCATATTTTGGACATCTAAAGGTGTAAACAAAATATGTTCCATCAGATTATTGCTCATTACAAAGGAAACAGCGAGGCACTGGGGGAGAAGAAGAGAGTGAGAGAGAAAGAGAGGGTCAGAATCGGCGGATGTAAAGATTTTTGTAAACATCGGATGTAAGCAAGAATGTCATTGTCCTATCTGGGACACATGACAATACACTCTCTTGACTTGTCTTGTCTGCCTGGGCATGGTGTACTCAGTTGCCCTCGAGCTGGGAGTGTGGCAGGATGCCCGGCATGTTTGGATGGTGGCAGCTGCAGTCATCAACTCCAACAAAATAGAGAGAATACAGAGGAGATTTACTCGAATGTTGCCTGGGTTCCTGCAACTAAGTTACAGAGAAAGGTTGAACAAGTTAGGTCTTTATTCTTTGGAGCGCAGAAGGTTAAGGGGGGACTTGATTGAGGTCTTTAAAATGATGAAAGGGATAGACAGAGTTGACGTGGATAAGCTTTTCCCATTGAGGGTAGGGAAGATTCAAACAAGAGGGCATGACATGAGAATTAAGGGACAGAAGTTTAGGGGTAACATGAGGGGGAACTTCTTTACTCAGAGAGTGGTGGCTGTGTGGAATGATCTTCCTGCAGAAGTGGTGGAGGCAGGATCGATTTTAACATTTAAAAGTAAAGTGGATAGGTATATGGACGGGAAGGGAATGGAGGGGTATGGTCTGAGTGCAGGTAGATGGGACTAGGGGAAATTAAATGGTCGGCACGGACTGGAAGGGCCGAGAGGGCCTGTTTCCGTGCTGTAATTGTTATATGGTTATATGGTTATCTCGGCTTCTTGATTCCCTTACTCTGGGTAAAAGATTCTGTGCATGTGGACCGTCTCATGATTTTGTACACTTCTATAAGATCATCACTCATCTTCCTGCGCTCCTAGGAATAGTGTCCTAGCCTGCCCAACCTCTCCCTATAGTTCAGGCCCTCGAGTCCTGGCAACATCATCGTAAATCATCTCGGCACTCTTACCAGCTTAACGACATCTTTCTCCAGAGATGCTGACTGAGTTACCACAGTACTTTGTGCCTGCCTTGGTGAAAGTCTTTCTGATAACGGGTGACCAAAAGTGACCCAAGAGGGGAGGGAACAGGAGGTAAGGGAAGGCCAGCAACAGTCTCCGGTTCCCACCCCTCTACTTCCATCCTGAAGAAGGGCCCAACCTGCAAAAGTCAATCCATCCTTTTTCTCCAGAGATGCTGCCTGACCTGTCGAGTTAAGGGCCTGTCCCACTTACGCAACTTTTTCGGCAACTGCCAGCGCCCGTCATCAGTCGCCGAAAAAATTCAAACATGTTGAAAATTCAGCGGCGACCAGAAAGACTCTACGACTCCTTATGGTTGAGGCAGCACAGCGTAGGTTCACCAGATTGATCCCTGGGATGGCGGGACTGTCATATGAGGAAAGATTGAAAAGACCAGGCTTGTATTCACTGGAGTTTAGAAGGGTGAGCAGGGATCTTATAGAAACATACAAAATTATAAAAGGACTGGACAAGCTAGATGCAGGAAAAATGTTCCCAATGTTGGGCGAGTCCAGAACCAGGGGCCACACAGTCTTAGAATAAAGGGGAGGTCATTTAAGACTGAGGTGAGAAAAAACGTTTTTCACCCAGAGAGTTGTGAATTTATGGAATTCCCTGCCACAGAGGGCAGTGGAGGCCAAGTCACTGGATGGATTTAAGAGAGAGTTAGATAGAGCTCTAGGGGCTAGTGGAGTCAAGGGATATGGGGAGAAGGCAGGCACGGGTTATTGATTGGGGACGATCAGCCATGATCACAATGAATGGCGGTGCTGGCTCAAAGGGCCAAATGGCCACCTCCTGCACCTTTTTTCTATGTTTCTACGACTCTTTGGGCGGCTGAGGAGACGACTCACGGCCATACAGGCGACATGTCGCGGGGTGAAGCCTGTGTGGTCGTGAGGAATCGCCCAAAGAGTCGTGCCTTGTTCTGGTCGCCGCTGGGTTTTCAACACGTTGAACATTTCCGACGACCTGTAACGACCTATGACGGGTGCCGGCAGTCGCCGAAAAAGTTGCGTAAGTGGGACAGGGCCCTTAACTCCAGCACTTTGTGTCTATCTCCAATTAATTCATATTCTGATCTCACGAGAAACAGACACTGATGTTCCCGATATTGGGGGAGTTCAGAACCAGGGGCCATAGCGTAGAATAAGCGGGAGGCCATTTAGAACGGAGATGAGGAGAAACTTTTACACCCAGTGAGTTGGAATTCTCTGCCTCAGAAGACAGTGGAGGCCGGTTCTCTGGATGCTTTCAAGAGAGAGTTTGATAGAGCTTTCATAGAAAGTTCATAGAAAATAGGTGCAGGAGGAGACCATTCGGCCCTTCGAACAAGCACCGCCATTCATTCCCAAAGCTAAAAAAGACCAGCATCCTTAAAATATATATCATGTGAGAAGCATGATATAGATTCCAATAGTTGCAACACACCTCATTGGTATTGAAAGTCTGCTTCACTTTCCTTTCATCCAGCAATGTTTAACATTTATATTGGAACGTATACCTCCAGCTCTCATTATTACAAGCTGTTCTTCCACCTCTATCTATCGAATGGCATGTCAATTTAAATCACCATTGGAACTCCAATGTCAGTGAGGCTTTGCAAGGTTTTGTTTTAAGGCAGGGCTCTGATTTTTACTCCCTTTGCCCTTTCCTTCAAAATAAAAAAAGGAATCTGTAATTTGAACTTTAGAAAAATGCATAAAATTCATATGAACGCGAGTAGTATTTTTTTTCCCACCAGCGGAGCTTGCCTGAGTCGCTTACGTTTAATTGCAAGCAAATGTATTCCAAGTTAATTCCTCGTAGCTGAATGGCAGGTATGCAATTTTTCTTTTAAAGTCTGTTAAAGGCAAAGGTTTTAAAAGCAAGACTTATTTTAACCAGAGAGAAACGTCGCCTATCTCCTTCGCTCCTTAGATGCTGCTGCTGCACCCGCTGAGTTTCTCCAGCCTTTTTGTGTAACCCTCGATTCTCCAGCATCTGCAGTTTCTTCTTTAACAAAAGGATTGGAATAGTCTGCTAACTGCCATCGGTGGCCACAAACAACCACAGAAAGTGCTGGAACGTGCTGGAACGTGCACTCCATCCACACCTCGCGCGGCCTCGGCAAGGCCGGCAGCATCATCAAGGACCAGTCCCACTCCCTCTTCTCCCCTCTCCCATCAGGCAGGAGGTACAGAAGCGTAAAAGTACAGGACTCCAGATTCAGGGACAGTTTCGAACCCAGAGGAAGTCGCTGAGTCAGGAACCAGGACAGCATTTGGAAGTCACATAGAAACATAGACATTAGGTGCAGGAGTAGGCCATTCGGCCCTACGAGCCTGCACCGACATTCAATATG
Organism: Raja brachyura; assembly: GCA_963514005.1. Next base: position 4,363,367 of record OY740781.1, read on the forward strand.
ACCATGGCTGATCATCCAACTCAGTATCCCGTACCTGCCTTCTCTCCATACCCCCTGATCCCCTTAGCCACAAGGGCCACATCTGACTCCCTGGACGTCTACATGGAAATGTTTGGAAGAGATAGGGGTCAAAATGGGACTAGAGGAAATGGGCATCTAGTTTGGCTTGGGCGAGTCCGGTTGATGAGTCTGTTTCTGTAATGTATAATTCTATGACTCAATAGCGAAGATACGGTGGTGGGGCCAGGGACTTGGAAAAGTTCTGTACGCAACTGTAGTCAAAACGTTCTGTACACATAAGCTCGTTTGCAACCCAATGGTATCAACATTGAAGATAGACACAAAATGTTGGGAGAAAAGGGCCTGTCCCACCAGCATGCAACTCCATGCGATGAACGCGACCTAACGTGGTCGTTTGAGCCATCCGGCGTCGCGGGGCCGGTCCCACTTCGATCGCCGGAGCCGTGCGGAATTGTGCGGAGTTCGTCCCGACATCGCGCGGGGCTCCGAAAAACTGACCATGTTCAAAAATTCCGCGCGGCAACGGCTTGTCAGCTCGTAGTCGCCTCGACGCATTACACACCGCCTCGACGTCGTGCCTTCGTGACCCTCTCTGTAGGTGCCTCCGTGACCCTCTATGTGTGTGGCTCCGTGGCCCTCTGTGTGTGTGCCTCTGTGCCCCTCTCTGTGTGCCCCTCTCTGTCCTGGCGAACTTACCTTTAAGACTTCGCTCCAAGTTCGCCTCACTTTGCGCCGCGTTGCGCCACTCACCCGACCTCTGCGCGGCCCTCGCTGCCGGTTTGGTCGCGCTTGCCGCATGCAGGCGCATGCTGGTGGGAACGGCCCTGTACAGGGGATCACCCGACCTCCGCGCAGCCCCCGCTTCTAGTTTGATCGCGTTCATCGCATGGAGTCGGATGCTGGTAGGACAGGCCCTTTACTCAGCGGGTCAGGCAACATCTCAGGTGAGGTTTCCAGTTGGAACCCTTCTTCAGATTAATGCTGCTTCACCAACTGGGTCACTCCAGCATTTTTATTTGGTATAAACCAGCATCTGCTGTGCTTCTACTCAATAACCACAAATCTATAGCCTCCTTTTGCTCTGGTATTTTATTTAATTCACATGTATAAACTGTAATGTTTTATTATTAATGTTTAATGTTTTATGTGTCTTTCCTAACGGTCACTGTATGTCATGCTCTCACTTGCGGGCGGAGCACCAAGGCAAATTCCTTGTATGTGAATACTTGGCCAATAAACTTATTCATTCATTCACCCATTCACGGTTTAAAGATTGAATTCTCCAATTTTATGTAACCCTTCCCCCCCCTCTATTCCACCTCTCTCTTTCCTGAGCTCTCCGTCCTTTCTCTGTACCCTGGAGCCCAACAGTTATCCACTTCACCCCCCCCTTCCTTTCTGCATTTCGCTGTCCCCTTCCACGCATCCCTCCCTCTGGCTTCCCTTTCCTGTTGTCGAGCAGGGGGATCTGGGAGTATGGGTGCATGGTTCCTTGAAGGTCGAGTCGCAGGTAGGTAAGGTGGGCAAAAAGGCTTTTGGCACTTTGGCCTTCATCAGTCAGAGTATTGAGTATAGAAGTTGGGAGGTCATGTTGCAGTTGTATAAGACGTTGGTGAGACCGCATTTAGAATATTGTGTTCAGTTCTGGGCACCGTGTTATAGGAAAGATATTGTCAAGCTGGAAAAGGTTCAGAGAAGATTCACGAGGATGTTGCCAGGACTAGAGGGTGTGAGCTACAGGGAGAGGTTGAGCAGGCTGGGTCTCTAATCCATGGAGCGCAGGAGGATGAGGGGAGATCTTATAGAGGTGTACAAAATCATGAGAGGAATAGATCGGGTAGATACACAGTTTTAGGGAAATCGAGGACCAGAGGACATAGGTTCAAGGTGAAAGGGAAAAGATTTAATAGCAATCCGAGAGGTATCTTTTTCACACAGAGGGTGATGGGTGTATGGAACGAGCTGCCAGAGGAGGTAGCTTGAGGCTGGGACTATCCCATTGGTTAAGAAACAGTTGGACAGGTACATGGATAGGACAGGTTTGGAGGGTTAAGGACCAAGCACAGGCAAGTGGGACTAGGGTAGCTGGGACATTGTTGGCCAGTGTGGGCGAGTTGGGCCGAAGGGCCTGTTTCCACACTGTATCACTCTATGAATACCTTGTGGCAAAGCAATCCCCATGTTGCTGCCCATCTCCATGTTGTTCCTCCATCATCCAAGGAGGAACAACGACCCCTTGAAGCCAAGAGATGCGCAGAATTGGAAGAGAAGAGAAGGGAAAGAGAGGCGGCAACAACCGAAGGCCGATCTGCCGTCTGGAATTACCTGTCCTGAATGTGGAAGAACTTTCAAAGCCAGGATTGGACTCATAAGCCACCTGAGAGTCCATAAAAGCAACAGAACGTCCGTAGACCATCATCCTCGACCTCGAGGGATAGCCACAACAATAATGAATCCATGACTCGATGACTCTATGACCTATCACTTGCCAGGCCTTGCCGGAGTCCTGCCACCATCTCTCTTTTCCAACTTTCTCTCGCCCCAGCCCCCATCTCCATCCACTCCCTTCCCCCCACATTCTATGTGAACAACACGCCTCGCTCCGCGTTAAATTTACCATGAGATGCTCGCCCTACCATCTTGATTAGAAATAACCATATAACCATATAACAATTACAGCACGGAAACAGGCCTTCTCGGCCCTTCCAGTCCGTGCCGACCATTTATTTTCCCCTAGTCCCATCTACCTGCACTCAGACCATACCCCTCCATTCCCTTCCCGTCCATATACCTATCCACTTTACTTTTAAATGTTAAAATCGATCCTGCCTCCACCACTGCTGCTGGAAGATCATTCCACACAGCCACCACTCTGTGAGTGTAAAGAAGTTCCCCCTCATGTTACCCCTAAACTTATGTCCCTTAAATCTCATGTCATGCCCTCTTGTTTGAATCTTCCCTACCCTCAATGGGAAAAGCTTATCCACATCAACTCTGTCTATCCCTTTCATCATTTTAAAGACCTCAATCAAGTCCCCCCTTAACCTTCTGCGCTCCAAAGAATAAAGACCCAACTTGTTCAACCTTTCTCTGTAACTTAGTTGCTGGAACCCAGGCAACATTCTAGTAAATCTCCTCTGTACTCTCTCTATTTTGTTGACATCCTTCCTATATAAAAACTCTACCAGGTTCTCTTGGTAAAAGTTTGCTCCCTCATCAGATCAGGTCAAGTCATAGTCCCTCATCTTATCTTAGAATAAAGGGGAGGTTCTCAGAATAAAGGGGAGGTAATTTAAGACTGAGGTGAGAAAAAACTTTTTCACCCAGAGAGTTGTGAATTTGTGGAATTCCCTGCCACAGAGGGCAGTGGAGGCCAAGTCACTGGATGGATTTAAGAGAGAGTTAGATAGAGCTCTAGGGGCTAGTGGAGTCAAGGGACATGGGGAGAAGGCAGGCACGGGATATTGATAGGGTCACAATGAATGCCGGTGCTTGCTCGACGGGCCGAATGGTCTCCTCCTGCACCTATTTTTCATATATTTAAAGAGAGTTAGATAGAGCTCTAGGGGCTAGTGGAGTCAAGGGATATGGGGAGAAGGCAGGCACGGGTTATTGATTGGGGACGATCAGCCATGATCACAATGAATGGTGTTGAGGCTGGCTCGAAGGGCTGAATGGCCTCCTCCTGCACCTATTTTCTATGTTTCTATGTTTCATAGTTTAGCTTGGTTTAGTTTAGAGATGCAGCGCAGAGCAGGCGCTTTGCGCCATCGAGTCCGCGCCGGCCAGCGATCACCCTACACATTAACACTATCTAATGGACCTGTCTCACTTAGGCGACTCTTTAGGCGATAAATTGTAATGCAATTCACCTACGACACCTAGCGACAACGTACGCCAGCAGAGAATTGTCGTCACCGTTGCATTTTATCAACATGGTCTATTTTGGGACAGGCCCACTACCCACACTAGGGACAATTTACAATGACACCAAGCCAATTAACACACAAACTTGTACGTCTTTGGAGAGTGGGAGGAAACCGAAGCACCGGAGGAAAACCCACGCCGGTCACGGGGGAGGGGGGGGGGAACGTGCAAACTCCGTACGGACAGCGCCCGCGGCCGGGATCGAACCCGCGTCTCTGGCGCTGTAAAGGGCCTGTCCCACCAGCATGCAACTCTATGCGATCAACGCGATCAAACCGGCAGCGAGGGCCGCGCGGAGGTCGGGTGAGTGGCGCAACGCGGCGCAAAGTGAGGCGAACTTGGAGCGAAGTCCAAGGTAAGTTCGCCAGGACAGAGAGGGACACACAGAGAGGGGCACAGAGGCACACACACAGAGGGCCACGGAGCCACACACATAGAGGGTCACGGAGGCACTTACAAATAGGTTCACGGAGGCACCATGTCGGGGCGGTGTGTAAATGTCGAGGCGACTGCGAGCCGACAAGCCGTTGCCGCGCGGAATTTTTGGACATAGTCGGTTTTTTGGAGCCCCGCGCGGTGTCGGGACGAACTCGGGACGAACTCCGCACAATTCCGCACGGCTCCGGCGATCGAAGTGGGACCGGCCCCGCGACGCCGGACGGCTCAAGCGACCACGTTAGGTCGCGCTAATCGCATAGAGTTGCATGCTGGTGGGACAGGCCCTTAAGGCAGCAACTCCACCGCTGCGCCGCCCCTGTTGAGATCTGTGTGTGCAAAATGCAAAATGGAATAGCTGACAAAGAAGCTGCCTGCCTTTTGTGTTCCAATTGTCTGCGGCGATCTTATCAAATGCAATCTCTGCGCTATGGATTTGAATCTTTTCATTCCTTTGGTAACACGACAAGGAAGCGTTCTCTCTCTGCCATTGTCTCGAGTTGCCTGCTTAGATTTCCATGCACTTCAAATTAACAAGGGAAGAAAAAAAAAAATCCCACGCAGCCTTTGTTTAATCTTCTCCTTCTCGCTGAAGATATTCAACCAACTTTGTTAAGATGTTCTTTTTCTTTGGTAGCTGATTAAAGTAACCGATTGCTTAAGAAAGAACTGCAGATGCTGGAAAAATCGAAGGTAGACAAAAATGGTGGAGAAACTCAGCGGGTGAGGCAGCATCTATGGAGCGAAGGAAATAGGCAACGTTTCGGGTCGAGACCCTTCTTCAGACTGGGGGAGAGCTGGGAAGGGGAGGGGAAGGAGGGAGAAAGCAGGGACTACCTGAAATTGGAGAAGTCAATGTTCATACCGCTGGGGTGTAAACTACCCAAGCAAATATGAGGTGCTGCTCCTCCAATTTGCTGGAGTAACCGATGGTATCTCTAATTGGTTTAGTTTCGAATATCAGCTTGGGCCCACCAAGTCCATGCCGACCATCGATCGATCACCCATACACTAGCTGTATTTCATCCCACTGCACGCTAGGGGCAATTTAGAGAGGTCAGTTGACCTACAAACCTGCACATCTTTGGAATGTGGGAGGGAACCAGAGCATCCGGAGAAAGCCCACGCTTGGCAGGGAGAACGTGCAAACTCCACACAGATAGGCAGCACTGGTAGTCAGGATCAAGCCACGGGTCTCCGGCGCTGTGAGGCAGCGACTAGATATATAGATGGTTAGAAGATTGACTTATGAACGAACGGCAGTGTTATTTGTAGTCTTGAGGCGGCCCAGAGTGTTAATCGCCAACGAAGGGCATCGGGCGGGGTGTCACGTTCAGAAATGGGGCTGGCATTTTGTGCCCGGTGGCGCAGCTGGTAGACCTCCCATTCCGTATCCGACCTCTCGGTCCTGGGCCTCCTCCACGGCCAGAGTGAGCAACATCGCAAGTTGGAGGAACAGCACCTCATGTTCCGCTTGGGGAGTCTGCATCCTCTGGGCTTAAACATTGAATTTTCTCAATTCTGTTAACCCAGACTGCCTCCTCCCCTTCCCACCTCTCCCTCAGCACTCGGGACATGGCATTCCCTCTCTCTCTATCTCTCCCTCACCCAAGTCGCACTAGCTTCTCATTTTCACACCACAAACAGCTTACAATGGCCTGTTTCCTTTATCATCGATACTTTTCTGCATACCTTTCATTCATTGTTCTTTATCTCTCCACATCACCGTCTATATCTCTCGTTTCCCTGATCCCTGACCAGTCTGAAGAAGGGTCTCGACCCGAAACGTCGCCTATCTCCTTCGCTCCTTAGATGCCGACCATCGCTGAGTTTCTCCAGCTTTTTGTGTAACGCCCCCACCCCCCCCCAGCTGGTAGAGCTGCTGCCTCACAGCACCAGGGACCCGGGTTCGATGCTGACTTCGGGTACCTTCTCCATGTGTGGAGTTTGCACGTTCTCCCTGGGACCACGTGGGTTTCCGCCGGGTGCTCCGGCCTCATCCCACAACTCAAAGACAGTGCAGGTTTGTCGGCTAATTGACACCCTGTAAAATTGCCCTTGAGGAGGGTGGCAGATGACAGAACACGCATGGACGGGTGATCGATGGTCGGCTTGGACTCAGCGGCCTGTTTAATTGTTGTATCTGTAAGACGTGATCATCAGCTCCGAAGTGACAAAACAGCTGATCATTCTGGAGCTGACTGTGCCCTGGGAAGAGCGTATTGAAGAGGCTAATGAGAGGAAATGCGCAAAGTACCAGGAACTGGTGGAGGTGTGCCAGGACAGAGGCTGGAAGACATACTATGAGCCCATGGAGGCTTTGCAGGGCGCTCACTCTGCAAAGTCCTCAACCAGTTGGGCATTACGGGGCTGGCAAAGAAGCGGGCCATTCATAGAAACATAGAAAATAGGTGCAGGAGTAGGCCATTCGGCCCTTCCAGCCTGCACCGCCATTCAATATGATCATGGCTGATCATCCAACTCAGTATCCCGTACCTGCCTTCTCTCCATACCCTCTGATCCCCTTAGCCACAAGGGCCACATCTAACTCCCTCTTAAATATAGCCAATGAACTGGCCTCAACTACCCTCTGTGGCAGAGAGTTCCAGAGACCCACCACTCTCTGTGTGAAAAAAGTCCTTCTTATCTCGGTCCTAAAGAATTTCCCCCTTATACTTAAGCTGTGACCCCTTGTCCTGGACGTCCCCAACATCGGGAACAATCTTCCTGCATCTAGCCTGTCCAACCCCTTAAGAATTTTGTAAGTTTCTATAAGATCCCCTCTCAATCTCCTAAATTCTAGAGAGTATAAACCGAGTCTATGCAGTCTTTGTTTATAAGACAGTCCTGACATCCCAGGAATCAGTCTGTGAACCTTCTCTGCACTCCCTCTATGGCAATCAATCCACAAGCGAAGCCGCAGAGAAAGCCACTAGGTGGCTTTGGATTAAGATGGCCGATCCGTGGGCGGTTGCTGCTGGGACGCAAGTTGGGGCCTGATCAACCCCGGCTGGGTCGCCTGGGCGAGGGTGTCTGATGTTGTGAGACCCGAAACACCCGATGACCCCAGGTCACATCACTGAGGATGCGTCCCAGCGCATCTAGAAGATGTATCTTCCACACTAATCTAAACGCCTGCAAACAGCAAAGGTGATACTGAGTAAATAATTTGTTTTCGAGGCGTTGCTATTTCATGTCGTGCGCCAGTGGTTATACTAAATGCATTACGGGAGGCGACAAAGATGATTCAATCATGATAGATCAGAGGATGCCAGAAGAAAGCATCCAAGAGAGATATCAAAGAGTGTTGGCTAGGGAACGAGGGAGAAGCAGATTCATAGCGTCAAGCTGTGGAAGGAATTGAGTGTTAAAGAAGGAACTGCAGATGCTGGAGAATCGAGGGTTACACAAAAAGCTGGAGAAACTCAGCGGGTGCAGCAGCATCTAAGGAGCGAAGGAGATGGGCAACGTTTCGGGTCGAGACCCTTCTTCAGACTGGTCAGGGATCAGGGAAACGAGAGATATAGACGGTGATGTGGAGAGATAAAGAACAATGAATGAAAGATATGCAAAAAAAGTATCGATGATAAAGGAAACAGGCCATTGTAAGCTGTTTGTGGTGTGAATTGAGTTTAGTTGAGTTTGGTTTGGAGATGCAGCGTGGAAACAGGCGCTTTAGCCCATCGAGCCCGTGCCGGCACGCAACCCCGCACTTTACAATTCGCCAATTTGCTATTTTTTCTCCCCAAAGCTAATTGACCTACCAATCTGCGCGTATCGGAGTGCGGGAGGAAACCGCAGCATCCGGAGAGAACCCACGCAGTCACGGGGTAGAACGGTACAAACTCCGGTACAGACAGCCGGTACACCCGTAATGGGGATGGAACCCGCGTCCCCGACTCTACCGCTGCCCCACCGCGCCGCCGTAATTAAAGAAACTGCTGCTGGGGCTCAGAGCCTTTGTGGTCGAATGAATGGTTGGCCGGTTCGACCCCCCCCGTCCATCCCTGCAACTCCACAGATGCTGTCTGCATGAACCACTTCAGATAACTTGTGTTACGTTCCAAATGACAGCGTCCAGTCTCCTCGGTTTCCAATGCAGCTGCAATCTATACCGCTGACTGAGATAATTTTTTAACTGAACTTCACTTTAGTGTGGGCAGCATTTATTTCTATAAAACCAGAAGGTGCAGAATGAGGCCATTCAGTCCATCAAGTCTGCTCCACCATTCGATTCTGGCTGGTCTAGACTCGGAGTGACACAGCGTGGAAACAGGCCCTCTGGCCTAACCTGCCTACACTGGCCAACATGTGCCATCTACACTAGTCCCTCCTGCCTGCGTTTGGAGGGCCCATGTCCCTCCAAACCTGTCCTACCCAGGGTACACAAAAGGCTGGTTAAACTCAGCGGGTGCAGCAGCATCTAAGGAGCGAAGGAGATAGGCGACGTTTCGGGTCGAGACCCTTCTTCAGACTGGTCAGGGATCAGGGAAACGAGAGATATAGACGGTGATGTGGAGAGATAAAGAACAATGAATGAAAGATATGTAAAAAAGTATCGATGATAAAGGAAACAGGCCATTGTAAGCTGTTTGTGGTGTGAAAATGAGCAGCTAGTGCGACTTGGGTGGGGGGGAGATAGAGAGAGAGGGAATGCCAGGACCCGAGGTCTGAGGGAGAGGTGGGAAGGGGAGGAGGCAGCCAGGGTTAACAGAATTGAGAAAATTCAATGTTTAAGCCCAGAGGATGCAGACTCCCCAAGCGGAATATGAGGTGCTGTTCCTCCAACTCGCGGTGTTGCTCACTCTGGCCGTGGAGGAGGCCCAGGACCGAGAGGTCGGATACGGAATGGGAGGGGGAGTTGAAGTGCTGAGCCACCGGGAGGTCGGGTTGGTTATTTCGGACCATGTGCCCGTCCAATTGTTCCTTAAACGTTGTGATAGTACCTGCCTCAACTACCTACGCCCAGAGGGTTGTCCGTGTCCAGATCGAGCTGCCAGAAGACGTTATTCAATGGAGACAATGCCAACGTTTTTAAGACGTTTGGACAGATTTATGGATGAAAAGAGCTTACAGGGCCCTGGGCCAAATGCAGGCAAATGGATCAACATGGTTGGCATTGACAAGGTGGGCTTTAAGGCTTGTTTAGCTCCATGGCACTGACGTTTTTGCTCAGTCTTTCATTTATACGGCTTTTTGCCCCGTAGAGATTTATGGCTTCATTTGACAGCCTATTCTTCACTAACAGAATTATGGAGGCGGCTTAGAAAACTGAACTGCAAGACAATAGCAAGGGAGAGAAAGGAAAGGTTCCTTGCATCGAGCATCTTAGCAAATCTTCAGCCAGCTCCAGATCTATTTGGAGCAGTGAGTTGTGTTTGAAGTGCAGGAGCTGTTGCCTCACAGCATCGGGTGCTGCCTGTACGGAGTTTGCACGTTCTCCCTGTGACCACATAGCAACATAGAAATTAGGTGCAGGAGTAGGCCATTCGGCCCTTCGAGCCTGCACCGCCATTCAATATGATCATGGCTGATCATCCAACTCAGTATCCCGTACCTGCCTTCTCTCCATACCCTCTGATCCCCTTAGCCACAAGGGCCACATCTAACGCCCTCTTAAATATAGCCAATGAACTGGCCTCAACTACCCTCTGTGGCAGAGAATTCCAGAGACCCACCACTCTCTGTGTGAAAAAAGTCCTTCTCATCTCATAGAAACATAGAAAAATAGGTGCAGGAGTAGGCCATTCAATGCATCATGGCTGATCATCCAACTCAGTATCCCGTACGGTCCTAAACCTCGGTCCTAAAGGATTTCCCCCTTATCCTTAAGCTGTGACCCCTTGTCCTGGACCTCCCCAACATCAGGAATAATCTTCCTGCATCTAGCCTGTCCAACCCCTTAAGAATTTTGTAAGTTTCTATAAGATCCCCTCTCAATCTCCTAAATTCTAGAGAGTATAAACCGAGTCTATCCAGTCTTTGTTCATAAGACAGTCCTGACATCCCAGGAATCAGTCTGGTGAACCTTCTCTGCACTCCCTCTATGGCAACCACACGTTTGTTCTCCGGGTGTTCCGGTTTTCCGCCCACACTCCGAAGACGCGCGGGTTTTCGCACGTTGGGGCTGGTTTCTGCAAATGGACCCAAGTGTGCTGGCTGCGAGAGTGGGGGAGCATAGGATTAGTGTGCAGGTGGACGTCCACTCGGTGGGCTGAAGGGCCTGTTTCCTCTCAACAGAGCTGCTCTTTTGTAGAACAATATCGACCAAGAAAGCATACCTACTGCCTTAGGAGGGACAGGAGGGTTTCAGCCCTATTTCCATTGCTGCACCCGCTGAGTTTCTCCAGCACCTTTGTCTACCTCCAGGGAGTTCAGCATGTCCCCAACCTCTCTCACCAACTTCTAATACATTTTGTTAGCATGTAAAACAAAGCTTTTCACTGTACCTCGGTACATGTGGCATTAACAAACCTCAACCTTAACCTGGGCCAATCCTTGTGTGTGAACAGGCCCTTCGGCCCATCGAGTCTGCACCGACCACCGACAGCCCACACAGTTCTTTCTTATCCCACTTTCCCATTCTACACACCTTCGAGAAGCCAGTTAATCTGCAAACCCGTACGCCTTTGGGATGTGGGAGGATACCGCAGCTCCTGGAACAATCCCGCAAGGTCATAGAAACATAGAAACATAAACAATAGGTGCAGGAGTAGGCCATTCGGCCCTTCGAGCCTGCACCGCCATTCAATATGATCATGGCTGATCAACCAACTCAGTATCCTGTACCTGCCTTCTCTCCATACCCTCTGATTCCTTTAGCCACAAGGGCCACATCTAACTCCCTCTTAAATATAGCCAATGAACTGGCCTCAAATACCTGTTAAAGAAGGAACTGCAGATGCTGGAGAATCGAGGGTTACACAAAAGGCTGGAGAAACTCAGCGGGTGCAGCAGCATCTAAGGAGCGAAGGAGATAGGCGACGTTTCGGGTCGAGACCCTTCTTCAGAGTCAACTACCTTCTGTGGCAGATGATTCCAGAGACTCACCACTCTCTGTGTGGTCACGGGGAGAACGTACAAACACCACCCCGACAGCACCCGAGGTCAGGATCGAACCCGGGTCTCTGGCGCTGAGAGGCAGCAGCTCTACCGCTGCACCACCCGTGCAATCCCACATGACGTGAATAACCTTCCAAAAGGTTTCTGGGTGAAACCGCAAGGCAAAGTTAGCCCTTCTGGTAAAGTTGTCCGTCGCAGGTGGCAATCTGAAGGTCTTCTGATCTTCCTGACTCATAGTTACCGAACGTTTCAGTCAAATGGAGATATTACCGCTGATCTCAGGAAATTAAATAATTCAGGAGGTACTGAGATAATGCCTGCTATTAAAACAGGAGATGCAGTTGCATTTGGCATGATCGCACCAGTCTGCTCCTCAGGTGAAAAGGAACAAGGAGAATTATATTACTGGTAACCTGGGTGGTCTGAAATGGTTTTAAGTTTCAAAATCTCATTTGCATGGGAGTAGAGAATAGTTAGAAATAGGAAGAAGTGCAGTCCACGTGGTCCCTTGAGTTCCCTTGTGTAGTTCAGTAAGGATATCGCTGATACTCGATCTCAATATTTGGGCAACAGGGTGGTGCAGGGGTAGAGCGACTGTCTTGCAGCGCCAGAGGCCCGGGTTCAGTCCTGATTACGGGGGCTTCTCTACGCCTTCTCCCCGTGACCAGTGTGAGATTTCTCCGGGATCTCCGGTTTCCTCCCACTCTCCAAAGACGTGCAGGTTTGTCAAAGCCAAAGTCAAAAGAGTTTATTGTCATGTGTCCCTGACAGGACAATGAAAATCTTTCTTTGCATAGCACAACAGAACATAGAAGGCATTGACTACAATTATATACGTAAATACACCCATGAATTAATAAATTAATAAAGTGCAAATAACAGATGGAGGGATATTAATGTTCAGAGTTTTGTCCGAGCCAGGTTTAATAGCCTGATGGCTGTGGGGAAGTAGCTATTCCTAAACCGGGTTGTTGCAGCCTTCAGGCTCCTGTACCTTCTACCCGAAGGTAGCAGGGAGATGAGCGTGTGGCCAGGGTGGTGTGGGTCCTTGATGATGCTGCCAGCCTTTTTGAGGCAGCGACTGCGATAAATCCCCTCGATGGAAGGGAGATCAGAGCCGATAATGGACCGGGCAGTGTTTACGACTTTTTGTAGTCTTTTCCTCTCCAGGGCACTCAAATTGCCGAACCAAGCCACGATGCAACCGGTCAGCAAGCTCTCTACTGTGCACCTGTAGAAGTTAGAGAGAGTCCTCCTTGACAGACCGACTCTCCGTAATCTTCTCAGGAAGTAGTGGTGCTGATGAGCTTTCTTAATAATTGCATCTGTGTTTTCGGACCAGGAAAGATCTTCACAGATGTGCACGCCCAGGAATTTGAAGCTCTTGACCCTTTCAACCATCGACCCGTTGATATAAACGGGACTGTGGGTCCCCATCCTACTCCTTCCAAAGTCCACAATCAGTTCCTTGGTTTTGCTGGTGTTGAGGGCCAGGTTGTTGTGCTGGCACCATGTGGACAGTTGCTCGATCTCTCTTCTATACTCGGACTCATCCCCATCAGTGATACGTCCCACAACAGTGGTGTCGTCAGCGAACTTGATGATGGAGTTCGCGCTATGACCGGCTACGCAGTCATGAGTATAGAGTGAGTACAGCAGGGGGCTGAGCATGCAGCCTTGAGGTGCTCCCGTGCTGATTGTTATCGAGTCTGACACATTTCCACCAATATGAACAGACTGTGGTCTGTGGATGAGGAAGTCGGTCAATGGGCTTGGTGTACCTGCCAAATGTCCCCAGTGCCTGTTTCTGCACTGTATCGCTAAACTAACCTGAACTCATCTGAAGAAGGGTCCCAAACCCAAAACGTTCCCTGCTCAAGTGATGAGTTACTCCAGCATTGAGTGCTGAGCTAAAGCCCTGTCCCACTGTACGAGTTCATTCTCCCAGGTTTGGCCCTGATTCGAACTCGGAGATTTACGGTAACGGCCGCTCATTGGTACTCGGAGCTCTCGTGGACATTTTTCGACTCGTTGAAAAATCTTCCCGAGTCTTCCCGAGCTTACCGGGTTTCCCGAGTACCTGCCGTTAGCGCTACGAGGCGCTAAGAGACGTCCCCGAGCTCCGACGTACCCGCTACGTACATTCAACGTGCTTACCATGAGTTCGGGAGAGCTCTTCGACAATAGACAATAAACAATAGACAATAGGTGCAGGAGTAGGCCATTCAACCCTTCGAGCCAGCACAATGTGATCATGGCTGATCATCCCCAATCAGTACCCCATTCCTACCTTCTCCCCATATCCCCTGACTCCGCTATTTTTAAGAGCCCTATCTAGCTCTCTCTTGAAAGCATCCCGAGAACTCGTACAGTGGGACAGGGCTAATACCCGCTGAGTTACTCAAGCACTCTGTATTTTACTGAAGATTCTACCATCTGCAGTTCCTAGGGTCTCATCGTCTGGTCTGGTAGTGCCTGTGGGATATACAGCACAGCCAATTTCTGCACAGCAAGGTCCCAACAGCAGCAAAGGAATCCATGAGCAATTTCAGGTGTTGTTCCAAGATCCTGGGAAAATCACATCAGAAAATTGTGCTGTGGGACCTTGAACATAGTGAGGTCAGGAGGTAGAGGAGGTGCCAAGAAAATGTACCAGCACCCAAAGGCCTGTGCTGCTGGGAGAGGTTAGGCCAGGACTATAGCTTGGAGCACAGGAGGATGAAGGGTGATAGTTGAGTTTAGAGATACAGTGCGGAAACAGGCCCTCTCGGCCCACCGGGTCCGCGCCGACCAGCGATCCCCGCACGCTAACACCACCCTACACCCACTCGGGACAATTTTTACATTTACACCGGGCCGATTAACCCGCAAACCTGCACGTCTTTGGAGTGTGGGAGGAAACCGAAGATCTCGGAGAAAAGCCACGCCGGTCACGGGGAGAGCGTACAAACTCCGTACGGACAGCGCCCGTAGTCGGGATCGACACCGGGTCTCCGGCGCAGTGAGACAGCAGCTCTACCGCTGCGCCACCGTGGCGAGGTCTCCGGGCGTGACATGCGGGTTTGTAGGTTCATTGTTTCTGCAAATTGTTTAAATTATGTAAAGAGTGGATGCAAAAATCGGGGTAACACGGAACTAGTGTGAACGGGTGATCATTGCTTGCAGAAGGGCCTGTGTCCATGAATTTACGTTTTTATGAATGTATATTGGCCAAGTATTCACATACAAGGAATTTGCCCTGGTGCTCTGCCCGCAAGTGACAACATGACATACAGTGACAGTTTGGAATTAAACATTAAACATTAATAATAAAACATTACCGATTAAACACGTGAATACCAGAGCAAAAGGAGGCTACAAATTTTTGATTATTGAGGAAGGACATTCTTGCTATTGAGGGAGTGCAGCGTAGGTTTACAGGGTTAATTCCCGGGATGGCGGGACTGTCATATGCTGAGAGAATGGAGCAGCTGGGCTTGTACACTCTGGAGTTTAGAAGGATGAGAGGGGATCTCATTGAAACGTATAAGATTATTAAGGGCTTGGAAATGCTAGAGGCAGGAAACATGTTCCCGATGTTGGGGGAGTCCAGAACCAGGGGCCACAGTTTAAGAATAAGGGGTAAGCCATTTAGAACGGAGGTGAGGAAACATTTTTTTCTCGCAGAGAGTTGTAAGTCTGCCTGAGAGGCCGGTTCTCTGGATACTTTCAAGAGAGCTAGATAGGGCTCTTAAAGATAGCGGAGACAGGGGATGTGGGGAGAAGGCAGGAACCGGTTACTGATTGGAGATGATCAGCCATGATCACATTGAATGGCGGTGCTGGCTTGAAGGGCCGAATGGCCAACTCCTGCACCTATTGACTTTAGGAAGAACAGAGGGGGCAGACACACCCCCATCCATATAAACGGGACTGAGGTGGAGCGGGTCTCCAACTACAAATTCCTCGGGGTACACATCTCGGAGGATCTGTCCTGGTCCCTCAACACCTCCAAGCTGATCAAAAAGGCACAGCCGCGCCTTTACTTCCTGAGGAGGCTCAAAAAAGCCCACCTGTCCCCCCAGATCCTGACCAACTTTTACCGCTGTACCATCGAAAGCATCCTGACCACCTGCTTTACGGTATGGTACAGCAGTTGCACCGTGGCAGACAGGAAGGCACTACAACGGGTGGTGAAAACCGCCCAGTACATCATCGGTGCCCCGCTCCCTGCCTTGGATGCCCTCCACCCAAAACGGTGTCTGAGACGGGCCGGGAAGATCATCAAGGACCCCTCACACCCTAACCACGGACTGTTTGCCCTCCTACCATCAGGGAGGTGGTACAGGGGCCTCAGGTCCCGCACTAGTAGGACGAGGAACAGCTTCTACAATAACACCGTCACACTGCTGAACTCGGAGTCCCGCCGATAGATTTCTCCAGTCTCTCCGTCCACATTGTCTGCATTCTGTATTTATTCTCTATATCGCTATTACTACGAACCGACGCTAAACTGCATTTCGTTGTACCTATATTTGTATCTGTGCAATGGCATTAAAGTTGAATTGAATTGAACTCTCGAATAGAGCCACTGCTCGTGGAAAAAACGTTTTTACGTCTGGCTGTGGCTGCATCTGCATCTGCAAACTTAACCAAAGCCCCTGTCTAAAGCCCCTGTCCCACTTTCCTGAGTTACTCATGAATTCCCCCAAGTTTTCCCGACTTACCCGATGCCCCGAGTACCTATGGCTGGCATTACGAGCCGCTACGATATATCTACGGACTCCTACATTCTCACTAAGGACATTCCTCGAGTTTGTAGGAAGGGGAAAACTCGAAGAGAATTCGTGAGTAACTCGGGAAAGTGGGACATGCCCTTAAGTGTACTTCGCACTACTGCCCAGTGTTGAGCTTTGCCAGAGGTCTGTGATCTTTAAGGGCCTGTCCTACCAGCATGCAGCTCTATGCGATGAGCGTGATCAAACTGGAAGCGGGGGCCGCGCGGAGGTCGGGTGATCCCCCGTACAGGGCCGTTCCCACCAGCATGCGCCTGCATGCAGCAAACGCGACCAAACCGGCAGCAGGGGCCGCGCGGAGGTCGGGTGAGTGGCGCAACGCAGCGCAAAGTGAGGCGAACTTGGAGCGAAGTCTTAAAGGTAAGTTCGCCAGGACAGAGAGGGGCACACAGAGAGGGGCACACACACAGAGGGCCACGGAGCCACACACATAGAGAGTCACGGAGGCACCTACAGAGAGGGTCACGGAGGCACGATGTCGGGCGGTGTGTAATGCGTCGAGGTGACTGCGAGCCGACAAGCTGCGCAGAATTTTTGAACATGGTCAGTTTTTCGGAGCCCCGCGCGATGTCGGGACGAACTCCGCACAATTCCGCACGGCTCCGGCGATCGAAGTGGGACCGGCCCCGCGACGCCGGACGGCTCAAGCGACCACGTTAGGTCGTGCTCATCGCATGGAGTTGCATGCTTGTGGGACAGGCCCTTTACAGTTTACCTGCACGAGCAACGTGTGGAATTTAACAAGCTGAGGTGCGAACTCGAAAGAGATCTCACAAATAACATTGAAGGAATGGAGACGTTATTAACATCAACATATCCTCGCGTGTCTTTGCCTGCAGTTTTTAACCAAGGTCATTTATTTTAAATGAGCTCGCATTCATTAAAATCAAGGACAAAGCAGCTTCATAGGAAGACGCTCAAACTACTCATTATTAATATCAGGCAGGATAAATTTCAACCCTAGAGTATGCAGCGTGTTCAGAATTAATCTCCCAGGCTGCAGATTGGAATGGAAAAGATGTGAATGGAAAAAGGACACGAACTGCCAGAGTAACTCGGCGGGTCGGGCAGCAACGCTGGAGAACATGGATCAGTGACGTTCTGGGCCGAGACCCTTCTACAACTTACAAAATTCTTAAGGGGTCACAGCTTAAGGATAAGGGGGAAATCCTTTAGGACCGAGATGAGAAGGACTTTTTTCACACAGAGAGTGGTGGGTCTCCAGCATCTCTGGAGAGAAGGAATAGGTGATGTTTCGGGTCGAGACCCTTCTTCAGACTTTTACCTTCCAGACATTGTCTTGTTTCTCCTCCAGCAATCTTCTGCCCCCCTCCCCCTCCGCCACTCCTACCTTCAGTCTGTAGACATAAAAACATAGAAAATAGCTGCAGGAGTAGGCCATTCGGCCCTTCGAGCCTGCACCGCCATTCAATATGATCACGGCTGATCATCCAACTCAGTATCCTGTACCTGCCTGCTCTACATAACCCCTGATCCCTTTAGCCACAAGGGCCACATCGAACTCCCTCTTAAATATAGACAATGAACTGGCCTCAACTACCTTCTGTGGCAGAGAATTCCACAGATTCACCACTCTCTGTGTGAAAAATGTTTTTCTCATCTCGGTCCTAAAGGAATTCCCCCTTATCCTTAAGCTGTGACCCCTTGTTCTGGACCTCCCCAACATCGGGAACAGTCTTCCTGCATCTAGCCTGCCCAACCCCTTAAGAATTTTGTAAGTTTCTATAAGATCCCCCCTCAATCTTCTAAATTCCAGTGAGTACAAGCCGAGTCTATCCAGTCTTTCTTCATATGGAAGTCCTGCCATCCCAGGAATCAGTCTGGTGAACTTTCTCTGTACTCCCGCTATGGCAAGAATGTCTTTCCTCAGATTATGAGACCAAAACTGTACGCAATACTCCAGGTGTGGTCTTACCAGGGCCCATTTGGCCCATAACCATCATGTTGTTCCTTGGGGAATCCTTTTGGCCTCAGTTGGACATCATTTGGACAGGTGCATGCATACGTAGAACATTGAATAGTCCTGCACAACAGGATCATGGGGGGGGGACCAGTAGAACGCCCCTTGTAGCCAGGGTCCGGTTCTTGATTAGTACGGGTGTCAGGGGTTGAGAGGGAACGATAGATCACACATGATTGAATGGCGGAGTAGACTTGATGGGCCGAATGGCCTAACTCTGCTCCTATAACTTATGAACATCTCAGAGACTTTGGAGTAGGCATAAGTGCGGCACGGTGGCACAGCGGTAGAGACCTGCGTTCAATCTACGGGCGCTGTCTGTACGGAGTTTCTACATTTTCCCGTGACCGCGTGGGTTTTCTCTGGATGCTCCGGTTTCCTCCCACACTCCAAAGACATACAGGTTTGTAGGTTAATTGGCTTTGATGAGAAAAACAATGTGAGGTGTCCGTATAATTGTCCAGTGTGCAGGATAGTGCTGCGATTTCAGGTCACTTGCCAACATAAGACCATAAGACACGGCAGCAGAATTAAGCCAATCCACTCCTCAAGTTTGCTCCGCCATTCAATTATGGCTGAGCTATTTTTCTTTTCAACTCCATTCTACTGCCTTCCTCCCTGCCACCTTTGATAGCCTTCTTGATCACGAAACTCTGAATCTCCGCAAATGCCCAATGCCGTGCCCTCCACGTCCAACCGTGGCAATTAATTCCACAGATTCACCACCCTCCGGCGAAAGAAATTCCCCCCGATCTCCATTTTGAAAGTGCGCCCTTTTATTCCGAGGCTGTGACCTCTTGGTCCTCGACTCCCCCGCTAGTAGGAACCATCCTCACCACGTCCACTTCATCCAGGCCTTTCAGGAAACTCCAGCGAGTGCAGGCCCAGAGCCTTCAAACAGACCTCATACCCAACCTCGTAAACCTCCTCTGGACCCCTTCCAGAGCCTGCATACCCCTCCTCAGATACGGGGCCCAAAACTACTCACAATATTCCTAAGGTTGCCTCAACAGCGCTCGACAAAGCCTCAGCATTAATTCCTTGATTTGCTTGGCTAAATAAAGACGAGCGTCCACCAAAGCAAACCTTCTACTCCCAGCTTAAAGAAGGTAAACGTACAAGAGGTGGACAACAGAAGAGATTCAAAGATGCCTTAAAAACCAGCATGAAGAAATGTGAATTGGACATCGACAATTGGGGAACCAATGCCAAGGACAGGAAACTCTGGTGAGCCGTCATCCAACGACCCCTCGAAGCCAAGAGATGCGCAGAATTGGAAGGAAAGAGAAGAGAAGAGACAGAGAGGCGGCAACAACCAAAGGCCGATCTGCCGTCTGGAATTACCTGTCCTGAATGTGGAAGAACGTTCAAAGCCAGGATTGGACTCATAAGCCACCTGAGAGTCCATCATAAAAACAGAACATCTGTGGACCATCATCCTCGACCTCGAGGGATAGCCACCACCACGAGAGTTGAGTCAACCTGCAAATTGACCTTTTGGCAATCCTTCACCACCACTCCCAAGTTCCTTTGTGACCTCCGATATCTGAACCAACATCACCTCTTCCCATTTTTGCCACCCCCGCTCGTCCCTGCATATCCATGTGCCAGAGGAGCTTAAATATAGCTTGCTTTCACATGCATATCCCTTAGTTGTCTTCATATCAAGCTGTCAGGGAAATTGGAATTCACCGTGCTTGAGATCAGTGGGTTGACCAAAAAGACACAATCTCCTGGCAGATCCAGCAGTTCGCCTTTCTCCGTGTTCCCCTCAGGCAACAACACATGAAAACTTAAGGGCCTGTCCCACCAGCATGCAACTCTATGCGATTAGCGCGACCGAACGTGGTCGCTTGAGCCGTCCGGCGTCGCGGGGCCGGTCCCACTTCGAACGCCGGAGCCGTGCGGAATTGTGCGGAGTTCGTCCCGGCATCGCGCGGGGCTCCGAAAAACTGACTGTGTTCAAAAATTCCGCGCGGCAACGGCTTGTCGGCTCGCAGTCGCCTTGACGCATTACACACCGCCTCGACATCGTGCCTCCGTGACCCTCTCTGTAGGTGCCTCCGTGACCCTCTATGTGTGTGGCTCCGTGGCCCTCTGTGTGTGTGTGCCTGTGTGCCCCTCTCTGTCCTGGCGAACTTACCTTTAAGACTTCGTTCCAAGTTCGCCTCACTTTGCGCCGCGTTGCGCCACTCACCCAACCTCCGCGCGGCCCTCGCTGCCGGTTTGGTCGCGCTTGCCGCATGCAGGCGCATGCTGGTGGGAACGGCCCTGTACAGGGGATCACCCGACCTCCGCGCGGCCCCCGCTTCTAGTTTGATTGCACTCATCGCATGGAGTCGGATGCTGGTAGAACAGGCCCTTACTCAAAATAACATTTGGAAGTACATGCCAAAGAGACTTTCCGCAGCAGCGTAGAGGTGGCGGGTTACTCTATATATAACCCGTGACGTCCATGCCATTGGGAGTCTTGACTTCCGTTTAGTTTAGGGATACATCGCAGAAACAGGCCCTTCAGTCCACAGAGTACGCTGACTAGCACTGCCTGCATATTAACACTCCGACACGCACCTGGATCAATTGACATTTATACCTAGTCGATTTAACCTACAAGCCTACACGTCATTGGAGTAAGGGAGGGAACCGAAGATCTTGGTGAAAACCCACGTGGTCACGGGGAGAACGTGCAAACTCCGTATAGACAGCACCCCGTGGGATAGAGAGGTAACCGCGCTAATCAGTATCCAATATGTAGAAACAAGGAACTGCAGATGCTGGTTTACCAAGGAAAAAGACAAAGTGCTGACTCAGAGGGTCCGGTAGGTCACACGGAAAGGTGACGTTTCTGTTCGAGACACTTCTTCAGACTTATTAGTTTGATCCAATTCAACATGGTGTTCTTGCCCTGGGAACATAGAAACATAGAACATAGAAAAATAGGTGCAGGAGTAGGCCATTCGGCCCTTCGAGCCTGCACCGCCATTCAATGTGATCATGGCTGATCATCCAACTCAGTATCTCGTACCTGCCTTCTCTCCATACCCCCTGATTCCTTTAGCCACAAGTGCCACATCTAACGCCCTCTTAAATATAGCCAATGAACTGGCCTCAACTACCTTCTGTGGCAGAGAATTCCAGACTCACCACTCTCTGTGTAAAGAATGTTTTCCTCATCTCGGTCCTAAAGGAATTCCCCCTTATCCTTAGACTGTGACCCCTTGTTCTGGACTCCCCCAACATCGGGAACAATCTTCCAGCATCTAGCTTGTCCAACCCCTTAAGAATTTTGTACGTTTCTATAAGATCCCCCCTCAATCTTCTAAATTCCATCGAGTACAAGCCGAGTCTATCCAATCTTTCCTCATATGAAAGTCCTGACATCCCAGGACTTTCATATGAGGAACGCTTTATGGCACAATGCAGAGGAAAGCTGCCCTCAGTAAAGCAGCCAACATAATGATGGACCCTATTAATCCTGGTCAATGGACAATAGACAATAGAGAATTGGCTAACCCCTTATTCTTAAACTGTGGCTCCTGGTTCTGGACTTGATCAGCCATGACTCATCAGCCATGATCACATTGAATGGCGGTGTTGGCTCCAAGGGCCAAATGGCCTACTCCTGCACCTATTGTCTATTGTCGATTGGACTCCCCCAACATCGGGAACATTCCCTCTTCTCCTCACTGCCACCGGGCAGAAGATACAAAAGTTTGAAAGCCAGATCCACCAGAATCAGCAAAGGACACAAAGTGCTGGAGTAAGTCAGCAGGTCAGGTGGTATCTCTTTGGCGAATATGTGTAGGTGACGTTTCGAGTCGAGACCCTCTTTCTGATTGTTAAGCAGCGATAGACAGTCTCACAAAACCCCCGTAGGATAGAGGAGGGATCTGTTGAAGAGATTTTGTAGTGGAGCAGTCAACGTGTAGAATGAAACAACTGCACAAAAGGACACAAAGTGCCGGCGTGACACAGCAGGATAAGCAGCATTACTGGATTCAGGAACTGATTCTTTCCCACTGTCATCAGACTACTGAACAGTACTGTCATATGAGGAAAGATTGAAAAGACTAGGCTTGTATTCGCTGGAGTTTAGAAGGATCTTAGAGAAACATATAAAATTATAAAAGGACTGGACAAGCTAGATGCAGGATAAATGTTCCCCAATGTTGGGCGAGTCCAGAACCAGGGGCTTGTATTCACTGGAGTTTAGAAGGATGAGGGGGGATCTTAGAGAAACATATAAAATTATAAAAGGACTGGACAAGCTGGATGCAGGAAAAATTTTCCCCAATGTTGGGCGAGTCCAGAACCAGGGGCCACAGTCTTAGAATAAAGGGGAGGTCATTTAAGACTGAGGTGAGAAAAAAACGTTTTCACCCAGAGAGTTGTGAATTTGTGGAATTCCCTGCCACAGAGGGCAGTGGAGGCCAAGTCACTGGATGGATTTAAGAGAGAGTTAGGTAGAGCTCTAGGAGCTAGTGGAGTCAAGGGATATGGGGAGAAGGCAGGCACGGGTTATTGATAGGGGACGATCAGCCATGATCACTATGAATGGCGGTGCTGGCTCGAAGGGCCGAATGGCCTCCTTCTGCACCGAATGTCTATGTTTCTATGTTTCGATGTTTCTATGTACTCCTGATCATCCACTCTACTTCTTTACAGACCAGGCAATTTTATTTTCTCCATGCCATCTCTGTAATTGTAACTTTCTACTAATGCTATAAGGCTACATTCTGCACTCTGGCATTTTCATATCCCTGATGTACTGTGTGTGTGGCATTATTAACTGCAGAAGTGGTTTTACTGCTTAAGCAGTCCAACAGAATGTGTGGGATAGAACTGCAGCTGCTGGTTTAAATCAAAGGCAGACACAAAATGCTGGAGTAACTCAGCGGGACAGGCAAGCATCTCTGGGGAGACGGAATGGGTGATGTTTCGGGTCGAGCAGTTCAACAGACTTGGATTGTTTTTGTGGTTAATGCCGGAGGTTGAGGGCAGACCTGAATGGACTGTATAAAGTTATTTTAAACCGTATGAACGACACAGAGGCATAGATTGGATAGACAGTCCAGAACCATCGAGGGGAACTATCGCAGTCGCTGCCTCAAAAAGGCTGGCAGCATCATCAAGGACCCACACCACCCTGGCCACACACTCATCTCCCCGCTACCTTCAGGTAGAAGGTACAGGAGCCTGAAGACTGCAACGACCAGGTTTAGGAATAGCTACTTCCCCACAGCCATCAGGCTATTAAACCTGGCTCGGACAAAACTCTGAACATTAATATCCCTCCATCTGTTATTTGCACTTTATCAGTTTATTTATTCATGTGTGTATATATTTATATAATGATATACGGACACACTGATCTGTTTTGTAGTCAATGCCTACTATGTTCTGTTGTGCTGAAGCAAAGCAAGAATTTCATTGTCCTGTAAGGGACACATGACAATAAACTCTCTTGAACGTGAACTTGAACCTTTTTCCCGGGATGGAAATAGCAAATATTTGTGGAATTCTCTGCCTCAGAGGGCAGTGGAGGCCAGTTCTCTGGATGCTATTAAGAGAGAGCTAGATAGGGCTCTTAAAGATAGCGAAGTCAGGGGATATGGGGAGAAGGCAGGAACGGGGTACTGATTGGGGATGATCAGCCATGATCACAATGAATGGCGGTGCTGGCTCGAAGGGCCGAATGGCCTCCTCCTGCACCTATTGTCTATTGTCTATTGAACGTGAAACGTCACCTCCAGAGATGTTGCCTGACCTGCTGAGTTACCCCAGCACTTTGTGTCCCTTTATCTTTTTAAACTTGATTCTATCATGACTGGATATGATGCCAGACCCAATAATGTACGCGTGACCCCTGGACAGACAATAAATGCTGGCCTTGCAGGTATCACCCGCAGCCTGAGAGTGAATAATGTACGAACAAATCAGTTCTGGTAGAGTGGTCAGCCATGATCACATTGAATGGTGGTGCTGGCTCGAAGGGCCGAATGGCCTACTCCTGCACCTATTGTCTATTGAATATTGAATAAAGGGCAAGGCTTTGCGATATGGGGTAAGAGAGGGGGAAAGTTTAGGTGTGTGGGGCTGTTTTTTTTTTATTTATAGGGTTGAGGACCTATAGGGTGCTATCTGATTCAACTCAACCCCTTTGTAGACATAGGACCTTCGTTGTGGAACTGATGCGCTACAATGTTGAAAACTATATTCTGCAGTCTGGATGTTCCCCTTTGCTCATCCTAATGTACTTGAGTTTGACTTGGTTGTACTTCTGTAAAGTATTATCCGACGTGCATGGTTAGCCTGAAAAACAAAGTCTTTCGCTGTACCTCGGTACCTGATAATAATATAATAAACTGAAAAGAAAACCTACTGACACCATAAACATAAGCTGACCAAGTCCTGAACATGTGCAGGAAACAACTGCAGATGCCGGTGTAAATCAAAGAGAGACACAAAAAGCCAGAGCAAATCAGCGGGACAGGCAGCATCTCTGGAGAGAAGGAATGGGTGACGTTTCGGGTCGAGACGCCACCCATTCCTCCTCTCCAGAGATGCTGCCTGTCCCGCAAAGTCCTGAACATGCTGGATTGTCGTTTTTTTTACTGCACTTGAATGTATTCTGAAACAGAGTGTTACGATTCAGCCTTAAGGGCCTGTCCTACAAGCATGCAACTCCATGCGATTAGCGCGACCTAACGTGGTCGCTTGAGCCGTCCGGCGTCGCGGGGCCGGTCCCACTTCGATCGCCGGGGCCGTGCGGAATTGTGCGGAGTTCGTCCCGACATCGCGCGGAGCTCCGAAAAACTGACTATGTTCAAAAATTCCGCGCGGCAACGGCTTGTCGGCTCGCAGTCGCCTCGACGCATTACACACCGCCTCGACGTCGTGCCTCCGTGAACCTATCTGTAGGTGCCTCCGTGACCCTCTATGTGTGTGGCTCCATGGCCCTGTGTGTGTGTGTGCCTCTGTGCCCCTCTCTGTGTGCCCCTCTCTGTCCTGGCGAACTTACCTCAGACTTCGCTCCAAGTTCGCCTCACTTTGCGCCGCGTTGCGCCACTCACCCGACCTCCGCGCGGCCCTCGCTGCCGGTTTGGTCGCACTTGCCGCATGCAGGCGCATGCCGGTGGGAACGGCCCTGTACAGGGGATCACCCGACCTCTGCGCGGCCCCCGCTTCTAGTTTGATCGCGCTCATCGCCTAGAGTTGCTTGCTGGTAGGACAGGCCCTTTACCACCACATGTCGTTGCCGGACGAGATACCCCATCTAAGCTGGTCCCGTTTGCCCTCGTTTGCCTCGTACCCCTCTGAATCATTCCTATCCATGTACCTGTCCAAATGTTGTTTGAATGTGTGACAGTTCCTGCCTCAATAACTTCCCCTGGCAACTCATTCCATGCACCCACCACCCTCTGTGCGAAAAAGTTGCCCTGCAGCTACCTATTAAATCTTTCCCCACTCAGCCTAAACCCGTGTCTTCTGGTTTGTGATTCCCCTTTCCTGGGGATGTATTTGGATAGGAAACGCAGTGTGGGAGCTATTCTTTCTTAGGCTAGTTACTGTTAGCCTATTTTATTATTTTGCCTCGATATTTCTTGCAGAATTATTTGGTACACTGGGGGGCGGGATTTTGATACGGAGATGGGCGTGACATACATCGGATGAGGCGAGCAAAACCTCTGGGCATGGTCAGATCGACTGGAGCAAGCAGGAGAGAAGGAATATAGCTAGATGCAGGAAGATTGTTCCCGATGTTTGGGGGAGTCCAGAACAAGGGGTCACAGTCGAAGGATAAGGGGGAATTCCTTTAGGACCAAGATGAGGAAAACATTCTTTTCACAGAGAGTGGTGAGTCTCTGGAACTCTCTGCCACAGAAGGTAGTTGAGGCCAGTTCATTGGCTATATTTAAGAGGGAGATCAGATAGTAACAACGGAAAGGCAATAGACAATAGGCAATAGAAAATAGAAAATAGGTGCAGGAGGAGGCCATTCGGCCCTACGAGCCAGCACCGCCATTCAATGTGATCATGGCTGATCATCCACAATCAGTAGCCCATTCCTGCCTTCTCCCCATATCCCCTGACTCCGCTATCTTTAAGAGCCCTATCTAGCTCTCTCTTGAAAGTATCCAGAGAACCGGCCTCCACCGCCCTCTGAGGCAGAGAATTCCACAGACTCACCACTCTCTGTGAGAAAAAGTGTTTCCCCGTCTCCGTTCCAAATGGCGTACCCCTTATTCTTAAACTGTGTGTGGCCCCTGGTTCTGGACTCCCCCAACATCGGGAACATGTTCCCTGCCTCTAGCCTCTGCCTCTATACAAAGCTACGATTTGTATGAGGATAAAGAGGATCTGGTATGTTCACTTCTTTGTCTATGAATACCTGGCCAATAAACTTACTTACTTAATGGTGGTGGAGGCAGATATGGTAGAGGCATTAGGAGGCTTTTAGATAGACACTTGAATATGCAGGGAATGGAGAGATATAGATCACGTGCAGATTAGTTTAACTTGGCATAGACATGATGGGCCGAAGGGCCTGTTCCTGTGCTGTATCGTTCTACGTTCTAACGCTAGGCTGAGACTACGCATCAATGATACAAGATATCCAACGTATGGAGGGATGTGGGACTTTTAATAGGAAAGCTTTAGACCAGGGGTCGGCAACCTACGGCCCAGGGGCCGAATGCGGCCCTTAACCCAAAATTATCCGGCCCGCAGGCGTATATTTTTTCCCGTAATCAACCGGCCCGCAGACTTCCGTCATCTCAGGTACTTCCCAGGCCTGAGGCCGCGGTGCCCAGGCGAGGTGATGCAAGGACACAAGACGGCCTGCGCAAAGCCACGGGCACGACTGCGCACCTTCTGTGTCTGGGCTTCACTGTTGGGATCGGGGTTGTCAATAGGCCGGGGACGGGCGAGTGTGAGTATTTCAGCCACCACCTTCAGGACAGAGTCAAGGTAATGGTCCGTAGGTACGCCATGTTGGTGAGCGCCCGTAACTAGGTACGCCATGTTGGTGAGCGCCCGTAACTAGGGACGCCATGTTGGTGAGCGCCCGTAACTAGGGACGCCATGTTGGTGAGCGCCCGTAACTAGGTACGCCATGTTGGTGAGCGCCCGTAACTAGGGACGCCATGTTGGTGAGCGCCCGTAACTAGGGACGCCATGTTGGTGAGCGCCCGTAACTAGGGACGTCATGTTGGCGAGCGCCCGTAACTAGGGACGCCATGGTGGTGAGCGCCCGTAACTAGGGACGCCATGTTGGCGAGCGCCCGTAACTAGGGACGCCATGTTGGCGAGCGCCCGTAACTAGGGACGCCATGTTGGTGAGCGCCCGTAACTAGGGACGCCATGTTGGTGAGCGCCCGTAACTAGGGACGCCATGTTGGTGAGCGCCCGTAACTAGGGACGCCATGTTGGTGAGCGCCCGTAACTAGGGACGCCGTGATGGTGAGCGCCCGTAAC
Source organism: Raja brachyura (assembly GCA_963514005.1). The sequence goes on from OY740781.1 coordinate 4,391,045, forward strand.
TAGGGACGCCATGTTGGTGAGCGCCCGTAACTAGGGACGCCATGTTGGTGAGCGCCCGTAACTAGGGACGCCATGTTGGTGAGCACCCGTAACTAGGGACGCCATGTTGGTGAGCACCCGTAACTAGGGACCAGCGCTCCGGGTGGCATCATCGAAGGGGCGGGATCTATGTAAGCACCTGATTTGATGCCTGCCATCCGGGGCGGGGTCCACGTGTACACGTGATAGATGTGGCCCGCCAACCGCTCACAGACATGCGTCCCGGCCCCTATGCACAACAACGTTGCTCACCCCTGATTTAGAGGGAGATGGGACAAGTGTGGTCAGGTGGAATATGAAGATGGGGCACCTTGGTCAGCATGGACAAGTCGGGCCAAAGGGTCTGATTCTATGCTTTTGTCCCTATGACTCACTGACTATATGCCTGACTATGACCATATGTCCCTATGACTATACGCTGACTGGACAGACTGGGCTTGTACTCACTGGAATTTAGAAGATTGAGGGGGGATCTTGTAGAAACTTACAAAATTCTTAAGGGGTTGGACAAGCTAGATGCAGGAAGATTGTTCCCGATGTTGGGGGAGTCCAGAACAAGGGGTCACAGTCTAAGGATAAGGGGGAATTCCTTTAGGACCGAGATGAGGAAAACATTCTTTACACAGAGAGTGGTGAGTCTCTGGAATTCTCTGCCACAGAAGGTAGTTGAGGCCAGTTCATTGGCTATATTCAAGAGGGAGTTGGATGTGGCTCTTGTGGCTAAAGGGATCAGGGGGTATGGAGAGAAGGCAGGTACGGGATACTGAGTTGGATGATCAGCCATGATCATATTGAATGGCGGTGCAGGCTCGAAGGGCTGAATGGCCTACTCCTGCACCTATTTTTCTATGTTTCTATGACTATATGCAGGCAGATGAGTTTATTTAATTTGGAATCATGTTCGGTACAGACATTGTGGGCCGAAGGGCCTGTTCCTGAGCTGTACTGTTCTACGTTTTACACCACAGCCAATTACAGGGCTCTGGCTCCATGGGGACGATTGGAAGAAATCGGAGCATTTCTTCATGTCCTTCCCATTAACACAGAGCGAAAAAAATTGCCTTCCCTCTGAAGAGTCGAAACGAAGCCAAAAATACGTTGATGGAATCAACAAATCTTTTCATGTCAAAGGACTTTAACTGTTTTGGATTCCTCTCACAAGGCAGAGAGCTGCGTGTGTGTGGAGGACTGTGGGGAATTCATCAGTAACAATCTTTCTCACAGCCAGCCACACTCTGAGGAATACTAATCGTGGCAAGCGTAGCTTCGTGTGATGAACAGACTGGCTGCTTTGCTCTCCTCCTTGGAGCTTGCAGCGGGGAAGAGAGGTCCATTGGGACGGAAGATCTATTGATTTTTTCTTCCTCTGCACATTGCGGCAGGGATAGTTTGTCGTGCAGAAGGGGACACTATCTCATGTTTGGGAATCCACCCCAGTATAAGCATAGAGCCTGCGGGTGCAGTTAGTGTGTGACAGCTCTATTCGTAGCATGGTGCCTATGTGCCTTCGGCTTTCGAACTGCAATGGAAACTCCTTAGGGATGTCGCAATCAGACTCCAGAGTATGCCCAAGGTCTGGAGATAACTTTGCCTACAGCTATCTTTGCCTGGAGCGTCGGAAGCAGCGGGGATAGGTTAGTTTAGTGTAGAGCAAGATTATTACAGAGAAAGGTTGAACAAATTATAGGAAGGATGTCAACAAAATAGAGAGAGTACAGAGGAGATTTACTAGAATGTTGCCTGGGCTCCAGCAACTAAGTTACAGAGAAAGGTTGAACAAGTTGGGTCTTTATTCTTTGGAGCGCAGAAGGTTAAGGGGGGACTTGATTGAGGTCTTTAAAATGATGAAAGGGATAGACAGAGTTGACGTGGATAAGCTTTTCCCATTGAGGGTAGGGAAGATTCAAACAAGAGGGCATGACATGAGAATTAAGGGACAGAAGTTTAGGGGTAACATGAGGGGGAACTTCTTTACTCAGAGAGTGGTGGCTGTGTGGAATGATCTTCCTGCAGAAGTGGTGGAGGCAGGATCGATTTTAACATTTAAAAGTAAAGTGGATAGGTATATGGACGGGAAGGGAATGGAGGGGTATGGTCTGAGTGCAGGTAGATGGGACTAGGGGAAAATAAATGTTCGGCACGGACTGGAAGGGCCGAGAAGGCCTGTTTCCGTGCAGTAATTGTTATATGTTATTATTACATCTACTTTGAGATTTCCTATTAAAAGTCGCGCATCCATCCATACCTTGGATATCTTGTATCATTGATACGCAGTGTCAGCCTAGAGTTAGAACATAGTCTCGAAAACAGAATGTATAATGCATCGAACGACACAAAGAGCTGGGGTAACTCTGCACCTACCATCCACCTCATTGGGGACCCTTGGACTATCTTTAATTCGGACTTTAAATGGACTTTATCATGAAGTAAACGTTATCCCCTTTAGCCTGTATCTGTACACTGTGGACGTCTCGATTGTAATCATGTATTGTCTTTCCGCTGGCTGGTTGGCACGCAACAAAAGCTTTGTCCTCCAGAGATGCTTCCTGATCTGCTGAGGTACCCCAGCACTTTACATCGGTTTGGGGATCAACCAACATCTACAGTTCTTCAGAGTCATGGAGCATGGAAAATAGGCCCTTCGGCCTAACTTGCCCACGCCGACCAAAATCTCCCATCCTCACCAGCCCCATCTGCCTCTGTTTGGTCCACATCCTTCTAAACGGGGTACTGATTGTGGATGAGAGTGGTGGGTCTCTGGAATTCTCTGCCACAGAATGTAGTTGAGGCCAGTTTATTGGCTATATTTAAGAGGGAGTTCGATGTGGCCCTTGTGGCTAAAGGGATCAGGGGGTATGGAGAGAAGGCAGGTACTGGATACTGAGTTGGATGATCAGCCATGATGACAGTGAATGGCGGTGCTGGCACGAAGGGCCGAATGGCCCACTCCTACACCTATTGTCTATTGTCCATTGTCTGTCCATGTACCTGACTAATTCTTTCTTAAACGTTGGGATAGTCCCAGCCTCAAGTACCTCTTCTGGCAGCTTGTCCCATACACCCACCACCTATTGTGTAAAAAAAAAAGTTACCCCTCAGGTTCCTATGAAATCATTCTCCCCTCATCCTAAACCAATGTCCTCTGGTCCTGGATTCCCCTACTCTGGGCCAGAGACTCTGTGTGCCTATCCGGTCTGTTCCTCTCATGGTTTACTTCATTGTCCAGTGTAGCAAGGTAGAGTGAAAAACGTTTGGGGCATTTCTACATTCTGTATAAGGCACTGACTGGATAGCTCTTTTCCAAAAGCTACAAGGGATTGAAGCGGGCATGGGCCTATTTCTGAGCTCTGCGTGGATTAAGTTTTCCTTGTGTGATGTATGTTGTGCTACAAGCAGCAGGACTGCTGCAGCAGTCGGAGCCCCAGGGCACCCTACACAATCATTTCTGGAGACTTGTATGTTGGTGTTGTACCTTGCTGAATCAGATCCTCTGAACGTTCAGGGCCTGTCCCACTTGCATGCGCATGCATGCGTCTGGCACGACCAAACGTGGTCGCGGGGCCGGTCCCACTTCCAAGCGTGGAGGCGTATGGAGTTGTGCGGGGCTGGTCCCGACATCGCGCGGCTCTGAAAATCCTGCGCTGCCCGAAAGTTTAGCGCGCCAACGGCCTGTCGGCCTGCAGGCGCATTGACGTCGTACGCAACGTCTTGACGGCGTTGTGTGATGATGTCAACGCCCGGCGTGGCGTTGTGTGATGACGTCACCGCCCGACGCCGTGCGATGCCCAAATTCAGTTGGCCCGCCTCCTGCCCAGCTGATTGGTGAGTATGATGCAAATTACGTCACGCGCGTACTTAGCGCGTACTTAGCGCGAACTTAGCGCGAACTTAGCGCGAACTCCGCTTACGTTTGGTCGCGCCAAACGCATGCAATCGTATGCAAGTGGGACAGGCCCTGAACGTTCAGAGGATCCGATTCAGCAAGATAAAACATCGAGGATGGGAAAGTATTCATTAGATTTTTCTTTTGTTAGTTTAGAGATTCACCGCGGAAACAGGCCCTTCGGCCCACCGAGTCCGTGCCGACCAGCGATCCCCGCGCATTAACACACGCTAGGGGCAATTTACGCTGACACCAAGCCAATTAACATTCAGTCCTGCACGTCTTTGGAGCATGGGAGGAAACCGAAGATCTCGGACAAAACCCAAGCAGGTCACGAGGAGAACGTGCAAACTTCGTACAGACAGCGCCCGTAGTCGGGATCGAACCCGGGTCCCTGGCGCTGTGAGCGCGGTAAGGCAACAATGTGTGTAAGGCTGTAAGGCACCACCGTGCCGCCCTTATGGGGGGTAATATTCAAGTGAATGGAAGGAAATATTCACAACCCGTGCTGCGTTGTATTATTTATTATTGTCATCTGTACCAAGATACGGTGAAAAGATTTTTGTGTGCCTGCTATCCGGTCAAATCAAATCATTCTATACATAGAGCAGTACACCACAGGAACAGACTCCTCGGCCCACAACGCTCATGTGTAACATTATGTCAAGACAAATTAATCTCATTTGCATTCGCGTGATCCCCAATCTACCATTGGCAGAACATAGAACATAGAAGAGTACAGCATTGAAACAGGCCCTTCGGCCCACAATGTCATAAGGTCATAAGTAATCGAAGCAAAATTAGGCCATTCGGCCCACCAAGATTGCCATTGGCTGATCTATCTCTCTCTCCTAACACGCTGAAATGATGTGAAAACCAACTTGTAGCTGCTTGGAATAATCCATATCCCTCTATTCCCTGCAAATCCAAGTGCAGATCCAAAAGTATCTTAAATGCCACCGTCGTACCTGCCTCCACTATTCCATATCTTGTGGGAGGAAGCTTGATAACAAAGGGGAAGAACATGGCAGAAGTTAAAAAATTGTCGGATGTTAATGCTAAAGGGCCTGTCCCACTTGGCGATTTTTTAGGCGACTGTCACAGTCGTAGCAGGTCGGCGAAAAGCCGGCGACTGGACCCTCCCTACGACAATGTCTATGGCAAGCGACGACAACCTACCACCTAGTCGACGTCAAGCTACGGCAAGCTACCGACGACCGGCGACCCATTAGGACGTCCACCCACGACCACACCTACGACAACCTACGTCCACACCCACGACAACCAAAGTCAACCTACGTCCACCAGCGCGAGCTACGACAAGCAACGACCCTGTCGGCGACAACTGAAGACAATTCAGTCGCTGGTTGGCGTGGGTTGCCACACCTAGTCACCGATGGAAATTTTCCGAAGACAGCACCCGACAACAACCAACGCCACCCGGCGCCAACCTACGCCATCATGGCGACAACCTACGTCAAGGAGAAGTCAAGCTACGCTCGTTGGCATCAACCCACTGTCGCCGAAATTTTTTCGACATGTTGAAAATCCAGCGGCGACCAGAAAGACGCTACGACTCTTTGGGCGACTGAGGAGACGACTCACGGCCGTACAGGCGACACCCCGGGCGACCATGTGGTGACAGCCTAGTCGCCTGTAGTCGCCTAAACTTGTGACAGGCCCTTAATGCGCTAATTCACTTTTTTTCTAAGATGTTACTCAGTAGAACAGCAACTTTGCTAATGTTAAAGGATGAAACTATCTGACTTTCAAAACCCACCCTTGCCTATGTTGACCTATTGTCTTCTACACTTTGGCCCGCCACACCCCTTGTCCAACTCTCTGCTCCTCCACCGTACAACCAGACTGAAGAAGCATCTCGACCCGAAACCTCACCTATCCACAGATGCTGCCTGACCTGCTGAGTCACTCCAGCACTGTGTGGCCCTTTGTGTATTAACCAGCAGTTCCTTCTTTCTACAGGGTGAACAGTTGTCTTGGTTCACCGCCGAAGGTACAAAGTGCATGACGTGTGCAGTTTATATCATAGAGACATAGAAACATAGAAATTAGGTGCAGGAGTAGGCCATTCGGCCCTTCGAGTCTGCACCGCCATTCAATATGATCATGGCTGATCATCCAACTCAGTATCCCGTACCAGCCTTCTCTCCATACCCCCTGATCCCCTTAGCCACAAGGGCCAAATCTAACTCCCTCTTAAATGTAGCCAATGAACTGGCCTCAACTACCCTCTGTGGCAGAGAGTTCCAGAGACCCACCACTCTCTGTGTGAAAAAAGTCCTTCTCATCTCGGTCCTAAAGGATTTCCCCCTTATCCTTAAGCTGTGACCCCTTGTCCTGGACCTCCCCAACATCGGGAACAATCTTCCTGCATCTAGCCTGTCCAACCCCTTAAGAAGTTTCTATAAGATCCCCTCTCAATCTCCTAAATTCTAGCGAGTATAAACCGAGTCTATGCAGTGTTTGTTCATAAGACAGTCCTGACATCCCAGGAATCAGTCTGTACTGTCTGTTCACCAGTTCATCAGTTGTACAGGACCCTGGTGAGACCACACCTGGAGTATTGTGTGCAGCCTTTCTTCATAAGGCAGTCCTGACATCCCAGGAATCAGTCTGTACTGTCTGTTCACCAGTTCATCAGTTGTACAGGACCCTGGTGAGACCACACCTGGAGTATTGTGTGCAGCCTTTCTTCATAAGACAATCCTGACATCCCAGGAATCATATTCTGCGTCCATCCCATTAAGAGGTGTAACATGTGAGCAGGCTCCTCTCTGTCAGAGTGAAGAACAGGGTCGAACTGGCGTACCTGGCGGTAGACAGCTCAGCTAAAAATCCACCCTCTCTGCACAATTTGCGCGTCTTTGTGAGTACAGCACTTTTTGTCTGTGCTGTGAATAATTGGCCGTTCTCCCGTGCCTTTTGTGAGTGAGCAACCTTAAGGGAAGGAGACATTGTGCAGTTTGGGGAGTGATCTAATTGAAAATGCGGAGGTCTGACTTTTTGCCATTTTATACGGTGGGGGGAGGGAAAGCTGTTAAGGGGCCCTGTCCTACTTGCCGATTTTTTCGGCGACTGCCAGCGTCATATCAGTGCCGCCATGAGATTTTGAACATTTCAAAACCTAGCGGGGGACGAAAAAAACCGTTGAGACACTTGAATAAACATCACGCGTCAACACGCCGTTACGCCGCGTCACGGCCACAGTACGCCGCAAATTTTTCAGCGACCCGATACGTCAGTCAATGGTGCCGGCAAAAACGCCGAAAATTAATGATTTGGGCGAGGGAATTGAATGCAACATCTCCAAATTTGCAGATGACACCAAGCTGGGGGGTATAGTTAGGTGTGAGGAGGATGCTTGGAGGCTGCAGGGTGATTTGGATAGGCTGGGTGAATGGGCAGATGCATGGCAGATGCAGTATAATGTGGATAAATGTGAGGTTATCCACTTTGGTGGCAAAAACATGAGGGTAGACTATTATCTGAATGGTGGCAGATTAGGAAAAGGGGAGATGCAACGAGACCTGGGTGTCATGGTACACCAGTCATTGAAAGTAGGCATGCAGGTGCAGCAGGCAGTGAAGAAAGCGAATGGTATTTTCGCATTCATAGCGAAAAGATTTGAGTATAGGAGCAGCGAGGTTCTACTGCAGTTGTACAGGGTTTTGGTGAGGCCACACCTGGAGTATTGCGTACAGTTTTGGTCTCCAAATCTGAGGAAAGACATTCTTGCCATAGAGGGGGTACAGAGAAGGTTCACCAGACTGATTCCTGGGATGTCAGGACTTTCATATGAGGAAAGACTGGATAGATTTGGCTTGTACTCGCTGGAATTTAGAAGATTGAGGGGGGATCTTATCGAAACTTACAAAATTCTTAAGGGGTTGGACAAGCTAGATGCTGGAAGATTGTTCCCGATGTTGGGGGAGTCCAGAACAAGGGGTCACAGTCTAAGGATAAGGGGGAATTCCTTTAGGACCGAGATGAGGAAAACATTCTTTACACAGAGAGTGGTGAGTCTCTGGAATTCTCTGCCACAGAAGGTAGTTGAGGCCAGTTCATTGGCTATATTTAAGAGGGCGTTAGATGTGGCACTTGTGGCTAAAGGGATCAGGGGGTATGGAGAGAAGGCAGGTACGGGATACTGAGTTGGATGATCAGCCATGATCATATTGAATGGCGGTGCAGGCTCGAAGGGCTGAATGGCCTCTACTCCTGCACCTATTGTCTATGTTTCTATGTTTCTATAATAATTGCTGGAAGTGGGACGGGCCCCTTTACATTATGTGAGCCCCGCTGTCTTGCCTTTCATGGAACGATGGGACCACAAGGCAGAAAGAAGGGCAAAATCCTAAACTCATCTGTTTGCTTCAGTGAGCTGGTATCAAATCTACACACTGGCATCTCAGGGGAGACAGTGCAAGTTCGTTGTGTTCGTTCATTTATAAGCAAATCAGGCAGCATTCTTTCCGAAAGTGACATTTTTGGAATACAGTATCTGGGTAATTTAAGAGGACATACTAAAAGCCACACGTTGGGAGATTGCTTTTAACTATCAGGCACAGTTGGCCAAGTGGCCCCTTGAGGCTCTGGTGCCGTTCCAAATCACAGCTAGCGAGGATGTTTCCACTAGTGGGAGAGTCCAGGACCACAGGCCATACTCAGAATAAAAGGACGTTCCTTTGGAAAAGAGATGAGGAGGAATTTCTTTCATCAGAGGGCGGTGAATCTGCGGAATTCATTGCCACTGACGGCTGTGGAGGCCAAGTCAGTGGGTATTTGGAAGATCAGCCATGATCATATTGAATGGCGGTGCAGGCTCGAAGGGCCGAATGGCCTCTACTCCTGCACCAATTTTATATGTTTCTACGTTTATGGCGGAGATTGACAGATACTTGATTGGTAAAGGGCCTGTCGCACTTGCCGATTTTTTTCCGGTCACCGAAAAAGTCGCGCGTGATGCGGCGGTGATGCGGCGTAACGCGGATTGATGACACATTGACGCGCGGTGTCTGCTCGAGTGTCGCAACATTTGTTTCGTCGCCGCTGGATTTTGAAATGTTCAAAATCTTTCGGCGACCCTGATACGCCAGTCAATGATGCCGGCAGCCGCCGAAAAAAATCGCCAAGTGGGACAGGCCCTTAAAGGTATCAAAGGCTATGGGGAGAAGGCAGGAGAATGGGGCTGAGAGGGAAAGAGAAACATAGAAACATAGACAATAAGTGCAGGAGTAGGCCATTCGGCCCTTCGAGCCTGCACCGCCATTCAATATGATCATGGCTGATCATCCAACTCAGTACCCTGTACCTGCCTTCTCTCCATACCCCCTGATCCCTTTAGCCACAAGTGCCACATCTAACTCCCTCCCAAATACAGCCAATGAACTGGCCTCAACTACCCTCTGTGGCAGAGAGTTCCAGAGACCCACCACTCTGTGTGTGAAAAAAGTCCTTCTCATCTCGGTCCTAAAGGATTTCCCCCTTATCCTTAAGCTGTGACCCCTTGTCCTGGACCTCCCCAACACCGGGAACAATCTTCCTGCATCTAGCCTGTCCAACCCCTTAAGAAAGTGGCCATGATTGAATGGCAGAATGGACTCGATGGGCCGAATGGCCTACTTCTGCTCCAATGACTTATGAACTTATGATCCTGTTCCCTGTACTCTTTCCTTCAACCCACGCCTTCTGATGTCCAAATGTCCATCCTTCTTAGTCCTGAAATGGTTACGCAAAGAATGACAAAACATAGTCACATCAAATTATGTTTTTTTGCTACAGTACACACAGACCGATATGACATACTGGCCCCTCTAAAAATCTAAATGTCAGTCTCATTTTCAGGACATATATGCTCATTAACCATGCACACGAGCAATTGGTTTTCATCCATACAGCACTGGAGATAAGGAATAAATAATGTTCTGCCTCATCTCTCTCCTCTGGCAGCTCGTTCCATACACCCACCACCCTCCAAGTGAAAAGGTCGCCCCTCAGGTTCCCATTCAATCTTTCCCCCCCTCACCTTGAACCTGTGTCCTTTGTTCCTTGAATCCCCTTTGCCGGGGATGTATTTAGATGGGAATAACATGGGGAGATATTGCACGGGAACGGGACCTTTGGCCCGAAGAGCCTGCACTGAGCATCCACCGTCCATGTGCACGAATCCTACGTTAATTCCATGTGTTGGAAGGAACGTCAGATGCTGGTTTACACCGAAGATAGACAAAAAATGCTGGAATAACTCAGGGGGACAGGCAGCATCTCTGGTTAGAAGGAAAGGGTGATATTTCGGATGGAGAGCCGTCTTCAATTCCATTTTAACCATATAACAACCATATAACAATTACAGCACGGAAACAGGCCTTCTCGGCCCTTCCACTCCGTGCCGACCATTTATTTTCCCCTAGTCCCATCTACCTGCACTCAGACCATATCCCTCCATTCTGGAGAAGGGTCTTGACCCGAAACGTCGCCTATCTCCTTCGCTCCTTAGATGCTGCTGCACCCGCTGAGTTTCTCCAGCTTTTTGTGTGACCCCTCGATTCTCCAGCATCTGCAGTTCCTTCTTTAACCCCTCCATTCCCTTCCCGTCCATATACCTATCCACTTTACTTTTAAATGTTAAAATCGATCCTGCCTCCACCACTTCTGCTGGAAGATCATTCCACACAGCCACCACTCTCTGAGTAAAGAAGTTCCCCCTCATGTTACCCCTAAACTTCTGTCCCTTAATTCTCATGTCATGCCCTCTTGTTTGAATCTTCCCTACCCTCAATGGGAAAAGCTTATCCACGTCAACTCTGTCTATCCCTTTCATCATTTTAAAGACCTCAATCAAGTCCCCCCTTAGCCTTCTGCGCTCCAAAGAATAAAGACCTAACTTGTTCAACCTTAATTTTTCTTGGGATTCTTTTGCCCGGAGGATGATGGGCACTCAAGCACCGTTTCACTGCCTGAGGAAATTTACTGCCTTTATCCCTGTCCTGCCCTCCTCTCCTCCAGCTTTCTCCCGACCCTCCTCTCCTCCAGCTTTGTCCCGACCCTCCACTCTTCCAGCTTTGTCCCGACCCTCCTCTCCTCCAGCTTTGTCCCGACCCTCCTCTCCTTCAGCTTTGTCCTGACCCTCCTCTCTTCTGCCCCAACTCTCTTCCACTTTGTTTCCACATCAACACCATCCCCCCCCCCCCCCCCCCCCGCCCGCCATCTCGACACGCAGTCTCAAGAAGGGTCCCAACACCAATCAGATTATTATCTTGCCGCGATTCAGAATATTATCTGAATGGTGACAAGTTTGGAAATATTATGTGAATGGTGCCAAGTTGGGTAAAGGGGAAGTACAACAAGATCAAGGGGTCCTTGTCCATCAGTCACTGAAAGTAAGCATGCAGGTACAGCAGGCAGTGAAGAAAGCCAATGGCATGTTGGCCTTGATAACAAGAGGAGTTGAGTAGAGGAGCAAACAGGTCCTTCTGCAGTTGTATAGAGCCCTAGTGAGACCGCACCTGGAGTATTGTGTGCAGTTTTGGTCCCCTAATTTGAGGAAGGACATTCTTGCTATTGAGGGAGTGCAGCGTAGGTTCACCGGGTTAATTCCCGGGATGGCGGGACTGTCATATGCTGAGAGAATGGAGCAGCTGGGCTTGTACACTCTGGAATTTAGAAGGTTGAGAGGATATCTTATTGAAACATTTAAGATAATTAAGGGTTTGGACACGCTAGAGGCAGGAAACATGTTCCCGATGTTGAGGGAGTCCAGAACCAGGGGCCACAGTTTAAGAATAAGGGGTAAGCCATTGAGAACAGTGATGAGGAAAGACTTTTTCACACAGAGGGTTGTGAATCTGTGGAATTCTCTGCCTCAGAGGGCGGTGGAGGCCAATTCTCTGGATGCTTTCAAGAGAGAGTTAGATAGAGCTCTTAAAGATAGCGGAGTCAGGGGGTATCTGTGGAATTTTTTGTCACACAAGCCAAATGGATATTTTTGCGGATATCAAGGCTTATGGGGAGAAGGCAGAAGAATGGGGGATAGGAGGGAGAGATTGATCAGCCATGATTGAATGGCGGAGTAGACCTGATGAGCCAAATGGCCTAATTCTTCTCCTATCACTTATGACCTTATATGGGGAGAAGGCAGGAACGGGGTACTGATTGTGGATGATCAGCCATGATCACAATGAATGGCGGTGCTGGCTCAAAGGGCCGAATGGCCTCCTCCTGCACCTATTGTCTATTGTCTATTGACCCGGAAACATCACCTCCAAAGATGTTGCCTGACCCGCTGAGTTACCGCAGCACTTTGTGTCCCTTTATCTCTTTAACCTTGATTCTATCATGACTGGATATGACGCCAGACCCAATAATGTACGCGTGACCCCTGGACAGACAATAAATGCTGGCCTTGCAGGTATCATCCACAGCCTGAGAGTGAATAATGTACAAACAAATCAGTTCTGATAGACTGGTGCACTGCATGGACTACTGCCCACAATCAGTAACACAACCTGCCAAATACATACTTTAATGGAACTTCTTCACTTGCACTCTGATCGAAGTGCTTCAGTTGTCAGTATTAGAGCTGTGAATTAGATTTTTCAATTGCAGGCCGTTTTGCATTTAAACAAGTAATTGATTTTTCCGCCTGTGCTGTTATTTTTGTTGTTGATACAGCGCCTGAGCTTTCGAAAGTAGTTATTTTCTTTCTTCGCAGAAAGTCCATCATTATTTTTTTTTTTTAAATCCTCCTGCTCCAAACTAACTAGTGGTTTCTGCAATTCTACATTCTACGGGAACCGGTCTGAAGACGTGTCCTTGATTCGAAACGTCACCTATCCATGTTCTCCGCAGATGCTGCCTGACCCGCTGAGTTACGCCAGCACTCTTGGGTCCATTTGTGCATCGGCCAGCATCTGCTTATTTAGGATTCTCATTTGGTTCACATTCGGGAATGACAATAGACAACAGACAATAGGTGCAGGAGTCGGCCTTTCCGCCCTTCGAGCCAACACCGCCATTCAATGCGATCATGGCTGATCATTCCCAATCAGTACCCCGTTCCTGCCTTCTCCCCATGAAACATGCTTCCTGCCTCTAGCGTGTCCAGACCCTTAATGTCTCAATAAGATCCCCTCTCATCCTTCTAAATTACAGAGTATACAAGCCCAGCCGCTCCCTATCAATAAGGACCCAAATGGTTCCCATCCTCTTATAAGGGAGATATGCGGGACAAGTTATTTCACACAGGGTTACACAAAAAGCTGGAGAAACTCAGCGGGTGCAGCAGCATCTAAGGAACGAAGGAGATAGGTGACGTTTCGGGTCGAGACCCTTCTTCAGACCTGAAACGAGTCTAAGTCTGAAGTCTGAAGAAGGGTCCCGGAGGGAGGAAACATGTTCCCGATGTTGGGGGAGTCCAGAAGCAGGGGCCACAGTTTAAGAACAAGGGCTAAGCCATTTAGAACGGAGACGAGGAAACACTTTTCCACACAGAGAGTGGTGAGTCTGTGGAATTCTCTGCCTCAGAGGGCGGTGGAGGCCGGTTCTCTGGATACTTTCAAGATAGATAGGACTCTTAAAGATAGCGGAGTCAGGGGATATGGGGAGAGGGCAGGAACGGGGTACTGATTGTGGATGATCAGCCATGATCACATTGAATGGCGGTGCCGGCTCGAAGGGCCGAATGGCCTGCTCCTGCACCTATTGTCTATTGTCTATTGAATCTGAACGGCAGCTTTTTCACACAAATGGTGGTCGGTGTAAGGAACAAGCTGCCTGAGGAGATAGTTGAGGCAGGTATTGGAACAACGTTTCAAATACATTTAGACAGGTACATGGATAGGACAAGATAGCTCGAATCAGGGGATATGGGGAGAAGGCAGGAACGGGGTGCTGATTGGGGATGATCAGCCACGATCACATTGAATGGCGGTGCAGGCTCGAAGGGCCGAATGGCCTACTCCTGCACCCATTGTCTACTGTCGAGCGAGGTGCTCACAACAACGTTCCTGTCGAGCGTCCGCGTAAACGTTCCTAACGGGCCTGTTTCCACGAAGGGCCCGAGTCGCTCCCTGACTCTCCACCCCTAAGGTCCCATTGGCAGGTTTGCTCAGCCCTTTGAGAAGAGCAATCAAGGGTTAGCTGTACAGCTGTAGATCTGGCAGGCCCAATACGAGCAGCCGAGCCCTTTGCTTGGTCACGACAAATACAATAGTCTTATAATCATCATGATGAGGTTTTTATTCCAGATTTATTTCATTACGTGAATGTGAGTTCTCCATCTGCTGCAGTGGTGGGATTTGAAGTAATGGGTACAGGCCAATGGTCTAAGCCTCTCCATTATTTATCTATATCCTTTAATATGATTGCCCTGAAGAAGTGCGTTGACCTGAAATGTCGTCTGTTCGTTCCCTCCCCACACCATTTGAGTTGAGTGGTATTGTCCCGTGTACCGAGGTACAGTGAAACGCTTTTTGTTGCGAGCCAACCAGTCAGCGTAAAGACAACACGTGATTACAATCGAGCCGTCCACAGTGTACAGATACAGAATGTGAATAGCGTTTCCGTGCAGGTAAAAGCCACTACAGTCCGGTCAAAGATAGTCCAAGGGTCTCCAATGAGGTAGATGGTAGCTCAGGATCGCTCTTTGGTTGTTGGTGGGATGGTTCAGTTGCCTGATAACAGCTGGGAAGAAACTGTCCCTGAATCTGGAGGTGTGTGCGTTTGTTTTCACACTTCTGTACCTCTTGCCCGATGGGAGAGGGGAGAAGAGGGAGTGGCCGGGGTGCGACTGGTCCTTGATGATGCTGCCGGCCTTGCCGAGGCAGCGTGAGGTGTAGATGGAGTCGATGGATGGATGGGAGGTCGGTTTGTGTGCTGGTCTGGGCTGCGTCCACAATTCGCTGCAATTTCTTTGTGGTTTTGGATGGAGCTGTTCCCGAACCGAACCAATGTGAATCCTGACCCATTGAGTTCCTCCAGCAGTTTAGGTTTTACTCAAGATTGCATCATCTGCACGTTCTTCATAGTTTCTTCTTGCAACTGCGAAGGAGGCCTTTCAGCCCACTCAATCTATTCTGGCTCTTTAAACATTGCCATCTGTGCCACTCTGCCACTTATTTGCTTGCGAACCATTCTCTCTCAAATCCAAGGTACACACAACATGCTGGGGTAACTCAGCGGGACAGGCATATGCTGGCAGGCATCGTATTTGGCACGGCCAGAAGGTCCATTCATGTGATGTACTGCCGTAAGCTGCCCAAACAAAATACGAGGTTTGCTGTTCCTCCCATTTGGGGCCTCACTCTGACAATGGAGGAGGCCCAGGACAGAGAGGTCAGTATGGGAATGGGAGGGAGAGTTAAAGTGTTTCCCCATTTGGAGATCAGCTAGGCCTAGGCTATTTTGCTTGGGCATCTTACAACCCAGCAGTATAGACAATAGACAATAGACAATGGGTCTTTATTCTTTGGAGCGCAGAAGGTTAAGGGGGGACTTGATTGAGGTCTTTAAAATGATGAAAGGGATAGACAGAGTTGACGTGGATAAGCTTTTCCCATTGAGGGTAGGGAAGATTCAAACAAGAGGGCATGACATGAGAATTAAGGGGCAGAAGTTTAGGGGTAACATGAGGGGGAACTTCTTTACTCAGAGAGTGGTGGCTGTGTGGAATGATCTTCCTGCAGAAGTGGTGGAGGCAGGATTGATTTGAACATTTAAAAGTAAAGTGGATAGGTATATGGACGGGAAGGGAATGGAGGGGTATGGTCTGAGTGCAGGTAGATGGGACTAGGGGAAAATAAATGGTCGGCACGGACTGGAAGGGCCGAGAAGGCCTGTTTCCGTGCTGTAATTGTTATATGGTTATATGGTTAATAGGTGCAGGAGTAGGCCATTCGACCCTTCGAGCCATTCAATTTGCTCATGGCTGATCATCCACAATCAGTACCCCGTTCCTGCCTTCTCCCCATATCCCCTGACTCCGCTATCCCTAAGAGCTACATCTAACTCTCTCTTAAAACCATCCCGAGAATCAGCCTCCACCTCCCTCAGAGGCAGAGAATTCCACAGACTCACCACTCTCTGTGAGAACAAGTGTTTCCTCGTCTCTGTTCTAAATGGCGTCCCCCTTATTCTTAAACTGTGGCCCCTGGTTCAGGACTCCCCCAACATCGGGAACATGTTTCATGCCTCTAGCGTGTCCAAACCCTTAACAATCTTATATGTTTCAATGAGATCCCCTCTCATCCTTCTAAACTCCAGAGTGTACAAGCCCAGCCGCTCCATTCTCTCAGCGTATGACAGTCCCGCCATCCCGGGTATTAACCCTGTAAACCCTCAAAAGCAAGTATGAATGTTACTGATTGTCATCTTCCCCTCA